>CM052314.1:33325176-33497034 GCA_028455605.1 Lasioglossum malachurum
TGCAGAATGTAACAATTCACATCAATATGGTTCCGTGACGATTTTCCTTCTTACCGACGCGATGAGAATCTCCTTAGTGGCCTTCTGCATCGACGAGATCACGTCGATGGCCTTCTATTTCTTACTCCAGCTAGAATACATTCAAGAGGGCGTATGAGAACACCGAAATATACGGGTGACACCAACTCCTGTAAGGCTGGCAGTCTTTAGTAGTATCTCGTCGGTGTCGCTGTTAATTACAACTGCACAGTATTTCCTTAATCCACACGTTCCCTACTTTATCGACCATGAAGACTTTATCACCGACGCGACGAGTCTGCCTGCACCGACGAGATAGTATCTCGTCGATTACTTTATTTTGTGAATAGAATAGAATAAAAATGATGACACTTGCAGTTCACATTCTCTTACCGAGAAAGTCCTTTTTATAGTTAATGAATGTCAAGGTGGTAAGTGAGACAGCCAGCGAAAGTTTCATAGTTCTACTAAAAATTGCATGTGTTTTTAATTGATATCGATTAAATTTTTTGTTCAATCCCATAGAAAGCCTTTGGGCCGCGAGGTGTATGAAAATGAAAAACAATTTGCAACAATTGCAGTATACAAATATTAACTTAAAGTATGAATAAGAAAATTTTTGTTTTGATTATTTTTTAATCGAACTTACGTTTATTGAATCCACACAATAATACCACAGACGAGGTATACGTATAGAAGAAAGAGTGAAGATATTAAAGCAATATTAGTTCATTAATCATTACACTGCGGATTTTGTACGTACAATTTAAAACAGTGGAGGTATTAAAAAGGTCACCAGTGTATTAGTTTCACCTTAACAAGATAATCAAAAGAAAATTAAATTTTTATTTGGCTCCTGTGTTTTGCAACCAATGCAAAAAGATCCGCAGTCTATTAAATTTCCGAAAGATTTAGTTAGTGCTGCCGTATCGCGTCGGTATGAAACACTATCGCGACAGATCAGTCGCTAAAGTAGTTCCGGTCTGGTCGATCGTTAAAACAGAACGTGGAGAGGGGAAGTAGCAACATGGTGGCGCAGGTAGTCAGGGTTAGTTCATTTGAAAAGCCAAGCTGTAGTAGTAGAGCATCAGTCGGGTGGCAACTGTCGAGCATGTGCGTCGTCCCTCGTGTTCCTTAGTCGCGTCTCGAATCGCACATAGTACATAAATTGCATGTACACCCCGGTACGTGAACAAACGGTGGACAGTTCGCGAACATGTGATTTTAACAACGAGTACAGTTCGTTAACGCCGAGAATCGCGTGCGTGAAAAGTGAAGGTTTCCTTGGCCGGATATATCGTTACCTTGCAGCAGCCTCGTTCGAGGGGGTGGAGAATAATGTTCTGAACCGTGAGCCACGCACATCATGGTTGCTAAGCACTTCACGCAGGGTAAGTTCCTAACCGTTCTCGAGACTGGTGTTTCGCCGTTTCTTCTTATCTTATCTGATGAACGACAATAACGCTTGCTGAGTTATTGTCGCTTATATGGTGAAAAAAATGAAAAGGGGTACGTGCACGTAATGACCACGGTGCACCTATTGTGTACAATGGGTGGTGCGACTGGACATGTAATAGTGAGAATAACACGTCTACCGGATAGGCGAGTCGCCTTCTGATTATTGTTATTGTACCCTTGGTTTAGGACACGTTCTGTACGTTTTCGTGCGAAACAACAATAACAGTGGCATTTCTTTTCGACCACTTGTTTCGTTCACTTCAAGTGGAAAATCTATAATACAACATTTGTCAGATTTATTGCGGTGTATGTACATTGCAGGGTTTCAGTCATGGAAGATACAAGGACGGTGGTATCCCCTCAAAAAAAGATTGTCCGTATTTTAGTCATGTTTCGAGAGAAAGCTTGTCAGTCTGGGCGGAGTAGCATTGACCGATTGTTCTGGGATAAGAGAGCTTGCGTGAGGCCGATGTCAAGTTCGTGGCATGTAGCTTTTAAAACGTTCGATGTTGTCGATCGATCGATTCTCTGTGTAATCTTGCTCTCGCGTGCAATATCGAACGTAAACGCTTCCCCGTACGAACTCGGCGTACAACAAGAATTTGCTGAAGTTTTATGCGCGTACCCAATTGCATTAACCATACTTTTTTTTTCATCCATTATTAATATTGATCATTCTTTAGGAATCATTTCTATTTTAACAGTCCGTTTTGTCTGAAAATTAAGGGCGAAAAATATTTTTGTGGGACGAAAGTGTTCGTTCTTTTTACGACAGTGTGTCTACGTCGAAATTTTTTGGTAAAATAAGGAAGCGTGATAAACAACTTGTGCGCATTTCTCGACCCTCTCCAATTTGCATTGCGACATCTGGTGGCACTCGAGCACGCGTAAACTTCGATGTGATTAGCTGAGACCAGGCCAACACGCGTTAACGATGTAAATATCATTAATAATTTCTCAAAGAAGCTCGATTAACACAGGCGACCGATGGTATGCGAGGATTCTTCCGCTCTGAATCCATCAACCCTTCCTTCTTCTATATATACCCGCAGTGCAGTGATACGTCCTGGGGCATAATTTTTCTATTTTGCATTTGATCTATTCATTTGTATTATAAAAAATGTATTATGAAAAAATTTGAAAATGTTTATCGTAAAGAGCTTTATCTAAAAAATGTATCTTTTTAAGTAAAATTTTGGGACAACACACACGCGGTGCGGCATAGTACAGTTATCTCGGAGGTTTTACAGAGCTGTGCGATTATTAATATGTACAACGTACAATTTCGATGATAATACTACGGCACAAAGAACTCATAAAACAGTCCTCAGAAAACACCCCTTTTTCATAACACGCGATCTAGTTCTGCACCGAGTAAACAACACACTCACTGTAACATAGCTGACGATGTGTATTGTATGCTGAATTGCTGTATAGCAAATGCATATGTACGTTAACGCAGTGAAGTTATCACATCACGTATGGTAAAACAAATACGATACGAGCACACATGAACGGCATGCACACATATTTCAAATGTAGAAAAAGGGGAGAAATTTTAAAGTAATTTAAAATCCAGAAGAGATGTAACAGCGGGCAGTTTGAAGGAGGATGTCTTGGTACTGTTTTGACACAATTGTATTTCCAACGATTTTCTCAAGCGGGTTTCATGTTATCCAGTAATTAGTTGCGGACAAAGTTCCCCGAAATTCGATTTACGTTGACCTAGTTTCAAGTCCCTTGAGAAACTTCTCCTCAGCATCACACGTATGCGTACCGGTGGACATCTCAAGCGAGTGAGTCACAACAGCATTCTAGCTGGCAGGTTTTCCCGGAATTTTGAACCCGCCTGATGATTCACCGGATATAGACGTTAAAAACCGTATTTCTCCATGGATCCTGACGGACACTAGATTCTGACTTAATGAATCATTACTTGGCAGTGGATTTTTATGCAAAATACAACGAAACGGGAGCCAGATAGAAATCGTCATTGACCCTTTTTTATGGCAGTACAAAAAGAAATGAAGTATGTATTACATGCGTAACGTTTAACCAAACAAAGATATCGTCGTCTTTCTACTTTGTTTTGATTCGAGCATATTATGTTTGATAATTCAAGCGAGGGCGTCGAATTGCAAGCCAGTTGCGCATGCCTCAAGAAGATAAGTTGTATCTACTGGCCATGCCATAGATGTCTTTCGGTCAGGATAATGCCGGCGGTGTTCTATGTATGATAATGCACCGAGTTAATTATTTCCTCCCGTTGTTACGTGTCGTCGACCTGCCTGAGAACTCTTCGGGGCTGCACTGTCGTTGGTTACTGGGTCGATGTACGAAACCTACGGCCTCGATCGACGACATGAATTCTCTCAGGAAACTGGAGTACAGCCGTCAAAGATAGCAGGAAAATGAAAATAAAGAAGGAGTCAATTAACCCCTTGACGTATTTTAACGGGTCACACTCGTCATGGAGATTTTAACCAAGTTTAACAAATATGAATGTTACAACTTTCTTTTTAGATGAAATCTAAAAAAAAGTTATCGGCTTTTTAAGTGTCCGAATATTTGTGTGAGTCACTGTATATATGTTGTACATATGTATTATGTATGACCAGAGTGAGACCCTGTTTAGAAGCAAAATGTAAACTAACGCCGCACCGCGCCGGGACAGGCTTGCGTTGCCGCGGAGCGTGCAAGAATACGAAGAATTCAATACACAGTATTAGCGTTAGTTTTTTGCGAATGTATCTCGAAAACTAAAATCGAGCTGCGGTAACATGTATAGGAAAAAATTGTTCAAAACATAGAAATCTATAACATATTTAAATTTCATCAAAATCTGAGAGGAGGCCGTTCTTCTAAATAATTACCAAATTTCAGTCATTCATAATGGTTATTGACGACAGTAACAGATAAATCTTAAAATTTTTAATTACATACTTCGTTTTCGAAAAAAAATTATCTGTAATATTTACTAACACTTGACTTCGATTTGAATGATACTGAAAATTCTCTTACTGATCTTTTTTGGAGAAATGTCTAAAATAACTGTGTGTGTTACGTTTGATCTTCTCTCTCTCTCTCTCTCTCTCTCTCTCTCTCTCTCTCTCTCTCTCTGATAAAGTAATTTCGGATGAAATTCCGGGGATGCTTCGGAACGGACAGAGTGGTTTACAGAAATCTGTAGAAGTCGCACAATCGTGAATTCTGCATTCTTGCTAAATGCTGTCGGATCTTCGCCAGCTCGGGAAACGGATGGAGATCCGAGGCTAGCGATAAGGGGACGCGGTTTCCAAAGAACGACAGAGAAAATAGGAAGCTCGAGGAGGATGCCCGGTCCGTTTCATGGAACCAAGCGGCGAGCCATGCCGCGCCGCGCCGGCAAGAGACAAACGTCGCGTTCGTTGGAACCCTGTTCATGGAAATTTAATACAAGTCGCCCGTAATGATCTCCGAGTTCGCGCGAAGCTTTCGTGCCGCTGCGCGACGCTTCTTGTAATCGCGGCTTAATCTTGGAAACCGATTGCACTGGTGTTTCCGAGACCGCGCTGGAAATGAAGAAAGGAATTACGTACAGCATTAAAAGAATTCCTGAGAGAATGGAAATTTCATCAAATTCATTTATATAATCTTCGCGACTTAATTTCTTGATAATAATGATTTCTTTTTTTCGCAACTAGAAAATCTCTCGGAGAGAATAAGAGGGTATTTGTGATATTTTATCATTTTCCAACGAAAGATATCGCTGCTCGGCCGAACACACTTTATGACACTCGTAAATTCTCTGCCCACACAAGACCAGAATCGCCAGATGAGGGGCGGGAGGGAGCACGAATCGAGGGGCAAAAGTTACCCTCTCTCTACCAGTATCAGAGAAGGAGAAAGTAGAGTGGGGACACACGTTTAATCTGGCGACTCTGCTCAAGATCAATGCCAAACCGAATAGATACCCTGATTCGCAATACGTCGAAAGCCGCCCGATCCATTGTCTTATATGTATTGAAAGAAAACTGAATGAAATTCGAGATGTGACCAAGGCTACTGTTCGTTATTTAACTTATCTCTGGAAACTTAACAATGAATTTTCGTACAGATTCGAAGCAAATATGTATGTTTATATGATGACAGTAGACATGTTGCTGTAAATCAAATTATTTTTGTAGTTTAATGATTAAAGTTTAGCTGCATTTGCTTTTAAAATTGTTCTCTAGTGTACACGAAGTAAATGGAATTTTGGAGGGTACGAATTATTCGATTAAATTAAAGATGAAATGAAACATTGTTTTGAATTTTAATACAATTATTTAGCTGTTGCAATTAACGTAAGATTGATTATTTCAAATGTAGCCAAATAGGATAATACGTATATGTAAGTGAACGATTATTTTTAAAATAATTTATTTCGGTAATGGTCAAGGATGGCGTCTGTAGCCCCTTAAAAGTAAAATTGAAATGATACATGTACAAAATGCGAAATAAACTAGACCTCGGGAATTCAATTGGAAACAGTGTCGCGCAGGGTTCGAAGGAAATACCGCAGCTTCCAGATCGCAACAGTTTCATCGTAATCTGAACTTAATTAGCGGCTATAGGACCCTCGCAAACGATCCAGTGACGCGTAACGCGGGATTATACACACACCGTTCACACCCACCCCAAACGTGCACGAGGTAGACTAATTTAATACTTGCACCACGGTTCGCCTTTTTCTACCAGTTCATTAAGCTCTCGCCTTTGCATTATGTACCTGGCGCTCGCTGGTTTTTCATTGGCTTCCTGCGCATCGAAGGGAACGTGGAACAAACGACGAATTTAAAGTCAACCACCATCCAATTTCGACGAATGCATGCCGTTGAAATTGCATTCGTCGCGTCGACGGTATTCCTATTTATTACGTCTCGTTCGAGGAAATTACTGGAAGAGCCCCGTGTTCCTTAAATTATTCGCATTCCATTTCAGAAATATCTGTAATCTGTAACTAGTGTACAATAATATGTAGCCGGACGTTCCGTGAATTTTCACTCCAAGCGAATTGTTGTCTGCACTTTGTTGGATTGATTTCTTAGCATTCTCAAAATATTGAATTCAATGAAATTCACTTGAAATTCCGTTCAAACTTAGTTTCAGGGATTTGACGAAGGAATGTAGGTAATATTTAGACATTAAGTAAAAATTATATTATATTATAAAATTATAGTAAAAACATTAAGGAATTTCAATAGATTGTTATATTATTTCCAGCGTATTGCAATTATTAATTTTAATTTAAGGCAAAACAATTTGCATTTTGAATAAAAATCCTCAGACCATTATTAACCTTAACACTTGAATGGGATGACTCAGAGTCACCACAAAAAAAATTGCTGTACAAGTATTCAAAATATTATTTACCTACATTATTAAATATGTTGCACAATCTAATCAATTACTAAACATTTAAGTATTGTATGAGGTACTGTGTCACAATTTCGTATTCATACAAAGAAATAAATTAATATAGAATGGAATTATGTATTCTAGGTCGGAGGAAATGTTAAATTGTCGAGTTAAAGTTAAAGTGAGATCGAAGATTTTCAAATTTCAGAGTTAGGTATCTACATTCCTGGTGAATGTTTGGGTAAAAATCTTTGAAAATTTATAAAACGCGGAGATTGACGAGACATTGCGAGACACTTATTGGTTTTTTGAGAGAGATTTCCGCGGAAGTAGTACGACAGTGTCCTTTGCTCGGCAGGCAGTAAGATCGCCAGGAATTATGCATCGAGCCGTCTCAAAATACGAGACCGAGGTATCAAATTTCGCGATATGCAAGGCGGACCGTAGGGCGTGTCACGTGACGCACGACCTTGGGGAAATAGGACCACAGCAGCTGACATGCAGGTGCAACGTGTGCTCTCGCAGGTGCTTGCGCAGCGCCTGCACCTGCGTGAATCGTGAGCACGTGGATCCCGGCAATGATTTGGGGGAGACGCGGTCAAAACCGGATCATAATCCAAATTTTTTTCGGCATCATAACGGCCTTAATTATATTCAAATCAAATTATGTATCATGAATCAAAAACGTTCTTGACAGAATGCAGTTCACTTTGAAAGTTCATCGTAATTCGAAAGAAATGTTTCGAAATGGGATTCATCAACACTACGAACTCGTTTTTGTAATCATTATGCAGTTGGCGAATGAAGAATCATAATTAGAGTGCGGGATTTTATACACTTTTAAAAACTCGATCTCTCGAACTGTACGTGTTTGTAAAGGTTTATTGATTAAGCCTTTTGTTATTTATTACCAAACTTTGAACAAATCTGTAAATTACTCATTTTTGTTTCATAAATGAAGTATGTAGGTTTGATCAATTGCATCTAATTATTAAAAAACTCGATCGAATTGCACGTGTTTATACAGGTTTATTAATTACGACTTTTATTATTTGTTCTTTGTATGGGGGGCAGACTGCCATTGAGCTACGAATCCACGTGTTTAATCCATGATTTTGCGTCGCTTCCTCGATTTCCTATTAAAGGTTCGATTGCATTGGAAATTGACCAGTCGAGGTGACAAGGAATCGCCACGTACGGCATTGTCTGCGCGAACAACAGGTGGTCAAAGAATTTACCAGGTTTCCATATCGCGTTGCTCCCAACCAAACGTCGATCAATGCCGAATGAACATCTGAGCTCAGATGACCAATAGCTGAAGCTGAAAAAACAATTATTGCTTTTATAAGAACGGAAAATCAAGATTTATTATATAACAATTGTTTTTATAACCCTCTTGCCCCTTCTACATCTCAAAATTTCATTTACTTCATAGGTGGTAATAAAAATTGATTTTCATGTTTGATAAAAAAAATGTTCACACTTATTCGTAAGATCAGTCGCGACCTTAGCAAAGTTCTGCGACGTAGGTGTGCGAGTTCCGATAAAATTTCTTGCAAGCGTCTCATTAACCATCTGTACGGTTCTTTGTTTCAGGCTCGAGCCCTGAGTTCGGTGTCCCGGACATGACGATCATCAGCGACATCGACGAAACGGGAATCAATCGAAATCTCCAAGTTCGATATGGAAGGGACCAGATATACGTATCCTTTAATTAAATTCGTGCAGACACAAATAAAGCCCGTGCTTGCGTCAGGTAAAATCTACAAAGTCAATTGCCAGTCAATTACTTTGTCGCAGTCACTATCTTCACTCTGGAAAGTTCATAAGTTCTACTTTTATCGAATCAAGTTTTCATTTTGGAACGTTACAATATTTTAGACATTTTAAAATTTCAACATATGAATCGCGTTTAATGCAACAAATGGTGCAAGTCCAAACAGTTGATCGTTGGATAATGAGTATATGCATGGTATGTAATGAGGTAATCAGTTTATGCATTTATGAAGAAATTCGCTGGGAGAAATATAAAACATTAAAAGATTAGAAAATTCTAATAATATTATTATGATGTTTTCAACGTAAAAAATCTATGAAGCGATAAAATGAATTTTTATTTAGTTCCTGCTACTCTCGCGATCGTTGCAGAACATTTTTATTTTACCTTTTCATAAACTGGAGAAATAGGAAAATTGAGAACAGTGGAATTAATATTTTGATTTCGGAGCGCTTCGAAATATCGACACTTTAATTTTTGGATATCATGGTCGCTTATTGTTAGACAGCGGATCTTTATGCAAAATAATCATTTTCTACCTGAATTGCAACAAACTCGAATTTATTTTCTTTCGTAATATGTTAAATAAGTTGGAAAGAATATAACGGAATATTAAAATCCTCCTAATGTTTTTACTGTTTTAAATTACACCTACTCATTTTTGTCATAAATGTATAAAATCTGATGGCTACTTATTGTTATTTTATAAATGGGGGATTGTAATGCTTTCATTCTGTAATGTTCGATAGTTTAGTACTTTAGAAGTAATGTCCGAGTAACTGATGAAACAACGCAGACACTGGTTTCAATCAGAATATATCAAAGATTCCATACGCGTAGCATGTCGACCAACAAGCACGCTCGATCACATGTGAACCGCGTTGAGCTCCACGCGAGGAAGAGTTTCGCAAAAAGTGGGGAACGGATGTCCGTCCATTTCGTCATTCTTCGCCATTACGTCCTAGAGTTAGAATTCCTCCCGTACTCTAACGAATAACTCGCTCGAGTTTAGTCTTCGCCGCGTGGATGATGTAATCAAGACTAGGATTTATGCTCGCTTTTTCCGTGCGACTCTGCAACTACAAATTATGCGGTGTACACGCGTTAATAGCACTGATAACTTTTGTGTTTCTTTATGTCTCTATTAGTCTGGAATTATGTATTTACGTATTTACGTTATGTATAACTTACTTGTTTTTCTCATAGAATAAGCTGGTCTAATAAAAGAATTATGTTTCTATTTAAAAAAAGTGAACTTGACCTTAAAATGACTTCTTCAACTCGTCGAATAAACGACGAGAAATAAAATTATTTTCTAAATACGATGGATAAAGAGATATCCCGTGTAACAGAAATTTTGGGATACTCTGTATACCTGGCTAAAGCAAAACGGAAGCGAAAGGAATTACGCTATGGCTGGGGATGGTGGTATCTATCTGGAATTTTAACCCTTTCGTGGAGAAGACTCGACGATCGACGTTACCAAGTATGGAGGGCGGAAAGAGAATTAAAAATAGGGAATCCAAGAGTTGGAATAGAAAGCGAGAGGATGAGGGGAAGACGAGGCTGAATAGGCTGCGAAAGAGAGAGAAAGAAAAGGAGGACAGGGGCTCGGGGTGGTGGGTGGAAAAGAACTATACGTATGAATTTTGTAGGGGTGGGGCGTTGCTCCCGGGTTGGTTCGTTGCCATGACGACAACCCCAGTCAGCTGGTGAACCACCCCAGGGCCAGACCCATTCATCCGACCAGGTTTGCCGACCCAACGACCGACACCAACGACCCACTGTCGTTTCTTGTCGAGCTTTAATCCTCGAACTACGAATGGTATACCGACGACGTAGCGTACGGTAGCCGGGTCATCCTGACCCGACACAAATGTTTCTTATTTTCATACACACACACACACATTTTCCAAGTCTTAACCTTCTTGCTCATAATAAACAAATTTCACAAACAATCGGGGGCACATTACACTTTCTCGGTTGAAAATTTGAATAATTTTTATGGAGCTGATGAAGTAATGAAAAAACATTGAAAAAACACAAACGCAGAACGTTTGAAAAAAAAAAGAATTATCCTTAGAAATTCCCTATACTAATATTTCTGTGGAATTTTATATTCTATTCTTTTTTTTTCAAAATTTCCAGAACCCCTACAAATGCATAAAGATCCGCAGTCTGATTATTATAGTAGTTGCGCGTCATGTTAAGGGGGTGAAAATAGCTCTCACAAAGTTGGGGTGAAAAATCGATTTTCTTGAATATCTCCGAGAGTATTAGGCATAGACAAAAATTTCAAAATCCAATTTGTGCGTCTTTGAAGGCCGGGAATTCTATGCCTAATACTCTCGGAGATATTCAAGAAAATCGATTTTTCACCCCAACTTTGTGAGAGCTATTTTCACCCGCTTAACATGAATGTCGGCCGCTGTAAAAAAATACGTGTCAAATATTTTTTTGAATTTCATATCATACCAAAATTTCATTAAAATCGGTATGTTACGGTTGGGTAACTTCCCTTGTTAGCAGCGAAACCGGGAATATCGGATGGCCTGCGGCTGGAAATGTCGAGGACCATCGGGCCAGCGCGGCGACTCCTTTATTTAAAAATTCAAGTAAATCCGATCGATTCTGTAATTGGGTTTTCACTGAGAGAATAGAGCCTAATGATTCATGGGTCATCCGCCGGCGTCGAGTAACTGGAGGCTATAGTGATCGATGCCGAGTTAACAATTTCTTGTGAATGGACGGCGAATCTTTATTTACTCATTGTTAGAGGGAAGGCGACGGACAATACTCGATGCTAGACGCTAGCTTTTTATTCATTAATTCAAACGTCACGAATAGATTTAGTTATGCGAAAAGCATGAGACATGAGAGATTCGCCCGCGATCAAACACCGGAATTCAAACGCGTGATGCGTTCGCCTCGGCGATTTAGGTCGTCGTCGTCGGTGCACTCGTTAGTGCGCACTTCCTCGTGCGCCACGACCTCCGTCGTCGCGTGTAGGATGACACATAATATCGCCCACAAGAAACTTCGTATCATACGGGACTTTACTGTGTGGCCCACCGTTCTTTTATCTGTGGTTGAGTTTGGTATTTGCTACACCGTGTGATTCTGTTTCACAGTAGTCTCTCTCCGTAACTGTCGTATCGTCGGGTCTGCCGCGCGACAGTTATCGTTAGACAACGGATTTTATGCATTTTTGACAAAAATGAGTAGGTGTAATTTAAAACAGTAGGAAAGTTACAAGAATTCAAACATATTTTTATATTATTCGCAATCTATTAAACATATTAAGAGAGAAAATAAATTTCTGCCATTCCGGTTTGTTGAAATATTGGTGGAAAATTTTTATTTTGCATAAAGATCCGATGTCTAGTACTCATCATATTTAGAAAATGTTTATTTTGCATAAAGATCCGAGCTAGCAATGTGAATAGTGTCTCTTGTATAGTCAACTTTGATAAGAAGAGAATGTTCAGCCAGAGTTTGTTAGTCTAGTATCAAGTTTCAATGCTAAGGATTTACCATGAGAAATCAGATCCGTGCGGAAGCGAACCATAAGAAGTACGTGTAAAGACATTTACAGGGAAAGAATGAATAAAATCGATCTTTAATGTTACCCAATTTGTATGCTGTCGGCGCAGTAGCGACGATAGGCCGTGGTTGCCGAACCACCACCACCACCATCGCAACGGAACCCGTTGTCCATTCGGCTCGCGTCGTAACTTTCAATTTTCGTAACGAAGTTAGCCACGATAGAAAACCGTGGGCCTATCGACGAAGCTGCATTGGTTTCCAGTAATTAGCCTCGTTCGTCGCTTCTTAACGAGATTCGATCGACCGATACAAACGTTTTCATAATGCAGACGGGCAGGCTCGCTTAAATCGAATTTATTATATTTAATCGTCGGGATAATTGATGCGAATTATCGTTCAAACGGAAAAAAATCAAACTTTACTGTAGTCGACTAAAGTCGTTGTCGGTCAAAGTCGTTGTCCGCCAAAGTTAATGTCGGTGAAATATTGTCGATGAAAATTTCGAATAGACGCGTCTCGTCTTTTTGGTTCGCGTGGCCTAATTCGCGAGCGGGTCGAGCGGATTCTGCAAACAGTGGATAGGGTTCTCGAGAGCGACCGCATATCCGGCCCTCTGGCCCTGTGTCCCTGGTCTGCTCTCAGCTCTCTCGCATCAGCCTCTCACTCCCGTGTGATCCCTCGACCCCGCGACACGCCGTTAAAAGGTGGCTCGTCCTCGACGAAAGCAATTGAAACCGGCTAAGAGCGCTTCGCCAGCGAGAGGTTAACGAGAGCCACCCTCGCGCCGCGAAAGTATCCGTTGTATACGCGCACCGAATACCGGAAAAGAGGAGGAGAGGGTAAACGGATGGCGCGGTAACGGACCGGAGACGTCGACACACTCGCAGTTTCGCGTAGGTACGCGTCGGCTAGCTTTGGTCTCGCGCCGGCCTCGGCGTGTGAGATTAGGGGATGTGGAATACTGCTTCAGGAAAAAGGCCTGCGGATTTCGAGACTACGGGCGGCTGGAGAAACGAAGATTCAAGTAGACGATAGAAATAGTTTATACGAGGCTTGGTCAAAGTATTGAACCGGACTTTTTCTTTAATTGTGCATTCGATAGGGTGTGCGGGTACCCGTAATTTCGGTGTCGGGTCAGGTTAGGTCTGCCAATATGAGGATCCTAAAGATCTTTTCATGACTTTCCAATCTAATTCTGCATTTTAATTTCTCGCTTATCCGAACATTGCAAACTTTGGCGACACTGACTTAGTCCATAACTTCCTAAACACAACACCAACGAACGAACGCACCGCATCCGATATCTGCACAACTTCACCTTGCCAGCCGTCATCTGTGGTTTGTCCTTTAAGGAAACTACGCCTTAAATCAAAGCTTTACTGCGCAACTTTAATTATTTAAATATAACATAACCGCATCCCCCTAAATTCTGATGTTCTCGCTGTTTCGCATTTCGTGCACTTATTTCTCTCATAAACGCATAGAGCCCGCAGTCTAGGCGTAATAATGGGAAGTGGAATAGGAAAGAAACGTTCTGTTTATGAGCACTTGAGAAACCTTGACAGAAGGTCTGTATTCCTTTCTTCCTGTGCCGGAACACATTCATGGATCGCGGGAACCTTTTCAGCTAACCTTTCGCGGTCTCCTCCTTCGTATTACGTCTATTTCAGACCGCGACCTTTCCACACACCAACCAATTTTCCTCCTTTGTCGTGACGTAAAGGTAGCCTTCTACCTGTCATTAGCAGGGCTCAAGTTATCCCGGCAAACAACATCATTGATTGAACCAGTCAGACAAGGAACGACAGGACAAAGATATTTCGCGAACACGATCTCCCTCGCAAGTATGTTCTTCTATCGATGACAACGAGGCCACTATCGACAATGCTTCACCCAAATAACTTACACACGTCGAACATTATAACACGCTCGGAAATTTGAACTCTGCTAGCACTGTCTGCATGCTCGACACTTCTATTTCCCTTGTAGAATACACTCATGGGTTGCAAAGCCATCCGACACAAACTTTATTTTTATACTTCAATGTCATTGAAATCTCAGGGTAAATACAACTCTAATCCTAATCAACAAGTTCGCCGAAGACGGTAGTGAACCCTGAATTTAAAAAGCTGGTAATTATACAGAAAAGGTTACACACCTCACCCTAATTGATTATAAAAAATCAGGTCCTTTAGTAGAGAATTATACAAAAAGTTATCCTGTTTTAAAGGGTGTACGAATACTTTGTAGGTACATCCACTGTATGTGCCTGTTTAAATGTCGTAACTTCAGAAATTAAGTGGATAATACCAATGCAAAATAGCAATATAGGAGAATAATGGTAGTTTAATGGAATAAAATAGAAAATGGAGAGGGTATGTATATAAAAGATTGACGGTAGCACTCCGTTGAAATTGTGAAGAAAAAACAAATGATCCCTGATCATATTGTACATATTCCCATCAACATCAACTCTCCATTTTCCCAAGAGGAGACGTCTGCTGGCAGCGCGGAGGAAACTCCTTACGGGCAACCGCATTTCCTTCCATTGTCGTCCGCGATATTAATCTTTTCCGTCCGCGGAAAATGTTCCGGGATAAAGCAAGAATCCAAGAAATTCCGTTCAAAGAACCTGTCGCGGTCCCCGACGTGTACTAATGGGTGCATACCTATAATTTTTACAATTTTGAGGGTCACAGTGAAAAGATCTCGGATCTGTTTCCTGTCGCCGCGAGCGAAGTCTCCGGTGAAAGAGAACTTTTTCTCCAAGCATTCGGTAGTGATTACCGCGATGAGAAAGAAAATTTTCCTTAAATTTGAACTTTGAGAGTGTCACAAACTCCGACACGGTAGAACAGATGAAAGAAACTGTTCTATTCGATCTTTGAAAGCTAATTCGCTTTCAGTCTTTCACCGTTTTCTGAAATACCGATTTGATCCCGTCACGGCGATGGATAATTTGGATTGCTACCATCTCCCAATATACAAATGGATGAAAATATTCATTGCAAATTAAATTATTTATTAAATTAATCCCTTACTGTTTGCTTTCTTTCCTAATATATTTAATCGGTTGAAAATAGCATAATAGTATTTTAATCATCAAGCAACGATGGCTACAGAACGATCGAACAGAAGCTCCGCCGTCGGTAAACAGCTGTTTCGAAAATGAATTCTAATCACGCATTCTCTAATGCCCGAGCCAGCCAGCCAGCCGTTTCCTCGATCATCGATCATGCTCTGTCGCTTCCGCGCTGCTCTGTCTGTAAACTTGGTCTAGCGACGACTAATGACGGTCAGCGAACGGGTCCGCACGGATCAGCAGAGCTAGCGATCAGGGTAGAGTTGACCCGAAAAGGGTGCTCTCGTGGCGTAGTCGGGCGACGGTAAACGACGTCGACGACGGATCGCAAACAGAGCATGAAATTTTCAATAAAAATCAGCCCGGCAACCGGTTGACCTAAAAGGCGATTGACCTCAAAACAGGAGCGGATAGAAAAAGAATATCGCAAAGTGCGCAACAACTCGCGTTTAATCGCTGATGGCCATGAGCGAATGATGCGTCGGGCTCGTTTCGATGTGGACGTCTTAGCTACAGCTTAGATATTCTTTTTAAGGGACATCGAAGGCAGATAGTCCGACTACCGTATAACACCTCATACAATACCTAAACGTTTAGTAACCGAGTGGACACCGATATATTTCGAGTACTAAGAGTTAACTTCTTTGTTCGCACCCCGTATTCTGCGTTTCACTTTCTCGCGTCGCGGCGGCGTCATGGCGGCGATACAAAACTACCAAAAGACGAAAAGACCCGCGCGTGCGGAATTGTGAAAGGAACGCAACCCTCGATTCCACCAGAGGGCGCACGCACCCTCCCCTTTGAAATGTTACACAAGGTTATTGTTGCGAACGCATTCAGAACAATTCGGTGTGCAAAAAAAAGCCGTTAAAGCGTGGCCAAAATGAAGATTGTGCTCACGAGGGCGATGAAGTTCTCCCGCTATTCTTTTAATCTTTAAACTCCCGCACTATATCTTCCGTTCAGGCTCATAGAACGGTACTTTCGGAGGAATTCAGACATTTAGAGTAATTCTTCGTGCCGTGGAGGCGCGTGCTACTTTCTTGGCAAGGGTAGTTTCCACGCAACCCCATTCTGTCTTTTCTTCATCCCTCTTCTGTACTCTTTCACCTATTCGTTACTCTTATACCAGCGCCGTGTCGAAACACGAAAAGACTAGTGAGGGGGTTGTTGTCTCGTTATGTGCATCTTCTGTTCTCTCTGCCCTTTGGTTCTTGTGTACCTTTCTTAGTTCACTTCGTCTTGACGATATCACGGTAATTAACCGCGTGGCTATGAAAGGGATGTATGTGTAGTATACACTACCGGCCAAAAAGTTCGAAATCACTTACTGTGATTTTTGCAAAAAAAAAACTAACTAGTTGAATAATATTTCTTGACAGATTTCAGCATTTTGTTGTTATTAATCCTAGCTCAAATTTTTCCCAGATAATTTCCTTAATAATTGGAACTATCACCGAGGGGTGAAAAAAATTCAAAAGTCGAAAATAGGAGCTACCCTGGCAGATTGTTGCGAAACGGAACGCGACCCCCGACGCGCCGTGGGGTTCCTTCTCCCTCCTGATCGAAATATAGCCGAAGGAAGGGTACTACGGATATAATAGGTGTATTATCCCCTTTCTCGCTGCCGGCATTCAGTTCGTGAGTCATCCCCTCGGGCTCACCCCCGAGTCTGACGTCAGTTGGCCAGTCCCCACCCGTGGCCACCGTCGAAACCATGTCATCGTTCGGTTATTATGCAAGGAGTGCGTGGAGGGGTTGGTTCGGTGTTCCGCGACATTCTCCCGTGGTTTCTTCGTCGTCGTCGTCGTCGTTGTCGTCGTCGCTGTGGACGAAACCGGGGCTGGTCGATAATCTTCGACGAATTCAGCAGCCGTTATCTCCCAATAACGAGGGACTCCGCCGCGTTGCGCCGCGCATCAGCGAAAGGAAAATAGAGTCTGGAGAACACTCGGCGGTGGTTCCGTGGTCAATCGCCCGTCGGATCGTTAAAAACCGTCTCGACTTCCGTTTCCTGTGCCGGTGTCTCTCCCGATTGAATCGTTGAATGCACCGCGCGCGCACCGGTTAGTTACCGAGCTCTCTCTCTCTCTCCCTGTCTGTCTGTCTGTCTGTCTCTCCCTCTCTGTAGACTGTCTCCTTGCGTTCCATCGACAATCGACGATGGAATAGGGGATGAAGTCGAGAGAATTATGAGTGAACAGCCGTCTGAAATCGCGACCGGATAGACTCTTGTTTTCTGGGGATTCGGCCAACATCGAACGTTTACAAAATTAAATGAGATTTCATCTTGCTCGCGGTTGACTATATTTATGGCAATTTTATCTTATACTCCATATACTTTTTTCCACTCGCGATGCGTCATTCTATCTCAAGAAACTACGGCTCATCCTCCGAGAGCATTGAACGTGATCTGAGGTGGGCATTATTTGACGAAAAAAATATTTGCAATACTGTTTAATATATTTTAGATTTTATTTTGCTTAAAGGAAATAGTATTTCATTTGAACAATCTGAACCTCGAAATAAAATATTTCTATTTTAATAATCTGAAACACAAAGTAAAATATTTCTATTTTGATATATAATCTGGAATGCTGTATATGTATTTTGTTAGAACTCATGAAAGCGTGTGGCTAGACGAATTCATCCGTATACTGCACAGTGACCTTCAAGGTCATGCAAGGTCAGAAATGGAAGAAACATTTTGAATATTTCATAGCAATGTGTTTACATAAAAATACAGTGAATCTTTTTCTGAGAGCGCGCGTCGAGATGCAAAGTTATTAACAATTAGTCAAGCCTACTCCTATAGGCAACCAGACCCAAAGTCCCCTATTGATAGCTTATCATAGTTTATCTATAGATAGTTTATCAATAATGTAGAATTCCGCGACTCCATGCAAGGTAGAACACGTTAACAGGTGTGCCGCGGCACAGAGAGCGGTTTTAAAAGTGCCGTGATGTGTTCGCGTGCGAGCTTTCGCATAATACACGCTCGTTGACGTCACACGTACAGAAACCAGTCCCCATTGGGAATGCATGTGGGGTATTATCATTCAAGGCGGTTCACATGGTACCGGGGAATGAGAAATAATACCGTCGACACGGTTCCTTTCAGTCGTGATAAACACTTCTTCCTCTTTCTTCGTTTTTCTCCTACACTCCCACTCCACCCCCGCCCCTATTGTTTATAATTTTCTTCTGTTCCGATTAATAGGCGAACAACAATGTTCGAAACGGGATTAAACGAGTCTGCGTACTTAGTATTTCCTTAACACAGAATTATACTCGATCCGCAGACGTACACGGGATCCATATTGGTGGCTGTGAACCCTTACAAAGAGGTGGACTTCTACACGAACGTGAGTATATGTATTCAGATTCTATTTACTGCTCCACATTTAGTGCTTAAGGTAAACGTGATCGTTATTGTACGATTTGTACGATTTAAAAATGCAAGAACATGTTCTATCTAATAGCACAGACGGCTGTGAATTTTTCCAGATTTTTCTGCAGCAAAATTGATTTTTTATATATATAAAATATCTTAAAAAATTTTTGAAAATTTTAGAATATACCTTATACATATAGTGTTTATAGAATTTATCGGAATTCTCTCTCTCTCCACGTCTATAGTTTTGCGGTAGTAGCGTCTTATTGTGGTCATCAATAGGCTGTGGCTTTTAGGCTTTTATGACACGATTAGATAGGTAAAATTTAAGATAGTACATAATGAAATTATGTGTCGAATAATGCATAGCCGATTCGGGACATGTCAGAAACGTGTTCCATAGGGAGAAAAGTCATTTCACGGATCAGAAAAACTAAATCGTGCATAGATAGATTCGCGACGTAGCACCGTGACCCAGAAAGTCATTCAAGAGTCGATCGGCATTTTGTGATATCTTCGCGAAAGCGCGTCGCGGTTTCCGTTTCCTGTTTTTAGCCGGAGGTCTAACAACTCTAATACGATAAAGGCGTGCGTCCTGTCGCTGCACGATTTGCAACTCCGCAAAATCGGCCGTATTAAGAACTTGTTCAATTTTGCAAAAATTTAATCAACAATTGACGACTAAATTTCTACTTCAATCGTTAATCGCAATTAACAATTAAACTCCTAGTTTAGTCGTTAATTGAGTATGCCGCAGTCCACACGGCGAAAGCGGTGAAGAAACGCTTCTTTTCTGTAATAAAAAATTGTGTAAATCTTTACCGAACCGAATAATTGAAGTCATTAGACGTAAGGGAGGTTCTACAAAATATTGAGCATTGATTTTCATTGATTAATTGTGTCGTATTTCAAGTTTTTCGTTAAGTGTGCTATCGTTTTATCCCCCTATATTTCTATGTTAAGAAAGTCACACTGAAAATATGTGTATGAAAAACGTTGACTTTGTAATGTTCAATAAACAGAAATTAAATTAATTTCGAAGCGTGCTATCTTTGTGTCCCGGATCGTAAATTGCGTCAGTCTCGTATGTGCATCAAATAAAAAAGATGTAGAATGGGAACGAATTCTAGGTCCGAAGAAATGTTTGGTTTTCTAATTTAAATTGTTCCGAGTGCAAAGGGTTTTTCTTTTCCTCGACGGTTCAAATTCGTTCTGCAATCGTTTGAACACGCAGAATTCCTGCGGTGTTCATTTCAATAACAGAACCTCGGCTACACTTGCGGCAAAGTGTTTTAATTGTATACGGAAGAAGAGGCCAATTATATTATTTATCTCGAGGAGGGGATCGGCACGTGCAGCCTTTTCTTTTCTCCAGGCGAACGACACGACGTCGCTTAATATTTACTATTCTTCGACGGTACTTCCAGCTTATGTTCGTCGCAGGAAGTGCGTAAAGTGTTGCGCGCCACAGCGCCTGTGGCCAGAGTCATTATTTTAATTTCGTTATGAATTACTGGCTCTGGCATACCATACATACCAAACCCTAATCCACCGAGGTGAATGCCAAAAGTATTCCGACCCTTCGAACGAGTCAAATTATCGAATTTATTAAGGAAAAATTAAGGAAGATAGTACACGCTTTATCAATTACGTTTTAAACGAATAGTTTGCCCCTCAGTCTTGTTTCCGGAGCTGGTAATCACGCGTTATCGCCAGAGACACTTTCCTAGGTCCCGTTAATCGGCCGATGCACATTTTTCGTTTTTGTTCTTCCCGGTGGCTTTAATTTCTATTTTCGGGCGCGTGCTGCGGCCATTGGCCACTTAAATCCGGGCGGCGATGGTTCAACGCTTGTGGATCTCGGGGTGCCTGGATCAGAGGAAGGGTGCAGCAGCGACGACTTATTTCGGGATCGAGTGGCAGCCACTTCGAACGTAAATATACGGGTCGTCGACAATCTCGTCGTAAAACGGTCCTCGAAGGCTGCGTCGGACCCTTCGGCCACTCCGAGAAGTGCCTATCGGCGAAACAAAAAGGGGCGGACGCCATGCGTCGCCGCGATCAAATCGAATTAAAACAGGAGTCAGAATAGAATTCGCGCGGGTTTTCAGTTTCAACACTTTCCCGTCGGATCGAGTCATGTGGTCTTCCTTTTTTCGGTACAGCACCCGCCGATTGCTTTTATCGTTATTGTTACTTATTCTAGCGAATGTATCGTGTCCTTGTATACAGGGTGAGTCACATAACGTTATCACCTCAAATATCTTTAGTAATTTATTGAATAAAAATTTAATATATTGCAACAAATATTTTGAATAATGGTATAAGAATTACTAGCGACGCCTCTCAGAGTCATCACTCGAGTGCAAAGGGTTAACATTTACTTGTTCCGTTTTTCGGTTGTGTTTCGCGTTGAAAAAATATAAAGTCACGAAGTTTCGGGCGAATTTGCCTACAAATAATAGAACAGTATAGCTTATGTTGGGAAAACTGTGTCAAATTGACACAAGCGACGGACGAGCCACTGTCGATACCATTGAACCGTACGCGAACCATTTTCCGCTACGAACAATAATAGTCATGTAAATCGAAGTGATAATATGTGGTGACCCACCTTGTTTGATGTAGAACAGTGAAAAGTGACGCGGAATGGGTAAACATAGTTCGAGGTCCGTCCCCGAGTTACGCTGATGTAATTTCGTTCCTGTTTCCACGACTTTCTTTCCGTTATCCAGATTCAATAATCCTGTTGACATCATTATTAGCGTGCAATTTCGTTTGTACTTCTTCTCTTGAATTCTGTTTTCCGGTACTCGCTCCGACGATTTTCACCTTGTTGTTTAGATTTTCCAAGCGCTTTATGAATATTCGACTACATAATAGTTCCGAACAAAGTTTCCTTTGATACTGCCTCGTGTCTTTCCTTGCACGCGTGTCCCCCCTTTGACTCGACAATTTCATGCTTTTGCGCGCAGGATGTTCGGTTAAACAACTACAACGAGATATAATAAAAATTACATACTGGGTGTCTCAAAATTCCTTCAACATCCGGAAATGGGAGGTTCCCGAGATCGTTTGAAGCAACATTTTCCTTTGCAGAATTTCCTTTGCATATTTTTTAAATGGGAACAGCAGGAGATCTGCAAACGCTACTACCACTGGAAATAAGATTGAAAATTGCACAAACATCCGCAGTCTAGTAATAATTATATTTTTATTCAAAAGCAAAAGTGTTAGCGCAGAGTAGTAAAGGAAGAAATGTCGTCAACTAAAATCGTTGTCGTCTAAATTCGTCGACGGTCAAAGTGATTGTCGGTTAAAGACGTTGTCGGTCAAATCTGGTGTCGGTGATTTTCATGGGACCCACCTCCAATAGAGGCGTTGCAGTTGGCACGACCCGTCAAGAAAAATCGTGGTTGATCGCGCGATAGGCAAGACGGGTAAAGAAGCGGGTTGCCGGGACGGGGAGAAATGGAAATTCAGGGAACACGATGAATAGAAAGATCGTGAATTTCGGGAAGGTCAGCCGGGGTACCAAACCCGAGGAGGACCCCTGGCTGGCAAAAAGGAAAAGGGTGGCTCTCGGTGTGGTGCACGCCCCGTGTTATTGATCGGGCTGGAGCGCACATCGGATTCGGAGACTCGTCGTGGTTGCCCTGGAGGCTTCGGGAGCCTCGTCCTTTTCCTCTCGGCAGCAACGGTGCCCGGATCCCCGTCTGTTTCTATGTCCGTTCAAGTACCTGGAAAAGTCAGAAATTGGCACTCGAACTGCGACTCGAAAGATGAGGGCCAGCTTCGATGCGACCCATCGACCTTTCCCAGTTTGAATTTTGAACGCCCCGGACGCGTTCCTCGTCGAACCCTCGCTGACCCCACGCTGACCCCTTGCCGATACCTTCCAATTACATTTTCCATTGTGCGAATGATTCTAATAGAGACGTCGTATACTGACATCTTCGTTTTTGTTTTTAATTTTCCAACAATTTTGAATTTCATCTACTCGAGTTTCCTAGAAATGCACATAAACATCCGCAGTCTGAAATACAATGGTAACCGACCGAAAAACTCGTGATCTGAAGATTTATCATTTATGAGTATTAACTTACTTTTGTTATCCACACACACTGTATAATAAAAAAAAAAATAAAAGTTTTGTATCGATAAAATTAAGAAAATCATAAATATTTCAGGCCGGAAGAAAAGTTCGGTTTTTGTGTTCGAATAGCTCCGAGTGCAAAGTCTAAAAAAAAGCAGTAACATTAGAAGTAAAGGAATTTTTTTATTCATTTCCTTATGCATGTTTCCGATATATAGTTTTGCCGCGGGGTGTGTGTGTGATTCAAAATACATAAATATCGTCGCGTCGCCCCGCGGCGCGGGTTAAAAAAGGGAGGCTCTCCTGTCTGTCATCGACGCTTCTCCTCATCGCGCCGCGCCGGGAGAAACTTGTCCGATGACTCGGAGCATTTTTATTACGGCGTTGTTCGTTTCCTGCATTCTCGATCGATCCCGAGAGTGTGTTTCGAAGTAATGAACCGCGCGAAGGCGTCCTCGCCGAGGATCGTTCGAGTAACTGGACCAGCAGCCACCGGCTAACCGCGCCGCTCCGGTGCGGTGTGCCGTCATCGACGGGATCGGTTGTTCGGTGGACTCGATCGTTCCATTTTTGCCGGTAGCTCCACTTTTACGTTCGTTTTGTTCTCGCTGGGGAACGCCTATACCTTTTTGTCCGGAGTCTTGTGTTGTTCCTTACAAAGCCACCGGTAGTCGTTCTAATTCGGATCGACGAAGATCGAACGCCAAAATATTTTCTCTCTGAAACGCTCCCGATATTTAACATATTCGCTGTCTTGCAAATTCTTCTTTTTATTATTTTAAGAGCATGGGGAGTCGATGTTTTATGCACAACTTCCCAGGGTCATCGTAACCCCAAGAAAGTGAGGAACTCCCAGTGTACACCTCCGAAGGGGGGCGGGTGCAAGCCCTAAGGGGTGAGTGCTACACCGGATCTACCCTCTTAAAATCCTCCCTCCATTAGCGCCTCCGGTAACCGTTGGACCCAACCCGGTAGTACCCGAGGACTTTACTTCGGAAGGCTTCCTGGACCTGTTGTAAATTGTCTCGCTTATGGGGCCAACCAGAGTTGGGCAATACGTAATCTGATTAAGGGGATATTACACTTTCTCAATCATGCACGATTGCGACTCACACTGGAACGACTCCTTGCCTGCCGCACTTTTAGCCTCGTTCCATCTCGCACCATGTTTGTGGGTTTTCCTGAAAAAATTCCGCACTTATCTCGACGGCCCTGTGCACTTGCGCGCAAGCGACCATAATCGTTTGCTGGCTCTCAAGATGAAAAATATCGCTGGGTGGTCAAACATGCAGCCGTAACTCTGAAAGAATTCATTTTCCAAGTTCCCTTGGAAGTGTTTCACGAGGACATTCCCTTTACGAGGAAGAAATCGCTTCGCGGTAATCCGACCCCCTTAAACCGCCGAGGTAAAGGGTTGAAGCTGGCGGAACAGCAGGAATGTTTTGCATCCAGAGGGTCGGGGGACTCGTGTCCCCGTTTATTCCCGCAGCTGCGACTGCGACTGCGACTGCGAAATCAGCGCACGGCTCGGCGACTAGAGGCCACGGCTCGTATCAGGATACTTTTACGACCCCTCTTCCACGGTGTCGTTGGCCGACGGCAACGTGCAAAAGATGAACGGAAAAAGCTGCGGAACGAGGTTGCGCGTCGCGAAGGGTGGCAACGCGATCATTTCGCTTACGGGCCGTTCCTTTAGTGGGTCGTTCGTCGTTGATTAAGGTCGCCGGTGAAGGTTCGATCGGATCAATGAAACCGGCGTCGATCATCCCGAAGGAAAACTCGTTCTTTCGCACCACTGGATTGTAGATCATGCTCCTACAATCTTGCCGGAAAAGTAGGAAACACTCTGTATATGTATAGAAATATGTATGTACGTATAGAAATATATATGTACATAGAAGTTAACGCGGCAGCTGTTTGACCCCTTGCTGTATAGTACGTATCAGAAGAGTTTAGACGCACCCTATTATTTTAGGTTGGCAACTAATTGTAAGTTCGCGACCAGGCATTTATTTGTTCAATTCCCCCAGAATAAATTATAGTAATATTTTTAAATCTGCGAAGGAAATGAAAGAAAATTAAACTTTCCTTAGCCCTGCTTTCCGAGCCCAGCTATGGGGACGAGCCGCTTTTAACATATGCTCCGCAAATATGGCCGCCGTATAAACATGGCAGGAAGCGACCTTATCGGCTATTTTCGAAGGGAATTATCTCGAGGCCTGTTTACGCTGCCGATAAACTTCACCGGCCCGTTGGATGCGTTGAGAAAATAAAGACCCGGTTAAGAATAGCAGAGTGCAACGTATTCCAGGTGCCCGCCACAGGGAAATCCCTCCGATGTACATATCTTATCTACCCCGAGAGGGCTACATCCGGTCCGCGGAGGAACCAATTTCTTCCTGACCCTCTCCTCTCCTCTCCTCGCTGATTGTTTTGCTTTTTAGGCGAGCCCCGTTTTTAACGCCATACGTTACCGTGCCGTTGTTTGAAATGCTCTTACCACGCTATCTAACTTTTATTGCGAAACCCGGCGGCCATTTCGGAAGCGCACAGCTGCCGCTGAAAATGGACTCTTTGACATACGAGCGTTATCCGTCAGTCAACGCTTTCGAGAGTTATTGGAGGATTCGCGCATACTATGGGAAATGAAATGTATCTGGTAACGATGACGAACGTTTTGATGATGGTTCCGATTCCCCCGGATAGTGTCATTCCAAATTTCCCGCCTTTTTTCTCGGTCCTCGAAAGAGATCGTTAAATAAATAAAAAAAAAGCGTAAAACAAAGCACATACAAATCGAATTGAGTAACCTCCTCCTTTTTCGAAGTCCCTGGTCATCGAATTAGGACCACTCCAAATTTTCAGCATGTTTCATGTTTTCCGTAAAATTAAAAGTCCTGTTGGAATTGTAATGATATAGCTTATTTATTAAGAACACAATACACTACTACTGTATGTACGTGGTCCTAGTTCGATGACCAGGGACAGTAGTTGATCGGACGAGTCCAAAAATGTTTCAAGATAGAAGCTTGGACATTTCGATTCACATATTTCTCTTTGCGAGATAACGTCACGCAGTTCTCACCGGAAACCGTCGCGTCGCTCGCTCTTCCGGCGCGTCACGCCGGGTCAAAGCGGATCGGCCCGGTGACATCCAAACGGAACCGTAGAAAACATAAACGCCTCGTTTTCGTTAAGGTTTGTGCTGGTTAATGGGTTCATGGAAATGGATCGGGTATGTCGATGAATTTTCACGAGCCGACGCGACGGGAGGTTCGCCGGGATTAACGCTCCCTGCGCTCCCGGTTGCGCGCAGCGAGCTGGTCCGACGCGAAACTGGGTTGCACTACTTCTACTCGGCTCCGGCCGCAGAGACCGAGCTCCGGGTGCAACCTGCATAATGTACGAGTGCACCGGGCGGCCGGCCCGAGTCGGGTCGGGCCCTACCGATCATAATGGATTTTTTACCAATGGAAATCTATCCATCAGTAACATCCATAACTTTTTAAATATTGGACTATGCGATTTGAACTTTTTTTGGGAAACTAGAGCGATTAGTTTATTACAGGATGTGAAAAGAAATTTATCGAATATTCGTATATATATATATGTACAATTGAGACATTTGTTAGAAACTATAGTAAATGACTGACACACCTGTTTATCGATCAGAACAGGGTCATTTAAGCGATTCAAGAGATTCCCTTTGCTACATAATCCAATGAATATGAAAGCCGATCAGCACTGTACATTTTTTTTCTACGGCATTCTTTATTTTCATGCCGACACAGGGCGTACAATAAAAAGGTCCTCCCGCTTTTCAGTCGGGAGAATGTTCGCTCTGTAGCTACCATTAGCTTTAATTACTGTTTCAAACGCGCAGGCCGCGACAAACAGATTCCAATGATCCAATAGAAGGTTTGAATTAAGGGCGGGGGTGGGCACATCGATCCTGCTAACCCGATTAATTGCGAACGTCGTTCGATAGGACGTTCGTGTTTCATCGTCCCCTTTCATTTACCGATTCCCTTGGGAGATCGTATCGCAGCTCGAAAAGGCGTGTGTCTCGATATACGTACATCGATTTCGAATGAGACCCAGCGTTTATAGCGGCCGTAAACTGGCCTGTCGCGAGCGAATCAATCTTATCAGCCCCTTCATGTTCGTCATCTAGAATCCAGCAAATCATTCCACAGGAAATAGAAATTTTCTTTCATATCTCTAAAACACTAAACATTGCAATGCAATAACTTGGATATTATTATTTCACAGAATTGCAATTGTCATACACTCTGCGACAATATTACGAGACACTATACAAAACAATACAAATGTTACGAAAAAGAATTTGTTCTGCCCATATACACAATATCATTGTTCACTCTGTGAGAACTATTTTTCGGTAAACTCTCTGTAATTTATAACAATAACTGTCAAATTTTACTCTCGAGAGTAACTCGCGATAGTTATACTCTCAGATGGACACGTACCTTAATGTCCAGAATATAATTGATAAAAGTTTATTTTAAATTCATTCTCATCTTGCGTAAAGATTCGTAATTATCGAATAGTTGAAATTGTATTTTGATTTCGCTCTTGATGCGGCCGCCTCTCTGTATCATAGCACAGCACGGCCCTGCGAACGGCCCACGGGCAGTTCGTGTGTCTATAGTCTATATTGTCGCAGTCTGTGCGAGATTTCGAAGTTCCGCTAGACAGAAATCAACTGTTATTTTTTCCCGTTTGTTTGCCAGGAGTACGTGAATAGATATCATGGACAAAAGATGGGATCCCTGGAGCCGCACGTGTTCGCTCTGGCCGAGGCAGCGTACAGGTCGCTTCAGGACACCGAGAGCAATCAATCCTGCGTGATATCGGGCGAGAGCGGAGCTGGGAAGACCGAGACCACAAAATTTATCCTGCAGTACCTGTGCTCGGTGACCAGCAACGTGGACACGTGGGTCGAGCAGCAGATTCTCGAGGCGAACACCATCCTCGAGGCATTCGGTAATTAGCCCAGCTAATGACCAATTACCACTTAATTGTATTTTCGCCGGAGTTTGCAATCGATTCGTGCCCGATATTTTGGCTTGTTGTTGCACGACTGCCGATGCAGCAGTCCGTGCACGCAAACTTCCGCGGTCCCCCTCGAATCTCGACGGTGTTCCCGTAAATTCGTTCGGAAAACAAGCTCCCCGTTTTCGCGTATAACACGGCCGACGAAACGAACGGGGGTTGCGGCGGGTTAATAGTTTTTCTCCGAGTACTTTCTTTTTTTTTTCTCTCTCGGTGCTGATCGTAATCGGGATTTCATTTGTACGGAATTTTACGTCGACGAGTGGAACACTTGCTCGTTGGGTTGAACCGGACGGGATATCGGGGAACTGTAAAGGCGGAATGAGAGGAAATTTATTTTTGGAACCGAGATTTTTATCTCTAGAAAACTTGAAAAAAAAAACTACAAAAAAGCGTTCAATTTTGAGCGATCTAGACTGCAATGACTGCAAATGATTTCTGCAAATCGACTAATTCTTTTTTTCCCGTCATCCGCCGTTCGTTACGCAAATTAGCCAGAGCACGTACCGCTTGATTTGAGACGTCCAGAGACTGGCATTTATCGTCGCAGCTTCGGGCCGTCATTTAGGAGATTTTCCCTGGCTCGGGAATACTTTTTGAGGGTATCCGGCATTCTCGTTTTAAAACGCAACCCTCGAAATAGGCGGACGTAAACGGGTGACTTTCATGAAACGGGTCGATGAACGCTATTCTTAATGGCATTTAAAAATAAAGGGGATTCATTAGTCGGAGTCAAGAGGCCGAGAACGAGTCAGGTGTTAAACGCAGAAACGAGGGGTGAAAACTGGGTCGCAGGCAGAAGAAAGATTCGAGGGGTTATCATAAAAATTGTACCGTTTGCATTTCCTTTGCGACACAGCGACGACGACGCGACGGGACGTGACGTGACGCGAAACGTAACACGAGAAACGTCGTTCTCTATTCTAGAAAAATAGTTCCCGTTAATAGACTGTTTGTACCGGGGCTGCGCGAGCGATAGCGATGTTAAAGGGTTAGAACTTAGGACACTACTGCAGGCACTACAAATGATGGAAATGTTCAAGGTGGTTAGTGTGATCCACCCTGTCTAAATATTATCATAAAATAAAGTGTATAAAAAAAAAATGAAACTAAAGTAACGCTCGTGTTTTCGGAACCAGGTAACGCGAAGACGGTGAGAAACGACAACAGCTCCCGGTTCGGCAAGTTCATGCAAGTCTGCTTCGACAGCAAGTGGATGATCAAAGGGTGCATCATCCAGGATTACCTGCTCGAACAGAGTCGTATAACTTTCCAAAGCGCAGGAGAGAGGAATTACCACGTGTTCTATCAGCTGGTCGAGGCAGGCACGAGGGACAAGGAATTCGCGGAACAGTACAAATTGATGCCAGCTACCCACTACAAGTATCTCAATCAGTCCGGTTGCGTGAAGATCGACGGGATCTCCGACTCCAAGAAACTGGACGCACTTAGGCTCGCGTTCAATGTGCTCCAGGTAATTAAGCTCGCCGGACTGATACGCTCTCGTAAAAGTCTGTTCCTCTTAATTACTGGCTCTCGATTGATTTTATGAGTTCTCTGTGGATGAAATATGGTTCACTTGTTAATTTCCTTCATTTAATATCGCTAAATTGGCCCTTCATTTAATGTAATTAAACATTCATTTCAATTATTGAATCTTTAAATTATAATCGTGGTTTTGTAAATTAGTAAATTATACAGGGTGTCCAAAACCACCCGTCCAGGAATAAAAGTTGCAGGGATTTGACTTTTTTAAATGGCACCATATGTTTTGGACGTCATAGGGTTGTTGCTAACGTCGAGACGAATTCAACGGTGTATAGCCAAATTGTTGAAAGAAATGTAGTCGATAGGTACCCTGGTACCCAGTTGGCTACACAAGGGTTAATAAGAAAGTCTTCATCTGAACAAACGAATTTGGTATTTCTAGGTCGCGCCAGAAATGTGCGAAGGAATCTTCCGAGTTCTGTCCGCCATTCTCTGGCTGGGGAACTTGAGCTTCGAGGATGTCGATGGCGAGCGGTGCGAGCTGACTAAAGAGGACGTTGAAATCGTCGGGACGGTAGCTCCGTTGCTTGGCCTCCAGGTCGAGGATCTGACGAAGGTGGTGCTGATAAGACAGATAAACGTGCGCGGGAACATCACGGAGATACCTTTGAAAGTGCAGGAAGCCCGTGAAAATAGGCACGCGATGGCGAAAGCATTGTACTCGCGAACGTTCGCCTGGTTGATCAACCACATCAACAACTGCACGAATCCTGGCCAGGACAGTTCCAGGTTTCTCGGTGTTCTCGATATATTTGGCTTCGAGAACTTCGCCGTGAACAGCTTCGAGCAACTGTGTATCAATTACACCAACGAGAAGCTCCACAAGTTTTTCAATCACTATGTATTCGCGTTGGAGCAAGAACTCGTAAGTGGTCAAACGGGTGTCCGACTCCCTTCCCATTCGATTAGTTAATTTGCTTAGGGCGCAACTGGTGATGCGAAGCGGTCGTGTTGCGTAAGTTGGAGAAAACAAATCGACCAGTCAGGAAATTATCACGCTGCTTAATCACTTCACCAGCTGCCACCCTATATAAGCCCTTCTGATCCAACGTACTCTATTCATAGCATCTCCACACATATATATATATATTATATTTCTAAAATAATCTATGAAACCAGGAATTTGCTTAAAGCGTGGCAGTCTAATAATTACTGTGGACCTTTAACCCTCGGACAACGGACGATTTTTATAGCTGTATAATAATTGGCAATGCTTAGCACCGCTCACAGCTCTAATTAATAATTTTTAAAAATTTACTTTTGATGATATCTCGTGTAGACACATTAGTCTTTCCGATATCCTCAATGAAACAGCTAATCAGTTAATTGAATGGCCATAAATTGAGTACTTAAATGACAATTTGTATGATCCCGGTCAAAATAGACTCGGGCACAGCCGTCGCACAGTGGGACGAATGGCTATTCTCGATGGAAAAAAATCCTACGCATCAGATGCGGCTAGTGATGTCAACTCACGTTTAGGTCGCGCTCTGATTGGTCCGTGTTTTTCGTTAATAACTCCTAAGCAAAGCCGCGGATAACATTTTTGCAAAGGAAAATGTTGCTTCAAATGATCTCAGGAACCTCCCATTTCCGGCTGTTGAAGGAATTTTGGGACACCCTGTATATGAATGTTATATCTATTTTCTGGCATGACTTTTTTCCACTTAAAATGGTCATTCGTCCCACTGTGCGTCGGAGGGTTAAAGAAAATGATAATGTTTAAAAATATTGATATGGTTGATGGCCGAATTATATTAACGCCTCAGTTACTATAAAAACAACGTTTGCCCTCCGATGTCCAAACCAATTACCCTAACTCCTGCCGTTTCAAATTTCAGTACCGGCAGGAAGAGATCCAATACTCCCATATCACTTTCACGGACAACACCATGTGCCTGGAATTAATCGAGAAACCTCCACGATGTGTTCTTAAGTTACTGACCGAACAGTGCCATATGCCGAAAGGCTCGGACCTAGCTTACCTAACGAATTTGCATGCCGAATTCGAGAACCATCCGTGCTACGTGAAGGGCGACGATCGCCGTAAATGGGAGAAGGAGTTCGGCGTGAAGCATTACGCCGGTTGCGTGACCTACACGGTCGAGGGTTTTGTGGACAAGAACCGGGACGTACAGCAGGACGTCTTCTTTGACTTGATGACGCGAAGCACCAACGAATTCGTACAAGAGATCACGGTCTATCAAGATTTGTTAGGGTGTACCGTAGCCAGGGCGAGTGGAAGCTCGACAACGATGTCCCGGGGGACATCGAAAGGCAAGCCAACCCTTTGCGACTCCTTCAGACATCAGTTGCAAGCTTTGGTCGACGTTCTCCAAGCCACCACCCCTTGGTACGCGCGATGTATCAAGCCCAACATGCAGAAGATAGCGAATAATTATGACGAGAAGCTGGTCCTTGATCAGCTGAAATATCTGGGCATGTTGGACATCATTAGGATTAGGAAAGAAGGTTTTCCGATACACATGGCCTTCCACGACTTTGTTGCTAGATACAGATGCCTCGACAAGGGGCGCATGCCACGGTCTGACAACGAGACAGAGACTGTCAGATGTTTGATCAGTAGTCAAGGTATCCCGGAGACCGAGTGGCAGATCGGGAAGACTAAAGTGTTTTTGAGAAGCTACGTGCACGAGCCTCTGGAGGACTCTAGAAACCAAATGGTTACTAGCAACGCGATAATGATACAGAAGATTTGGAGGGGCTATGTTGTACGGAAAGGTGCTTACACTTTTTTTTGCCGCATAAATTATTTGATTCTCTATTCTGTACTTTTTTTTATTGTTTGTAGAGTATAAGCGTGTTAAAGAGGCTGCGCTCAAAGTACAGCATGCATATCGGGGTTGGAAGCTGAGAATAATGTTCATCAGGAAGCGGAGAGCAGCGATTGTCATTCAGAGTCACTTGCGTGGTGTATTCGCTAGAGAAGTGGCAGCGGCGCTGAGAGAAATGAGGCGAGTGGATGAAGAAATGAGGAAGAGGGAAAGATTGGAAGAGGAGAGAAGACTCATGGAGGACAAGAAAGCGTTGGAAGAAAGCCAGAGGTATAAAAGTTGTCTACATCTCATGCTACATGGAATACCGGGAAAGTTTTCTCGTATACTAATATCAGAGAACAGTCAGTAAAATGTAGGTTGTGTCATCTTCCCTTAATGATTTTCATAAGTGAGAAATAATAATCTATTGTGACATCTTCAATTTTTGTCAAATTCAAATACATAAAGATCCGCAGTCTAATAATGAGTATTATAATGACAAAACTTTCCCAGCATCCGATGTTTCGTCCAGAAATTTTAGTATGCTAAAGTATACAGTAACGTTCATGTGGGATAATGGTTCTTTAGTGGGTTAATTTTCAATTTGTGTCCCTTGTAGCGCACAGTACAATGGTATTGTCGGAATGGAGCCTGGGTAAGTTCGTCAGTAGTTCGCAAAGACGAATTCGAAAGCCCTTGCCGCATGATAAGCTCTGCAATAAGTAATTGCTCTTAACATAGATACGGAGCTTTATAATCACTATACGCACACAAGCACACGTCTCTCGTTTTCCCACCTAATCTGTGCGCTTGAACACTAAAAACACTCGCAGTGACGCCTTAAATTCAATATGATTTGGGGAATTGTTTAATTTTGCAGGAAAGCACAGGAAGAGATCGCCGCGTTGTCGCAGATGGCGGAACAAATGAACTCAAAAATGGCCGCCTCGGATTTGCAGTCGGTGGACTTGGATAATCTGTTCTCCTTCCTCTCCGACGTACAATCAACGAAAGGCAATCAGATTATCGCGGAAATTGGGGAACAAATGGACGAACTGATGGAAGATCTCGACGTGGAGCTGGAAACTGTGATACAGCAAGAGATGGAGATGAACTCCAAGACGGAGTCGAAAGCGAACACTCCGAACGGCCAAGAAGCTTCTTCGCCGCTTCAGTCACAGCCTCAGCAACAGAGGATAACCAGTGGAACCACCAGCAAACTTGGTCAACCAAGTCTTCCAGAACCTACTGAACCACCTCCACCTCCGCCGCCCCCTGCCCCACCTTTAGTTCTAAACGGAGACTCCTCCACTGATAACGGGGAACCAATTTACGAGTCCGTGTTGCCACGCGAGGACAATAGTCCCGATAGTCCTATCGTAGTGAATGGAAACTCCGGTCCATTGGTGAACGGCGACACTTGTGGATCCCCTCCTCCTCCTCTACCAAATAATAAGACTGTGAAGGAACAAATTGCCGGTAGTCCTCCTTCTCGACCAGAATCTAGAAACTCGAATAGTCACCACTTGCATCACAATCACCATCAGTCAGTGCCTCAGCAACAACAAAATGGTCACGATCAACAGCAGCCGCAGACGCAACAGTCCCAACAGCCGCCTGTCGAGCGAGAACAGAGACGCAAATGTCGAGTAGAGCGCAAGCTTCAAGAACTCGAAGACAAGAAGGAGCCAGACAATGAAGTCACTTATCATGATATTGTAGAGTTTGCACAGAATTACTTCAACAGCCACGAAAGATCTCCCGAAGGGACAATCATTGCTACCCTTACCAGGAAATCACGTGGTAAAAGCGTCGAGTACATTCCGAAATATGAAATGGTCACTTACTATAAGGGGTCTACAATACCGAATTCCCACATTCATATGTACGATCCGGATAACGTCAACGTAGCCTGTTCGGTGTTCAGGGTAAGCGATTGACACTCTTAACCCTTAGCACTCGAATCGTGACTCTGAGACGCCACTAAAAATTGCTGTTTACAAAATATTGTTTACATTATTAAATATATCGATATCTAAAGTGACTCCCAATAATATTCGGACACTCTTAAAGAAACCGTACCTTTTTAAATATTGGACCATACGATTTGAACTGTTTTGAGAAATAAGAACAATTGGTTTGTTTCTAAAAGTTGTAAAAAAATCATAGGGAATGCGAATATTCTAGCTACGAAGAAATGTTAAATTTTCCAATTAAGATAACTGCGAGTGCAAAGGGTTAATCATTAGGGGTGTGCGAGATCCCGATCGGAACGGGAATTTCTCGCGGGATCGGGACGGAATCCCGAAAATTCTCGGGAATCTCGGATATTTTCGGGAACCCGGATATTTTACGGGAATCCTAATTTGTGTTTCTAAACAACTTTTACATATGTTTCCTTAATCTTCAGGATCTTTGCAAGTACATCCGGGGAGAGATGAAATTGGATCAAGAAATCGCAACCATTCAAAGCATAATTGGTTACGGCATAGAACGCGAAGAACTGCGGGATGAGATATTCGTTCAGTGTATGCGTCAGGCAACGAACAATCCTAATCCAGAATGGGCAGAACGAGTCTGGTTGCTGTTATGTCTAGCAATCGTTGCTTTCCAACCCAGCAAACTGTTGTACAAGTATTTTGTGTCCTTCTTGAAAAAGAATTTGGCTCTCGAAGGAAAATTAAGGCAGTACGTTCAATGGTGTGTCGATAATTGTAAAAACATGAAGGTTTCGTGTAGACAACACCCACCGTCAACAGTGGAGATTGCTGCCATGAGACGATTAGGTACCATAGTGTGTCGGTTCTTCTTCTTGGATGGGAGAACTAAAGCGATCGACGTTCACCCAACCGATACCGCTGCAGATGCGGTGGCAAAATTAGGTGAAAAGTTAGGTCTGCGGTCCCTGGAGGGTTGGGCAATTTATCAGAGTAGACCCGATGGAGAGGAACACGTGCGTGCTCACGACTATTTGTACGATGTCATTGCCGCTTGGGAAATGTACGTACAATTGTTATACAATTATTACATTGATTACTAGACTGCGGATGTTTATGCAATTTTCAGTTTTTCTAGACAAATTTTAAGAAAGCGGTACCAAATAAGATCCTATTTTCGTAGTACAATATTAAAATAGTTATCGTCTTTTTTAGAGCGGTCTTAACTTTTGTCCGCTACTGTATGTGTCCTTTGTAGAACAACGGATCACTGTAGAAATTTTTAAAAGTCAAAATGTAAAATCTTTGAAGGGCCGCACGAGAAAGTGTGGCGGGCCGTAGGTTGCTCATCCCTGGTTTAGAGTATAGTTAACTCTATCATATTTGTCTCGTATATTTTTCTATGTTCTGAAAGTATTCGTACAATTTTGTCAACCACGTTACTGGGTTACTAACAGTCTGCGTTTGGTGCTTTTAGGAAGCAATGTAAATTAAACACAGCGCAATCGACATTCTCAACTCTACGGCGTAGCAATAATGCTACATTGGGCAGCGGTGATAATCGATTCGTTTTCAAACGTAGGCTCTTCCGAAACACTCGAGAAATTTCTCAAGATCCTGTTGAAGTGAACATGCTGTATGCTCAGGCGGTTTACAATGTCGTCAAGGTACGCTTTGCAACAGCATCACACGAAAAGCAAACACCTAACCGTCTCGAATCTATTCCTAACCGATTCTAAATTTTCAGTGCGACGACTTTCCTGTGTCCGAGAAAGTCGCGCTCCAGTTGGCAGGTCTGCAGGCACAGGTTTCTCTGGGTGATCCAAAAGATAACGATCGGTTGGACTACTACAGCGAAGTCGACAGTTTTTTGCCTTATCGAATAAGTCGCGCCCGCGGCGACGACGTTTGGGTGCCGATAATAGCTCAAGCTCACAGACAGTATGGTGCTGGCCGGAAGGAACTCGCAGCCAAAGTGTTGTATCTGTCCTGCGTGATGCAGTATCCTTTGTACGGCACAACGATGTTCAATGTCACCTATCGGGGATACTGGTCCTACGGTAATCAATTGATCCTAGGCATTAATTGCGATGGTTTGATGCTAATCAAACCGGACGACAAGTTCGTCTTATCAGAATATCGCTACCAAGACGTGGAGAGTATCATGCTGGACCCTAGCGATTCTTTCATCACTCTGTCTCTTCTTCGACACAACCCGGACAGCTCGCACAAATGTTTTGTGTTCGAGACAACGCAGAAGAACGAGATAGGTAGCCTGATTGTTAGTTATTGCCCATCACTGGCGGGTTGGATCACAGAAAACGAGGTTCCTACTAAGAAACTCAAGTGTATTACTAACGAGGATCGTATTAGGCTCTATCATAATTTAGTGAATTGTCGGAGGACATTGGTCGACGCAGAAATATTGAGGAAACCACAGGATTCGGGTGGTGGCTTCTTGAGGAATACTCTTAGGAGGCTCTCCAAGCACAGAATAGAGAAGCTGCGACAGGAACATGGTAGCGCCACTGATCATGGCGAGACTTACAAAGGTTTCCCGTATGCCTACTGGGCATTCAGCAGACAAGCGATACCGCAGAGTCTCTCGAAACTGCCCGACCCTGACGAGCAGATCTCTTTGAGCGTGTTCCAGTTGATATTGACATACGCGGGTCTAGGGCAGAATGGCGACACCGTTCGAAGAGTGGAAGACGAGCACGTAAATCTGATACAGACCGTTATGGAACGTTGCATAAGGAAAGAGAATTTGTTAGGCGAACTGTATTTACAATTAATTAAGCAGACCACCGATCATCCCGACCCCAATAGCCGAGTAAACCTGAGGCATTGGGCATTGCTATCCTTAGCCTGTTCAGTCATTCTACCGCCTCAGAAAGTTATTCGAAAGTATCTAATCGCGCACCTGAAACGATGTGCCAGTGATTACGTCACCGAAGAGGGCAAGTACGCTCGATTTGCTGAAAAGTGCCTTTACAAAACACAGGGCACGAGGAGGAGACAGTGGCCGCCGAGTAGGGAAGAGATCATGTGCACCATTAATCGCAGGCCTATTTATGCGAGATTCCATTTCATGGATGGACAGTACCACGCCGTTGAATTCCATCCATCGGCGACAGCCAGGGACGTGATGGAGATCATTAAAATCAAGATTGGTCTTGAAGAAACAGCGATGGGTAATTGTCAAAGGAGATTGTAAAATTTTCTTTCTATTCGACCACTTTATTGTTTGTAATTCTGTTTTAATCGTAATTTATAGGTTACGCCATATACGAGGTCTTAGGAGTTACAGAAAGGGCGCTGATACCAGAAGAAAAGATCGCCGACGTAATGTCGAAATGGGAACGTTACAGAACTGCGAATGCACAGCAAAGCCAGTCGCAAAGAAAACACGCACACCACTTCTTCCTATTTAAGAAACATTTGTTCCTCGATCAGTATATGAATCTAGATGATCCAGTGGAGAAAGAGTTGCTATATCATCAAGTATTGCACGACTTGCGGGCCGATCGGTTCCCTATCACCGAGAAAGAAGCCGTAAGGAAATATTAGGTCAATCGGAAAGTTCCGTCCGTTTTTTTACAAAAAGTAGAGCCTTATTTAAGAAACAAACTGAAAAAGTATATTAATCAAAATATAGTCCATCAAAAACGTCTACAACTAAACGTCTACGATCATTCGATGAGCTTCATTCGGAACTTTCCGATTGAATAATTACGTTTATCATCCATATACATACGTATACGAACGTAACTTTATTAAACCTCTGATATTGTTTCAGATGATGTTAACAGCTCTGCAAGCTCAGCTGGAACTCGGCGATTGTCAAGATGCTGTCTTCGATCATGATTACCGCAATATATCGAGTCACTGCCTACCCGCGAGACTAGTACCAAGTTTATGTGTAGAAGGTGTTCTTCAACACCACCAATCTTTAAGGGGGATGACGCCCCCGGAAGCGAAGAAAGCGTTCTTAAATTTAATTCAGTCGTGGCCGCTGCATAGGGCTACAATATTTGACGTGATGCAATCCTTTACTTCGAACTGGCCACGCGTCCTTTGGCTGGCCGTCGATCAGCAAGGTCTTCATCTTCTGGAACACCGTTCCAGAAATGCTCTTTGTACCTACGAGTATAGCAGTATTCTCAGTTATAGTCCAGCTGTTAGTTGTTTGATGATCATCACTGGTACCGATAAGAAACAAAGCAAGGTCATTCTTACTACATCCCAGGTAAATTCAATACGATATTTTCTTATCAGCTATCGTTGTGTACAGCAGATTTTAATTCACTGTATTATGTCATTTTAGGCTCATCAAATAGCGAATTTGATCCGCGAATATATGGACGTGCTCCAATCGCCACCGGAAGTACCTAAGAGAGAGTCCGCAATTGTTCAGCAGATAGCTCAGCAACAGTTACAACCACCAGCAGCGAATCTGCAAACTACTACCGGTGGCCGAAAATCTCGACCTGCTTCGGTATTACATAGAGGTGCTCCAGTGATACAATCGCAAGCTAGTTAAAGAGTTAGGCGAGATCCGTTAGGTTTAACACTTCTGCCTGGCCTGATACGCGAATCGTTACCTCATATGGAATATTTCTATCTTCGACTCGTATTCATTTTATTCTATGTATGTGTATAGGTTTCATATTACTCGTTCGTCACTAGTCTTCTGTATTACTTCAACGTAATATTTTCTATGATCTGCGTTTTCTAGTTATGTTTCGTAGTTATACGTTTTCTGAATACCTTCAGCATCAGGCTGCGGCATGTAGGTGTCTAGTGATTAATGCTTTACTGGCAAGGCCTATCAAGCGTGGCGAGGCAGTCATCGTCGCAACGAGACGGCGTTAGCCTAGGAATACTTCTTTCTTCCAGTATTTATTCGATTAGCTCGGACTCGAGGAAACGTCGGAATGGAAAAAATAAATAGCTGCTGCCGTGGAATAGTAGATTAGCGAATGGACCGACCGTTAAATAAATAACTGCCATTTTACAATTTTAAAACCGTTGATATACCGTTGAAGACTTCTAATTCGATTTTTCTCCGTCAACGTACCGTTGCCATTTTTACGAGCGATTGTCTCAATGTTTTATATACGATTTTTGCAGCGTATACGACCACCGTGAAATGCAATAACTATTGAATTATAATCAATGAACATTATCAACACCGACATAATGATGTTACAACACTTCGGCATATCATTTCGTATCGTTCGATGAAACGAAGGTGATTATCCAAATTTCCTTAAACGATATATGCAGGATGGTACTGAAATCCATTCTGTATACCAAGAACGACCAATTTATTCATTCTATTCGTTATTCGATTCCGCTTCTTTCCCTATAATTACTCTGTTCGGCGATACTGCTATATATAACAATATAAAACGGAAAATTCGGTGTACTTCGAAGTCGCCATTTTGAGATCGACGTAAACGTTTTACATATTAAACTCGTGCAAAATTCGCATGCGTATGATCATTGTACACGCTATCGTTATATTTAGACACAGTTATTCCAGCGTATAGCAAGAGATAATGTAATCACTAATTAGTATATCGGGAAGAAAATTCTTCGATCACATTTCAAATGAAAGTCGAATGTAATCCGGTCTTCGTTTATCCAGACAATCCTTGACGTCGTTTTTTCTCGTAAGACTTGTCACCGTAGAATGATCGTTTAAGACAAAAAATAAATGTGTCCGTGATTCAGACGCGATCGAATCGATCGAAAATGCCACGAAATTGCGTCCAAAGAAATTTCCTTCTACTTCTTCGTTTTTCTTTTGTAATTCGAGAGCCCAAAAAATCGCTCGATGTCTTGGTGTGTACATATTTAAACGAATGTTTAAACCGATAGCAAATAGCTTTCCAGGAGCAGAACGCTCCAGTGTTCAATTCGATTCTATTTCCGCAGAAATTAGATTTAAACTTCACACAGCTACAGGAACAAATACTATACACACACATTTTAACCCTTTCAATGCAATCTTTCATATTTGTAGAGTGAGACTAGTATAATGGAAGCAAGCTCTCTCAGAACCTATTTACAGTTCACCAGTTAGAAATACCGTTAGTTTTTACTAATATATTAATATCACCGTTTTGACGACGAGCAATATGGCGACTGCTCAGAAATATATTAAGACATTCGATAGTTGAAATGCTCAGCAAATGAGAACTGTACGATACGAATTTTTGGAGGGATAACACTGGTACATCTAATTTTAATGACTTCTCACGGGACACAGTGGAGAAAGGGTTTAACGTGAAGTTCAATAAGCAAGTCCCTCTAAGAATCTTTTGTCGAACACTGGAGCTCATCGAATTCTAAGTTCATTAGAACCAAAATTTCGTCTCGGTAATTCTCGAACCGTTGTTGAATTTTTGAGAAGATCGAAACGAACCCATAAGAGTGTCACCATTTCAACAGCATCATTGCCATTTACGCGTAACGAATAACGTACTGCGATTTCCACTTTTTGATAATGTTGTGGCTCGCGTGATCGACACTTCACGAGCTTTATTTTATTTGACTACAGGACAAAAACCGAAAAAACATTTTTTTACGAGAATTTTTATTAATATAATGTTTTCGAACTGACACGCCTATGATAATAGACGCAAACATTATTATTAATGTACACCTAGTTGACTTTAACATATTGCAATGCGTCATAAGCGGTTGATGATCGGTTAAATTGGTTTATAGCTGACCGAGCAGGGATCGGGGATTCATCGTGACGAAGTGGAGATGTTTGTGTATCCTTTGTAATCCTTATTTTGATTTCGATTGCCTTACCGGGAGTTTGGCTAAGATTCGACGAGTGCAGAGACAGACTGTGATCCGCTTTGGGTGTTCTTAGTCTTCGAGAGCTGTTTAACGAGTGAGACTTCGTGTTAACTAATTAAAGAAAAAAAAAGAAGAACGTGTGTGAGAGTGGTCTAGAGAGAAAGAGAGAGAGAGAGAATGTGTAATAGTATGAGAAAATTAACTATGAATCGAGAATGCAATTTGCGATGCGTGCATAATACAGAAAATGTGGGAGGTAGGGGCACAGCGAACCCCGTATGTGTAGCTTAAGCGAAATAAATTATTGGTTGATGATGTTATATTGAAATATTTAAAAGCGATGAATTCTGTATATACGTATATATATAAATAGATATGCATAGACAAATACGCACACACCGTGAGTCAGACATATATTACATTTCCCACTAAACAAACACATACATACAACAGCTGTCGTAAACTCGATATAGAAGTCAACACGAGAAACACGCCTACATGCGACGAAGATATACATACTATTATATAAATATGGATATAAATATATGAATACGTATATATATATACATATATATATATATATATACATATAATTATTAATATACTCGGGCTATATGTATAAGGATACAATAAAACAAAGCGAAGCTTTAATATTGCAATTAATGAAAAGGTGATTTTTGAAAATAACACGTTCATTTCCCCGACGCAATTAATTACCACGCCAGACCAGTGATGCCAGTCGTGGTACCGTGGCCGTACTAAACGATATCCCCACTATGACGAACTATTGCTCCTACTTTCCTTTTCCAACGCGCGAGCGCGAGCGTGTGCCAGACATCACTGCGCCAGACCCAGACATCTGCGCAACAATAAGTATCGGGCCGATACTATCGACGGGTGCGCTGTCCAAAATCGAGCAGATTCCGAGCATCCTCAGCTTCGAGCGCAGCGTTCTGCCAGCATAATGCTCGCCATTGCAGGCTGTGCTCGATATCTACTCGAGGCCGGCCTGGCTGACTGTATTTAAATTTAGACAAAATCCGAAAATTTACTGCAAAAAGTGTCCGTATACGCGTGGAATGACCCTGTTATGCAGGGTTATACGGTTTGATAAATCTAGATGGATTAAGCGACCGCTTTCTGTTTACAGCTTGACAGCAGTCCTGATTCATGGTGTTATATTTCTAATTGTGCTGTAACCTTTGGATGGTATTGTATCTGTTTCGATGAACTCTGATTGTAAGGGGATTGTGACTGTAAGAGAATCCGTGTTGTACGATTGTATTGTTATCGGCGGAGTGCGAAACATTTTCCCCTTCTTATCTGCCATTTAAATTGAAGGGATTAGCTCAAACGGAGTATAGATGGTCCGTTCTGTCTCGCGATAAAACTAGCCACAGTTCTCGGGTAGAAAATAGTAGGACGTAGCGACGTAGCAGTCTCGGCATCACCACGGCCGAAGCGTGTCAAGCGTGTGCAGTAGTGTGCATGTCACTTGCACCTTGCACCAGTCACCCACAAGAAAGGTACGGGGAACAAGTGTTGAAGGAACATGGCGGCGCATTGGAACGTGCCAGTGTGATGCAGCGTACGCGCACCGAAACGCTTAAGAGTCCGATTGACCAAAGAGGCCTCGCACGCTAAATATCAACCTGGCCAAATGACATGGGAATTTGTAATCGAAGGCACTTCCTGCTGACAATATGTGTCTTACAACTTGTGAGTTTCCCGAACCAGCACAAACGATACTTCTTTTCAACCTCTTTGTGTATATCTCTCTATTTATCATCATTACGATTCGTGATCGCGATACTTACATTCCGTGAGCGTGCACTTTTGTTTACGGATCGAATCGAATTGCGGCTCGTTCGCTGGAATCGATTTCCACGATCCGATTCGCACTTTCATTTTTTCGGGATCGTATTCATGACATGTATAAATATGTTGCGGAAACTGTGCTACCCATCGTTACGTGGAAACGATGAATCAGTTTCGAACAGTTTTATCGACAATGTATTACGGCTCCTTGACACGCTACACATTTACTCTATTATCGTATCGTTTTATCGATTCGTGAGTCGTTCGTTTATCTCTACTCCGGCGAGATCTCCATAGAAACTAGACGAATCATTTATAAATGCCGCTTTTCCTACTTTCTATTACTTTCCTCAGCTCAATCGGAAAGTTGACCATTTTACATCGACTGATCCACTCTATTTTAACAGATGATAAAAACTAACTATTTTCTAGTAATGAAAATCTCTCTTATGTAACGGTTGCGTAAAATTCTTTTTTTGTCAAAAGTAATGAATAGACGACTGCGGATCTTTACGCATTTGTAGCGAAATTGAGTAAATGAAATTCAGAATTGTTGGACAATTTCAAAAATTCAAGATGTCAATGTATGATTTCTCCTCTATTATATTTGATATTATGACTAATGATTATAAAATCATTAAGGGAAGAAATAACATTCGATTTAGTTTTTATTTCTTGCAATCGATGCAGACAATTTTTATTATGCATAATGATCCGCAGTCTAGTAATGAATTCCAGTTTGCGGAGTTGATCCATGAACTCGCCATGACTTCGAGTAATTAATTCAGTATTTAGAGCATAGGACAACTGGTACAGATTATGAAAGCATTTAACAAAGAGTTTGCAGAGAATTAAAGGAATTTCTTCCAGCGATGTTGACCTGTTTAAATTGACTTCATCTCTCTTATTACTAAACAGTGGATGTGTTTATGCAATTTTAAATTTCTATAGACAAATTTAAAGAAAGTGGAATGAAATAAAAGCATATTTTTAATGGCAACAGCGTTTTTGTAGGTCCAATACAAATAGACTGCGGATTTTATGCATTTATGACATAAATGGATACGTACAATTTAAAGCAGTGGACATGTTAAAAATATTTAAGGATATCAATGTATTAGTTTCAGCTTGATAGGATCAATATAAATATTTTTTATTTTGCATAAAGATCCACAGTCCACAAATGAAAATCACACTACATTCTATCAAACTCACTATTCCAGTATTCTTTGAAAATTTTCATAAGTCAAATGCATAAAGACCCGCAGTCTACTAAAATTACATCTCCTTTCGCTTTCCTTTTACAGATTACTACTGTGGAGCGCCAGGTTTTCGACTTTCTAGGCTTTATGTGGGCCCCGATACTGGTTAATTTCTTCAATATTATATTTGTGATCTTAGGATTTTTTGGGACCTTCCAAGAGAGACCTAAATACGTCATATCGGTAAATAAACTTATCTTATCTCTATGGGACAATACCAATTCAGTGTATGCACACTATTATTAAAAAAATCCTTGACTTTTTTAGTATTGCATATGGAATACAGTATGGCTGGGATGGAATATATTTATAATATGCTTTTATCTTGACGTGGGTGTACTGGACAAAGTGAGTTATAGTATTCTGTACTTTTAAGACTAGAACTATAAAGGAAATATAGCTCCCATAATAATTCTACAATACTTTTCAGAATAGCGATATTTTAAACCTTGGAACAGGCAGTTTTTCATGGTGGCATGTCAATGGACCAGGCTGTAAGGCAGTTTACGATGTTACGGAACCTGAACTATTTAGACCTGCGAGGCCTTCCAACGTAACAGACTGTGTACTAGATTATGAAGTAGTTGAAATTTTACATGCATCGACACAATGTATCTTAGGAGTACGTATCGTTATTGCACACAACCTCCTAGGAAATTCTCTGACATTTTTACTTACCCAAATGTTTCGCATCTTTCAGTTTATTGCAATCGTAGGTGGTATTTGCCTAAGTAAAGTTTTTCTCCTGGATGAAGATGACAGCTGTAAGTATCAAATTTAAAAAGGTTCATTTTGATCAATTCTACCATCAGATCACTATGAAATGTAGTTTGTTGCGTAAGATCATTCAAAGTTTTCTTTCGGGGTATTGTCTGGTGGTAAGTTCAGGTATAATTAGCAATGGTAACGGTAAACAAGAGCTGCATAGAAAAACAAGTCATGGGGCTTATGAAATATAGTATAACTTTTATGCAGTGAAACATTTCACGACGAATATTTTTATCTCTAAATAACATATTGGGATTTATTATTGCTTGAAAAGAGGGTTGTCGGTTACAGTTGATTTCATTGGTGGATTTGATCCCCCATTTTGGTAAGTGCTTTGCCTGATTCATTGTTTGCACGCATATATACATTTATATATATATTTTTGTATTTTCCCCTCTCAGCACGAGTATAATAATTAGACTGTGGATTTTATGCATTTATGGTAAAAATGAGTAGGTGCACTTTAAAGTAAGTGATAGATTAAATAATTCAAGAGCTGCAATTTATTAGTCGCAGTTTATTAAAATTAGTAAATGAAGATTTCTGTTCATTATAATCGATGCAAACAATTTCTATTCTGCATAAAAATCCGCAGTTTAACAATGATTATTTCTCGCATTGCGAGAGGTAACGTTCTGCACCTTCGCAATAGCGTAAACATTGTGTCTGTTCACTTAGTTTGATAAAATTACTCTACTAGCATGGATCGTTTAATGAATATTTTCATTTTTTTTTTTCGTTTTTTGCAACATTCGAACGGTCCGAGAGAGATGAATTAGATGTCTTGGTAAATTGCGAATCTCATGAGAAGTATCGTCTGACCGAAAAAACGATAAACGACAAATTTGATCTAATGCAATGGATTCTGCGTCATATTTTCAGTTGACTTTGAGGGAGGTGATGACTTCGGGTTGGCAGGCCACACACCGTTACATCCTATGTACGTTAGCTACTCGGCTCTTCCATCACCTGCCCACCCTCACAAAAATTCCACTCAAAATTACCCGGAAGGCACAGTTAGCTCTCATCAATCGGTTGGTCACGATACCAGCTTCCCAAAGCAAAACGAGAAATTCTTGAACAGCTCGGTGCGAAGTAAAAGTAGCTTCCGTAACGACACGATTCGAACCACCAGGAGCAACGTGTCTAATCGCGACCTCAAGTACGTCGACTACCCGAACGATTATTCGAACCCGCTAGATCATTTGCAAAGACCGGTGTCGCCGTACGACGAGTACGACTCCCTGGACAGCGCGGCTAGATCGAGATATCAAAAGAACAATATGTATTATCCGCATTCGACGAGGTATAGTCCGGTCGGGTCTCCACGAGCAAAGACACGTCCTGTCTCAGCGAAGCAGCCGAAAGGCTCCGGTAAGCCTAGAGTCTTCACCGATCATATTCGCGAGCAACCCCTAAGATCGTACTACTCGGATCCTAGATTAGCGATTGAGAACCAACCGAACGCAAACGAACAGGAAATCTCGAGTAGGCAACACAACAGAGACAGCAGACCGTTGTCCTTGTACGCCAGCAATTTTTGAAACGGTCGCAGTCCTCGGTTCTTTTGATTTTTCCTAGGAACACGGGCGGGTTATTTTCGCGGTTTTTCAATTGCGTACGACTGATGTTCTGTGAAGCACTTCGACGCTGTTCAAATTGTCAGAGCGCAACACGCAATTCCTATACTTGCCAAATAGATAGAACAATTAGAGTAGCTAATTTAGGGTGCCTTCCCTATCTACGATTCGCGTTTCAGCGTAAATGTGATTCTCCATAATTCTCCGTAACATCACGCTAACACGTGTTCGCCACATTTGTTTTTTTTCTCTCTCTCTCTCTCTTTCTCTCTCTCTCTCTCTCTCTCTCTCTCTCTCGTGTTTTAAGTATTTGACTGATTGTCTAATCGGATCCTGTGTTCACTATTTAGCTTCATTTTCGTGCTCATGTTGAGAGGTTACATGCACTTAGAAACGGTACGAGTGAGGTTACGTTCATGAATTGTTTCCCCTGTTTATTCAAAATTATATTTTATTAGGTGATCGTCAACATTGCTTGAAAGCTTTATTCAAGTAATTTTAGAGATGTATTAAGGTCGTCGCACGCTAGAGGTCACACTAGGTCTGCGCGAGACATATTTTTCAAAATGACGTTTGTGACACCAAAAATATACAATAAATATGAAATTGGACTGATAAACTAGAAATGTTATATGGACAATTATTAAAAAATTATAGTAGTTTATAGGATAGCAAATACGGTTTTGGGCCAAAAAATGAGCCATTCTCTTCTAGATTTATAACAGATTTTTGAATCATTGGTTTATACAATAGTTTTTTTTCGTACACAAACGAAAATCGTCGTTTTTCTGAATTTTTAAATAAAATTTTCAGAATAATACTTTGAGGATGGTATACGCACAACTATACTTTAGTCGGTAGTTCTGTGCCCTACCTAAATGCATCTAACTCCTCGATATGTTTTCTCAGAGATTTATACATATATACAATTAGAATTTCGTGGGTGGCTTTTAATCGCGAAGCAAACGTATAATCATGTTCTGTGAAGCAACATGAACTTATACGGACACACGCACTGTGATACGTATAGAAATATAAATCATGATAATATTCGAGACTTTCTTATCAATTGTAAGTTTCAAACTTGTACTTAGTGACGATCTTCGTTTTTTTTTTTCGTTTTTAATAAACTAGACCAGGGATGAGCAACCTTTTTTTACAACGGGCCAGCTACAAATTTAAAAATGTTGTGCGGGCCGCATGTAAGAAACTTATGATAACACAAATACTGAATGATGGAATCAAAGTATCTCTTTATTAACACAATAAACTTAGTATAAAAGATTACAGAAATAAAACACTCGTTAATAAAAATACTATTTAAAAAACGGCGAAAGATATACAGTGGCTCACAAAAGTATTCGAACGCCCTTTGAAACAGAATAACTTTTTTATAATTGTACCAAACGACCTGATTTTTTATAATCAATTAGAAGCATTCATTTATGAAATGACATGCTTGTAATTGATTATAAAAAATCAGGTCGTTTGGTACAATTATAAATAAGTTATTCGGTTTCAAAGGGCGTTCGAAGGTTTGAAGGGCCGCACGAGAAAGTGTGGCGGGCCGCGGGTTGCTCATCCCTGAACTAGACGACGATGCGCGTTGCACTGTAGAGGTAACAGCCTGAAATAAAATTTTCGTTACAAATGATCACGGCTGCCGTAGGGTTCATTCGAAGCTTCGTTTGAAGATATTGTTTTGTGACTGGCTTGAGAAAGTGACACTTTATCAGATCGTAGGCTGCATTTAACGAGCTTGTTGTATTCTTGACGATGAACTAGTTTCGTTCTGTTCAGTGCTACGGAGATTTTGATTTGACGAATGCGTCTGACAATGAGTAGTGCATGCTAGTTTTGTCATTGTACGATTCTTTAAGTTCAGTACATAGAATGTTTATTTTAGGTTCTTTATCAAGCAACGATTAAGGTATATCAGCTAGATATAAATATAGACCTAATATACATATATACTATATGTATACAGGCTGAGACGGAAATCGTAGTACAGCGGGCAGGGGGTGATTCCGCATAAAAAAAATAAGATAAATGATTTGGTATAACATTTTCCGAAAACAATGTTATTCTTTTTTCTCGATTTATTTTTACATTTAGAATCAAATTCTGCCCGATTTTGCGCCCCGCCCTGTTATATAAAGTACGCGTGCAATTGAATATTATAAGATACAAAGATGACTTTCTTACATTGGTCGCAGCACTGAAGCGTACAGCAATCGGTATTTTGTCGCGTACGCGTCTCTGACGCGACGCATCGTGGACAGAGGGCCTTAGTTTTATGTTCACCGTCATTATACGTATACACATATATATACTTTCTCAAAAAAGGTAATTCACGACATTCCATATAGATTATCAAGTACGTAAAGGTGAATCAGAGGTGACTAAAAATTGTACATTAATACTCCTCCGTTCTTTTTTTAAACGAGGTGTTCGTTCTCTTTCTCTCTAAATAGACTGCACAAAGTAGTGTCGCGCGGGATGTTCCACGAAAGTTCAAGAGCCGATAATTATCGGTCGAGTGTGGCGAACGATGAAGCAGGACGGTTTACGGAATGTAAACGTTTCACTTGCCGAATGCTCCTCGAGCCGTCGCACAAGTGAAGTCCACGCACTTGCCTCCGTTCCGAGTGATCTGCTAGTGCGGCAATTAACCCTTAGCACTCGAATAATGACTCTGAGTAGCCACTAAAAATTGCTCTAGCATTATTCAAAATATTGTTTACATGATTAAATTATATGTCGTTATCTAATTAATTACTAAACATTCAGATATTGCACGAGGTATTATACTAATTTGATATCCATAAAATTTCAAAAATCATATAGGGAGTGGAAATATTCTAGCTAGGAAGAAATATTTAATTTTCCAGTTAAAATAGCTCCGAATGCAAGGGGTTAACATTCCATTTTGATGATGTTTTCGGCGCAACTGTTTCGATCAGCTATTAAATCTAGCAATTTTGCAGTGAATTGTTTTTCTTTCCTAAGTTTTCTTTAATAAGTGAACTGAAACAGTTGCGCCGAAAACATTAATAAATCGAATGTTCAACATTTACGATTGCAAATGCCGTTAGATCGCGCGCAACCAATGGTGAATGAACATTTCACGCGATCCAATAATAGACCGAAGACGACTAAGCCGACTCATTCAGAGGAAGTTGTAGCACCGGGAAAATCAAGAACATTGATTTCTCGTTCGTCTTCGTCGCACTCGATTGATACCATTGTTGGCCTCGTTCGGTGTTCATAATATAACCCGTTGATCGATCGGGTTTGTTTCTGTATGTTATGTAGACTCTATTGAAGCATCGTTACTTATGGATCACGTGCTTCGTTCACGTTGCAAGTACTTTAACGTAGGTTACACGAGCACAAATCGTTGACTTTCTTGCAGTGTTCCCTGTGGGGCATAAAGGGATTGCTATATTTTCTTTTTTGCCAGTGCGATAACTAGACTGCGGATCTTAATGCAGAATACAAATATTTTGCATCAATTGGAGGAAGCAGTACCATACTAATTTGTCGAATAAATCTCCTTTTCCGTATCCACTCCTCCTGCACGTCATCACCTTTGACATCTCTGCATTAACACGTTCGTCGCCCAACGCGATTCGGTTGAGCTTCTCGCGGGGCCCAAATCCGACCGTCGGAACACAGAACGTAAACAGCGTCACCAGTGTCGCCAGATCGAGAAAATCGAGGGGAATACAGGTACCCCCTCTCTGATGACCAGACCAGTCTACGGCACGGGAACCGTGGTCTACGGCAGGCATGCACAGCTTCTAGCTCTCAGAGCGGCTCATGAGCTCCCAAGCGGCTCCCGTGCGCTCTCGGAGCCGTCACCTAGCTCGGACGTATGGAAGGGGAACCCACTAAGAGCACGAGAGTGTAGCACAAGTTCACACGCACACTGTTGCAGTTCTCCCCACCCTACATGTGCCAGCCAGCTCCGACCCAGCTCACGAGCCGAGTCGAGAGCTGCCGCTCCCAAATCGTCCAGTTGTGCATGCCTGGTCTACGGTCTTAGTGGGGGACGTTGGAGTATGCGCATGGTGCTGGAATGGGATAGTGGAAGGGGAAAAGGAGGAGAGTAAGATGCCGTATGGGGTACGAAACGTACCCAAATTCTCGGAAATCCTCTCCTCCTTTTCCCCTTCCACTATCCTATTCTACACGTCGCGCCCGCGCAACGGTCTACTTCCTACTCACTCCCACTCGTCCCACTCAATCCCCGTCATCAGAGAGAGGGTACATCATTTCTTTACCCCCACCCCAATCTGGCTTCACCGTCTGGTAACACTGACTGAGCGTCACCCATATTTGGGTGACGGGGCCCCCACGGACGCATACCCGTCACTCACCCAGATCTGGGTGACGCGGCAACGAACGTGTTAAGCTGCAGCTTTTTCCCCTCTAAGTACCGTTGCAACACCTCTATCATGCCCCTCATCCCCTCCTCCTCTTCTAATGTGTATACTTTTCCCATCCTCCCTTCTCCAGTTCCTCATCTACATCTGCCAGCAGCAACAGCGTAAATAATAGTTTATTTAACGCTTGTCGTTCCCATTCCTTGCTTTCCCCTTCCGTATCCCCCACTCTCATCTTACTTTCCGTTTCCCTCAATACCTCCTCGCATCTCCCCACCAGCTCCTCCCTCTGGAGGAAGCAGTAGTTAAATAATTTTTACGTTGAAAACAACACGACAACGTTCCTAGATTTCTTGTATTTTTCACTGCCTTATATTTCAACCAGCTAATTTGTTTAGAGCATAAAGATCCGCAGTCAAGCGATAACACACTGATATTGTATATACGTGTACGTGTTTTTAGTCGATATGTGTACGCATTTTTAACTTATTTATGAAAGCAGCATAGTTGAAATTACGGTAGAACCTCGACGGTTGCCCGAAATCGGTGGTGGAAATCCATGCGAGTAGATCATGCAACGAACTTGGTGACCAATCGGACCTTCCACTTCTTGTCGCGATACCAAACTTCTTCCATTATCGATTCGTTATTTCGCTGATTCGTAACTAAGCGACCATTGCCGATACGTGTTGCAACTATCGAAGTTCGATCGTTATCGTAGCGGATCTAGCCGAACGAAACACACCTGGCCGTTTCTTTTTTTTTTTCTCGGAACGCGTAATTTCCGGTACAGGTGGTCGAACGTAGTGCAATTCTCTTCTCCGTTTGAAGCTTGTACACTGTACACAGTAGTCGTGTGTATCTTGTTTAAAGGCGTAGCTCTTAGTTTTATATTTATTTACTGTATCATTTGATTTATCTTGGTGCGGTTCATTGGCGACAATAAACGTGCAATGCTACTACTCGCTTGCTTTTTTTTATTTATTAACCCCCACTCTCTGTCTCTTTCTTTCCCACTCTAACAATCTCCTCTTTGCGGTACTCGGGGAACTGTTTTATGTTTTTTTTTGTTTTTTTCGTTTAATCGTGTCACTACTTTTCTCTGGTTATCGTTCACTTCGCATCTCTGTACGGGGCTAAACCACGGCCGTCTTTGGTACACGCCGGAACATGGTGAATTTGACAACGATGTCTCATTGTCAGTACCGTCTTTACATACAGTGGCTCACGAAAGTATTCGAACGCCCTTCGAAACCGAATAACTTTTTTATAATTGTACCAAACGACCTGACTTTTTATAATCAATTAGAAGCATTGGTTTATGAAATGATATGCTAAAAAGATTTTCCAAAAAATTATAATTTACAAGGTTACATGCAAAAATAAAAAAGACATTTGCAAAATTTTTTTATTAGAAGTACAATCTGTTCAATCGATTAACAAAGCTGTATTCTTTGAAATTGAACAATTGAATTTTATTTTCAAATCGGCCACGAACCTATGCAATCGTCTGATAATAGGGTGTGTCTAAACTACTGATACGCACTACGGTACAAGAAACGAATATCTCCGGGAACGGGACCAGTTGCGTTTCCGGTGGTCTGAGTATGCGAGTGCAAACCGAATCGATCCATCACCGAGTCGTTCATTTCCCCATATGACCAGACTGTTCGCTTGTTTCCATGACAGTACAAACTAAGCGGAAGAAAAAGCAGCCGAGGCCGTTGTACAGCATCGAGTACTCGCAGCCGGAGCCGCCGGTGCACGACGACAGCGTCTCGCCGAAGCCGATGACACCCCGAAGAGTGAAGCGGAGATCGGTGATCTCACGGGACGGGACGCGACGATCTAGCCGCAGGAGTTCGGTGAGACAATCGCGCAGGAAGAACCCTGTGAACCGGATCATGGACCACCAGGAGAGCTTGTACGCGAACACGACGCCCAGCAACCTGACCAACCAGAACGTGAACTCGCTGTCCCAGGGCACGCTCAACTACGACCGAATCTCGATGACCTGGGACAGGGATCGGAACTCGAACTGGCAGCCGGAAGCCGTGAACATGGCCGTGAACATGGCCGTGTCCTCGCCCGTCATCTGGAATCAGGACTCGTCCAACAACTACTCGAACACGAGCAACTATGCAAACCAAACCTACCCGAATTGGGATGCGAGCAGCTCCACCAGGAATCTCACCGACAACTGGCAGCCGAACGAGGTAAACCCCATGCAGTGGCAGGGCCAGAGCAATCCAACATTCCAACAGACCAGCACGCAAAGTCTGAACGGCGAGGACCTGGACGATCTGTATAATAATCGGCCGGCCAGCGCCAGATCCAGCTACAGCAATTACCACGGGGTCAGAGCGACGCCCCAGGTGCCCAACAGGAACGACATTGTCAGACAGAGCCAGAGACAGTTCGTTCTTAGCGGTCCGCCCGCTTATCAGGACACGGTAATTTAGGGTAACGTTCGGGGGCCTCCGTTGGCGGGTCGTTATGACGACGGGGGATGATAACTGTTCAGAAATTCGAGAATCGGTCCAGCCGAACTTTTAGGTGTTGCCGTTGGTTCAACCTTTGCGCTGTAACGCTCTTTAAAAAATATGGGCGACTTAGAAAGCCCTTCTTAAGGGTCGATTCATATCCCACCAGTAACGATAAACGGAACGATATTCTTACCCAGGTTTTAAGTGAAACAGTTCATATCTGAGCGGTAACGACGATTCGGCTACGATACTTTTCTTCGAGTCCGTGAGGTTCTAGGAACCCCTGGGGCTAAGGTGGGAACCCATGGGGTTAGAGTAGCAAATTACACGATCTTCGGCACTTGGCCTTTGTTCGAGCTTCTCGAACCTTCCTCAGGTTGCCGTAGAATCGGAACGATAAACTATGAACACGCAAGACCGATCCGATAATCGTTCCGTCGAGATATGAATCGACCCTTAGGCGGCAGACTCGTTTCCAGGACTGCAAGGGTGCGGGATGCGCGTTTCTATTTCTCGATAATACAAAGATGGGATTTTTCAGTAGTCAAAAGCGCTAGATAAAAGATCAATCTAGGCCGCGATTCCCCTCGAAAGTCCTATTTTACCACGTTTTTATTAGCTCGCTTTCTTGTCTGTCTGTCTGTTTGTCTGTTCGGTACAAATTTTGCAATTGATTTTAAACTAACTTCCCCCGATGAGCTAGAGACTTGAAATTTTAAACATAGCTCATTTACGTTTAGGAGGCGTAATTTGCAGGACGTAGTAGGCACTTATAATTGTTCACAACACGATTTTTCTCGACGTCTTATCGAATGGCTTAAGGGTTGTTTGGTTTGATCTTCGAAGGTTGAACCAGCGAATAAGATTGCAGAATGATCTCATTGGTATGCCCCCCGAATCTCAAGGTTTCGATGTATGCTCGAACGTTGGCCATTGTTAGTAAATCATAATATACGCACACGCTACGGCGATCTTACGTTAGGATTGTTACTGTTAAGGTACAGTGAGCGAGAGAGAGAGAAGGTTCGTCCTTCTCGTCGCTTTACTGATTTTCAAGCTTTACTTAATAGCAGCGGATGCAATTCACACGGTTCGAGCTGTGTCTTGTTGTCGTCCTCTATAGAAATTAGATCCGTTTTTGGACAAGAGGAATCTCTTTGAAATTTTGGTAACCTTTACAGGATGTATATTTAGACCAGTGATGAGATACCGGCCAGGTTCTCTCGCGCATGCGCGAAAAATCCCGGCCAATATCTCATCAGTAGACCGCGGATTTTATGCATTTACATATAACAAAAATGGGCACGTACAGTTTAAAACAGTGGACATGTTAAAAATATTTAAGAACATCACAGTTTTAGTGTTTCAGCTTAATAGGATAATTAAAAGAAGAATACAATTTTTATTGGGCTCCTGTGTCCTGCAATCGATATGAACATTTTTTATTTTGCACAAAGATCCGCAGTCTACTCATCACTGATCGAGACTCATCGAGACTCGCAATATTTTATAGATCTCGTAGGTTCTACCGTTTTGTAATCTCTCTGCCTTTTATCTCAGGATCAAACGTGTTGGTGGTTTTCTCAGCGATACATAAGCGCTCGGCCTTACGGTTGTTGACGGATTTTTACAATTTTCGGTCGAGTTGACCGAGCACTTTACATTTCTCACGATCACAAGATTCCTATCCGCCGCGTTCAAACTGTGTTCATTCGAAGAATCATCTGTAAATAATCGAATTACTATCATGACAATCATCTTAATTTATACAGTTCGAGCCTTGCAAACGATGCACCTGCGAAATACGTGAAAGAACGGATTCGAAAGGACACTACTTTTTTAACATTCAATATACTATTTTCTAAAGGAGTATTTAAGATTCGCACTAATCTCGCCATTGTATCGTTACGATAGTATATCATAGTCTTCCAGATCGCGGAAGGGACAAGTTTAGATGCGAAATTGCACAGAGGCGCGAAATATGTAGATGTAGATTGCACGGGGATGGAACGATAGCGTTTTCAAATGTTTACAGACGAATTGGGCGGTTAGCCCCGTGCAGTTTCTATACGGTTTTGTATGCACTGCGCGTGAAAAGTGCAATAAAAGTTTTCATCGGAACTGCAAACTATTTTTCCATACGAAAATCAAAATAGATTACGTCGATGGTGTTGTCGAGCTCTATGTACTTAAGTACATTCGTAGATTTACCTGGTAGAATGTGAAATGGAAACCAAAGTATTAAGCATCGATGTATATTAATCGATAAGTTATATTAATGATACCTACTCGTAACTATTCTTTGTAATTGTTGAAACTGCCTCGGATCTTTTGCCGACTGTCGTACAACGTTAGGATTTAATTCGCGTAGCGCGCACAATCGATTTTAAGGTACCGTTGAGTAGGGATGGGATCAAGTACCTCGCAAACAGGTTCGAACCTTGATTGATGGAATTCGAACTCTCTATAAGTACTTCGAAAAAAAAAATAGTACTCCCAAGTATACTCGCGAACATTTGCCAGACAGTTTCGAACCCTTTACAAGTACTGTGGTAAACGTAAATAATACTTGCAAGTATACTCGAATCTTGGTCGAACAGTTTCGAAACTTTCGAAATTTTTATTTTATCAAAAATTGCGCGTGACTATGTTTGTATAATGGCCACTTCTGTACCTTCAGAAAAAGTTTTTTCAAAAGCAGGACATATCATGGATAAGAAAGAAATAGGGTAAAACCAAGTATATTGTAAATGAAATATTATTCTTAAATAGTTACGAATTTAATAAAGAAAGTGTGTGCTTAAAACCTACTATGCAGTTCTGATTTCCAAGATTCGAGTACTACTTGTGAAAGTTTCGATTACTTTCAACATCGAAGTACTTATAAGTCTCTTTTCGAAACTCCTAAGTACTCGTTCCGAGGTTCGATAACTACTTGTAAGTATACAATGAATACTTTTCAAGTATAATCATTGAAACTGTTATAGCTTTTAAGTAGTAATCGAAACCCATGAAATGAAACTTGGTTATTGAACTTGACTCGGATTCGTGAGTACATATTGAACTTGATCCTATCCCTATCGTTGAGTGCTGAGAAGAAGGTCCCTGGCAGGAATGCGGTGACGTAGGCAAGAATGCGCGCTCGATTGGTTAGCTTGGAAGGAGCGCGCCTTCTATTGGCCGAAGCGGTTACACACACGCTACTACTGCTATGCAGAACGATAGACCCCTCTTGCCTCTGTGCCCCTCCGGGGACCTTCTTCCGAGCACTCATTTATACATAACACTTTGCCTATCGGAAGTCTATTAATAGGCTTCTCTGCGACTGTACTCTATTAAAGAGTAGCATGATAATTACACGATGTCTAGTAAAACCCCCAAAAGGTATTATTGCGATCGTTGGTGCGATTGTTATTGAACAGTTTATCGAGAAATCTTCAGCTGTTGATCATTGAATTTTAAAAGATTATCAACGCGTCCGACGCCAGTTGACTTTTTAGCGATTCGCATGGTATCGTTTATCCCATTCATAGCAGAGATAAGTGTTATTAACAACAATTATCGATTATTCTATAGAACCGTTTTCACTTCGCACTGTTTAATCACAACGTTACAAAACATTCTGCTGACTTATCTTTGGCGGAAAACATTCGATTGGAATCACGAATGCGATTGTTGATGAAATTATTTGCGTATATATTAGAAACACAAAATAGAACTGTACATATCTTGAACAAGAAAATATTAATAAAACGATTAATGATATCCTCTTTCTATTAAATGTGCGATAATACACTGCCCACCGCTACGTGAGAATAACAAAAGAAAGTAAAATATGCATGTAGTTAGAAAGTTACGATTGTTCTTTAGTAGACGAAGTAAATAGAATTTTAGGGAGTAGGAATTATTTTAACCCCTTGCCGTACTTTGACGAGTCAGGAAAAGGAATTTTAGCACGTTTCCGAAGCACTGTGCGCTGTGCGCTGTGCACAAGACGATTTGGAACGCGCGTCGACGCTCTCCCTCGTTCTCCGGCTGCGCGAAGGGCGAAGGATCCTGGCCCAAAATCCCCAACGCTCATTGTGAGAACCAGTTCCGTATCCTATTGATTTCGTACGGCAAAAAATCCGATTCGGCCCGTAGCGCACTTCTCGACGGCGCGGCGCGACGCGCCGTCTCTAAATCGCGCATGTGCCCTATATGCCGGCAGTCCTCCCCGTTGGCAGACGTCCCCGCGACCCTTAATACCGCAGTACCTCCTAGTTAACGGGACGTCGAGGGTCGGCGGTCTCGCGTCACCGTTTCCGAGCGTGTACGTGCGTACGCGTGCGTGTTCGCAGGCCCCGAAGAGAGCCCATAGCCGTGTCCAACCCCTTGAATCGCGTGGCCGAGTCTCGAAGCTCCACCACCGTCGAAATCCATCGAGACAGCTCCCCTTTACTCCGCGAGCTACCAAGTAACCGTCAACGGAGAAGGCACGAGGATGCTGAAGATCGTGAAAGTTGGCGCGAACGGGCTCAGGAAGCTGCACATCAGCAACAAGGTGAAATCCTCTCTTCCCTCGCAGCCCCGTTATTGATCCGACGGATTTCCGTGGCAAAAATCCGACGTCCCACGTCTATCGATTCAGCAGCTGGACCTGCTTTCGCGGTTTCAGCGATCGATTATTTATCTCGTGGCGATTCGATAAACGTTCCAGCCACGTCCTCCTCGTTTAGCTTACTGCCGAAGTGCGTGTGGCCCCGACGTGCCGAGGATTCCGTTACTTCCGCAAAGGGTTGAACCGGATAGCTGGGATATTTGTGCTTCTTGGGAGCTTCGTTCTGCTCTATTCATGCCAGAAACAGTTGCAGTACGTCAACGTCTTAGTAGCCCACCCAGGTCTACAACCCCGAGCTAACCGTCTTGAGATTCGATTCTTCTTGATCATATTTTTGAAGTTACGTGTTCTTGCTTCACCAAGGCAGACATCGATCACACACGCTGTGGACTCGCGTCATTCTATTCATGTTTCGCGTCCACGTGGGCGGTGGCAGTGGCCCATGGCCCATTTCAGCGACAGAAATACTTGACCGCTCTAGAGGCGACTCGCGGCAAACGAGCGATCGACCAACGCACTACAATTAGATGATCGTTAACATCTTCCTCCGCGGATAAATTACTGTCAAACTGTCAACGATCGGCAGCTATTGTGCATCGTTCGTTCACGTTTGGTGCGCGCGAACTTGCTACCCTTGTTTGTCACGAATACGGATGGGAACCATTTTTCGGGTTTGTCGAAAGCGGGTCCCCGAAACTGGGTCAAGGATGGAGCGGCATTGGTTGAGAATCTGTTTTCGCGTGTGTTCGTTCCGCTGATGCGAATTAGGGATACACGTGGCAGGTTTCGGCTTAGGGTAGTTGGGGTTGATTCATCGAAGGATCAATACAGAACTACCCTGGCAACTCCCTTCGTACGCTTCGACGACGACCCGAAATCCTTCGCTCGCGATACACGAGGATTCGTCCGAGGAAGAGGGGCTGCAATCCTTTCTCCCGATCCTATTGTCTCCGCGACCAGGTTCGGGCTCCTTTGATCCTCCGGGGACGTGTCTATTTTAAGTGTTCAGCGGATCGTCTGTCGCCTATTCGAACGCAGTCGTTTATTTATTGTTAGACTGCGTGGATCTTTGTGCGGAATAACAGCTTTCGAGATTCTAGATTTACCCCCACGATTTATTTTACGGTTTCAGCGATTAGAACTTTTTAGTAGTTCGTACCTTTCTACTTAGTGCAATAGCTGCACATTAACCCTTTCACAAGCAAACAAACTTCGACTTCACTCCAGTTCGTTGCAATTCAGGTACAATATTTTCATTTTGCATAAACATCCGCTGTCTAGTGGTAAATAGACTGCGGACCTTTGTGCAGAATAATAAATGTTCGCATTGATTGCACGACACAGGAGCCAAAGAAAAGTTGTATTCTTCTTTTAATTTCCCTATTATAAGCTGGAACTAATACCTTGATGTCCTTAAATATATTTAACATGTCCACTGTTAAGATCCGCAGTCTAGTGATAAATCACGGTAAGTGATTTTGTACGCCATCGCTAATTACGATAGCAAAATTGATTGATTGCAGAGACGGGCTGCGGTACCGGCGTCGAAGAAGCTCGGAACTATGAAATACTTGGACGCCGCTTTCGGAAGTGCCTTAGAATTAGAACGCGCACAGACACGGTAACGAACACGCTCTTTCCACCTCTCTTGTGATTATGTATCAATTATTTCGTCGGACAGCCAGCATTTCCGACCACTAGTTACGTACCTTTCGTCTCGATGGAGCCGCGATCACGTTTAGGGGAGGATCCAATCTAGGGGGGAAGCTAAGGAAATTATCATTTTCCGGATTTTTTTCTAACAAAATAAATAACATAACCGAGCGACACATAGATGTATTGCAAAGCTACATTTACCCCAAAAAGAAATTCTATTTCTAATATTACATAAAAATTCATTTTTTATAATGAGAAAAAGAATATTTTTTTCATTATATGAAATAAATTGAACATAACGATTGGACATATAAGTACCTAAAGAACAAACCTTTACGATTCTTCAAAATGGGACCGTGGGGGAAGCAAAGGTGGCTCGCACACCGCTTGGCGAGGGGCGGAAGGGTAAGAGGCCTGGCAGGACTCGCAGATGGCAACCCTGGTAGTGGTTCACACCGATATACCCGAGCCGTGATCAGATTACTACAGTGGAGGGGATATTTTTTTGCATTCATCGTGTACGACCTTTTTGCGACTATACACGATTTACTGTTTAAGTAATGCGGTAATGCTTATACGTATACAGTGAATTACCTAGTCACCAATTGCTTCGTTTATATTTCCCTTATCCGTATCTTATTTGTGAGACTGCCCCCGAAAACAATTCCGGATTTATCTCGACGGCCCTGTGCCGTAGGATGAATGCACCCATACCCTTCAACTTCGGTTACGTAATTCGGAGATTAAATGAAAAACGTTTAGACCAAGCTAGTCCAGTTAAACTTCAACGATGCGTACAATAGTCCAATTGCTTATGTCGCAGACCGTTGTTGCGTATTCGAAATAAGGCTAATCGTTTATCACGTTCTCCTTACTCGAGGAACATCGTAACAATGGAGAAATAGATCCACGCATTCGGTAGAACACAATGGACAACCAATAAATCCGATGCAATCGATGCCGATGGTTCTCAATCGTTCGCGGTAGCGGAATTCTAAATCATCGCCCCGGCTGAAGTGTCGAACGCTCGCGCTCTCGCGTTCAATCCTTCTATCAGGTGCAAATTGTATTACGCTACCTTCAATTCTGCTTATTTTTCTGTTAATAGCTTTAGAATACGTTCTGTTACCCGACATCAGAGATACAGAAATGTAAACAAAACGGGTTTTTATATGTATTTGGTTTGTCCTATATTTCTTTAACTGTCTTATTTTTTAGTTGAGAACAAATATAAATGACAACAAAGTTTGAGAGAGCTATATTTAATACAATTAGTAAACAAAATTGATTGAAATAAGTAGCAGTCAAGAAGTAAATTTCAAATGAAACAGTTAAAATAGTTGGACGAGCGCGATGTAATAGCTTGTTGGTTCCCAGAAAATAAGGGATATTGTTGAAATATTAAAATGGAAAAATTTGATTTTCCCTGGGGAAAGCAGATTTCCAGACTACCGTGCATCGAAGTGGATTGCGTGGCCGATTAATTGAGAACCATTGATCTTCATGGATCCGACCCCAAGCATCGCAATTTATTGTCTTAACGACGCTGCTCCGCATTTAAATACGTTCGACAGGGAGAAGGCATGATTTTGTTCTCCATAACTTTGCTGGATCGATCGACCGATCTCGCGCGCTCAGGGAAGCTAGTCTCAGTACCGCGATAAGGGTAGCAATCGAAGATAACATCTTCGCAAGTGATGAACAACTGGTGCTCGTTCGAATACGTCCTTCAGACTGGACGGAAAAGAATGGACAACTGCAACGTCACTGGTCATCACGCTGAGGATATCGCTGATTTTTATAATTCCTTCCGGTAAGACCCGACAGTCTTTCGTCGAAATCTATTTAATACTAGAATTAAGAGATCTGTCAAATTAACGGAGCTCAAAGTTTTTAGTCTATAGGGTTTTACAAAAGATATTTGATTATTATATCAGAAATTCAATCAATTCGTATCACAATCTGCGAGGTAATAATATACAGATATTGTTTAATCCTTAGTAATAAAGAACGTGAAACAGTCACCTTTAGTGTTCTGCAGATATAGTATTACATAGATATACGTGTTCGACGCACGTGCTCGGTTTCGGTGACGAAATTGCGAAGTTTGACGCACGCTGACCAGATGACTATAATTCGTGGTTCTCGACCATCCTTCTAATTGAATCTAATCGACTGTTTGTCCATAGGTGTGATTCGCCATTTATGGCATGCGAGGTATTCGCTGCGCAAATCCGTTCAGGCTCCAATGCGATGTTAACACTAACCGTACCGAGCACTAAATATGACTGGTATACACATTGTTTTATGACAATTGCAAGATTGAATTTATTTAAGTATTTCTACTGGAAGCATCTTTGTAATCGTATTAATTAAACCGTCGCGTGGTAGTGTACGGTTAGTGTTGAGAGTGGTAGCCATTATTGATCATTATTAATAACACAATATAAAATAATTAGATAATTAATAATATATAATACTATTTATGATATACAATAATTATAGACTATGGATATAGAATGGACTAGGAAGAAATGTTTAATTTTCGAGTTAAAATAGCTCCGAGTGCAAAGCGTTAAATATCTGTGTTTGAAATTATAGAGGCGAGTATTTGCGACCACCAGTGACGATCGCAGAGATTTATTATTTACCAACGTTTGCTCGTTTGAAGATGTCCGTACGGGGGAAAAGCACGCCTCGCACCTGTCGTTGTTACCTGTTGGCGCCTCCGTTATTTTTGGATCGCGTTTCCCTGTTCGAGTGGGGTCGTAGCTCGTTTTCTCTCGTCGATATAAGATCGCGTTCCTTGTTGATCTCTGCGGACATCGACAAAGCTCTTGGAAGGTTCTTGCGCGGAATCAATTCTCTGACGACAGTTGTGACTATAGTTCGGTGACTGTAACAAAGAGGAAACAGTTTGGGAAAATGAAGGAAAATAGTTTAAGCATCGTTGTGCCTTGCGTCACGATGGATGAGAAAAATTCGGCGGATAGCAAAGCGTTAGTGCCGATGAACATCCCCGATGATTACTCGATCCGATCGAAGGTCGCGTGCTCCATCTGGCTCGAGAAGAAAGGTTACAAGTCTAAGAGGATGCTGGCGCGATTCCTTAGGTAATCATTTCGATCACAGTGTCCACTGATACCACTTTTTCTTGTGTTTTTACAGCGAGTACAGCTTCATTCATGACAGCCATTACATGTAGTGAGTACCGTATGAAACGTGTTGTTGTTGCTGTTGTTGTTGTATCGTTATTGTAGGCCAGGCATGTCAAACACACGGCCCATCGACAAGTAGTTTGCGGCCCGACCAAAAACTTTGAAACTGTTGATGAGAATTTATAGGTTTTACAGCTATTCGGTATACAGCTATTCTAAAGAATAATTCGATCGAGTTGTATGGGGGAATCTGCTGTATAATATTTTATTTATTTATTTATTTGAATAATAAATAAAATTGCATGCTCAGAGTAGAGTACGCTACAGTCTAAGAAGATAATCAGCGAAATCCTCGGTTTGTTTTAGTACGAGAGACCAGGATCAAGCGACGAACGCCGAGGATGTATTGTTTGACATGTTTAAAAACGAAGAGACCGATCTGCTACCGGTTGGCAAGTTCTTGGCCGTGAGTACAGCTTTACATTGTTCTTGTAACACGATTTCGCACGCGAGACTAGCAGACGAGACGAGGCGAGGCAAGGCAAGAGAAGCGTTGCCCTCGACGCTCTACACTCTACATTATCTTATTTCGCGTGTTTCAAGGCCCTGAGGACGACCGGTTTGCGAAACGACGACCCCAGGCTTCAAGAATTCTCAGACAACTTGCGGAAAGAACACTTGAAGACGGGAGGTCACGAGGGCGTTTCTCATGAGACGCAGAAATTGAATAGAGAACAATTCCGCAGGTGAGGCCACCGGTGAAATTACACCGTTTCCCGTACTGTATCAGGGTATAGCCGGTACAAAATCGTCCTCAGACAGATGCTCATTCGATTTGTGCCGGTTGCGTTCGTGTTCCAGGGTGATCAACCCCAATATAGTATTGATCTCGAGAGCGTTCAGGCATCAGTTCATCATCCCAGACTGGTCGGGTTTCACGAAACACATCGAGGACTTCTATTGGAAGTGCAAATCGAACTCGGAGGGCAAGGTCGCCTCCTATATACCCCAGCTGGCTAGAATGAATCCGGATTACTGGGGTGTCTCGGTCTGCACGATCGATGGACAGAGGTTCAGCATCGGCGACACGTCAATTCCGTTCACCCTGCAGAGCTGCAGCAAACCGCTGACTTATGCGATAGCCTTGGACAGGTTAAGCCAGGAAGTCGTCCATCAGTATGTCGGCCAGGAACCGTCCGGCAGGAATTTCAACGAGCTCGTGCTAGATTATAACAGTAAGTTTCGGTCGCTGAATGTTTTTTCTTAATCCACATATGAGTAGATACGTTCAAGGATTTCAAAAGAACTCGGACACATTTGTATACACTTTTCCAGAGAAGCCTCATAATCCTATGATCAACGCTGGCGCGATATTGGTCTGCTCCCTGCTGAAGTCGCTGATCAAGCCTGAGATGACACTCGCGGAGAAGTTCGACTTCACGATGAACTATTTCAAGAGGCTGGCAGGAGGCGAGAATCTTGGCTTCAACAATGCTGTCTTTTTATCGGAGAGGGAGGCCGCCGACAGAAACTATGCGCTTGGCTTTTACATGAGGGAGCACAATTGCTACCCGGACAAGACGAACTTGCGGGAAATAATGGACTTCTATTTTCAAGTAAATCTTCTTCTCTTACATTTATTTTTTCGTTCTTTCCAATGGTCTTTCTCTCGTACACTTCTGCAGGGTGGTGCACCAGATATTACCACCTCGACTTTCGTTATTACACCCCGCGACAAAACGATAAGACACCTCTAGATTTTTAATGTTTCTCAATACCAATGATGTATACAAAGATTTTCTATATATGTAGATCTGTATAGAGTATCCTCTGTCTAGTAACATACGAAGTAACTGCTATTATTTACGTTGTGTCTTAGGAGTTATATCAGTTTACATGAAAAACCGGTGCGTCAAAACGATAAGACATGGTGAAGAAGAATAGTGATTTAATTACACTGTCCAACACCAAAGTTCCACAATTACTGTTGGGCGGTTCTTATAGAGTTTTTTGCGTTGATTCCGAATATGCCCTTCATTTTTCTCCTAGACGCACAGTTTTGGAGAAACATGACTTAAAATCGAGGTGGTAATATCTGGTGAACCAGCCTCTTGTATAACGATACTCTGATTAATTAGTGTTGCGCCATGGAAGCGAATTGTGACACGATGGCGGTTATGGGAGCTACCCTCGCCAATGGTGGCATATGTCCCATCACCGAGGAGAAGGTCTTAAAGCCTGACAGCGTTCGAGATGTCCTCAGTCTGATGCACAGCTGCGGCATGTACGATTACAGTGGACAGTTTGCGTTCAAGGTAACTACAAATAAAAACTGAACAAATGGCGTTTCGTTGTGTTTAACAGTAAACCTACCGAGCCTTGAAAGTCACTGGTACATGTTCCCTTATAAAAATCACAAGATTGATTTTATTTAGACTTTCTGCAGCTCCTATTGTAATATGTGCTCCGCTAAAGATATCTGTACGATCATTTCTTATGAAATTATTTAGATTATTTCAAAAATCGTGAAATAAAGAATCTGCAACGGGTCATTTTGACCGGTGATGGTAGGTTTAGTGTTACAGGGACATTCTTGTGTGAACGTTGCAGAATTGAACAATTTTCATGAATTATCTTGGACAGTGAACATTTTCTTGTAACTGTTGTAGCCACTTTTGCGTAACACTTTTTCGTAAAAGTCATATCTCGTTGGTGTACATAACATACATTTTGGTTGACTGCACAAGGGTTAAATGGTGCACCTTGTACAAAATCGCAATAGAAGACATCGATATAATTGCAGGTCGGGATACCAGCTAAATCCGGAGTGTCAGGAAGTCTTCTGGTGGTCATCCCAAACGTGATGGGAATCTGCACATGGTCTCCACCTCTGGATCCTCTTGGCAATTCGTGCAGAGGCGTGCAATTTTGCGAGGAACTCGTCACCGAGTTCAATTTCCACAGGTACGGGGGTCGGTGTTGCTCAAAAACATAGGATTGCTTAAGGCTTCTAGTTTCAACTGAGTTAAACTTACACGATTACACTCTCGCCGCAATGCGAAAACACTTCTACACTAATTATACAGGGTGTACCGGATAAAGTGTTACAAGCTGTTTTCTCGAACTCTAATGAAGAAACACTTAAAGTAGTAGGGAGTTGTTAGCAACAAAATTCAAAAATAATTCGGAGTGCGAAGGATTAATGAGAGGTATCACAATAACAAAAAATTAATAAATCTCTCACCATTTAAAAGAACGTTGAGGGCCTCCTTTCTCTCCCAAAAAATTGCCTCAAAAAAATGTAATACACTCGAAAATATTAGCCCTCCTTAACACTAATCGTACCGGGTACAAAATGTATAGGATATACATATCTTGTTTTATAAAAATTACAAGAGTGAATTTATTTAGATTTCTCACAATTTTTATAACAATACGTGCTCGAATAATGAAATTTATTGAATAATTTCTAATGGAAGCATCTTTATAATTTAAAAAATAAACAATGTGAAAGCGCTCATTTGACCGGTCACGGTACAGTCAGTATTAACCATTTAATTAAAAAAAAATTTAAGTCAATATCTTCGTTAGATTCCGAGAAAACAGCTTGTAACACTTTATCTGGTACACCCTGTATGTATGTATAATACACATTGTGAACACTATTGATGAATCGCGGTTCAGTTGTTCGCGCGCACAAGTTTCTGATTCCACCGGCATATGTATTTACGATTGTAAATCTACTACAGTAAAGCCTTGATGTAAGAGAAACCCTCGGGTCCGTGCTGTTTCTTATATCGTGTGGTTCTACTATTTTTTTTTTTTTTTTTTTTTTTTTTTTGTATCCTCGCCGACCGCGCCGAACGTAGAAAAGGACAGCGCATCTAAACACGGACCACGTGGTCAAAGGCGCAAAATTCAGCATGCCTCAAACCCTCCCGTTCAATCTTTTGTTTACATTTCGTAGATCGTACGCTAGACACGATTTTAACCCTTTTCACGCGTTTTTTTCACTCGCTATTCTCTTCTACGTCCTAAACTTTACTTCATGGCGCCAATTAAACCACTAAATGCAGTTCAAATTATATCGTGTTTAGTGTGATTTTAATCAGAAAAATGCCATACAGAAGTTGATGAAAGTCTCATAAAAATATAATGAGAAATAAAGAAGTTTAGTAATTGGATTAGTAGTGTGGTTCACACCGATATACTCGATCCCGTACCGGATTACACGGCATGTTTACACTACTCGGCGACCGAGGCAGCTAGAGCTTCTCGTGTGAAGGGAATATTCGTAGATCCTACAGTTTCCGTTCTCTTAGATCAAGGCTTTACATTAATCGAACCACGACCGAGTGACAACACATTAATCAATTGTTTATTTCCCTTCCTTTGCTTTTCTCTCACGACCCGCTCTCTACACGTTAACCCGCACGAACAAACCTGCCCGCAAAACTCTCTGTCTGCGCCGTCAAAATCGGAACACGGACCATCCACCGGCCGACCGTAACTTGGGCTAATTTCATTGTCTCCCGTCGTTTCTCCATCCCGTCCCGATTAGTGTAGCACCTACTATGATCACAGGTATGACAACCTAAAACACGCGACAAACAAAAAGGATCCCAGGAGGCACAAGTACGAGACCAAAGGACTCTCCATTGTGAATCTGCTGTTCAGCGCGGCTAGCGGCGATGTCACCGCGTTGAGAAGGTTCGTTGAAATTTTTTTTTTAATTATTTGCTTACAGGTCGCATCAAGGTCATTAGCGACCATAAGAATTATAACATTCAAATTACAAATTTATACATTTATACTTAGAGCTAGTTATAAGTACATTGTGGAAAGATCGATTAGCAGCTATTATATACAGGGCGTCCCAAAATTCCTTTGCAAAAATGTTATCCGCGGTTTTGTTTAGGAGTTATTAACGAAAAACACGGACCAATCAGAGCGCGACCTAGACGCGAGTTGGCTAAGTCGACTCGACGCGCCAATTGTCAATTGGCCGCTACAGTGGTCGCGACATATAATTTTGAAACATCCTCTACAATATCACACTTTTATTATAGGCATCGATTAAGCGGCATGGACATGACACTATCGGATTACGACGGTAGGACAGCCCTGCATTTAGCAGCTAGCGAAGGCCATATCGACTGCGTCGAATTTCTGATTGAACAGTGTGCTGTACCGGACAATCCCAAGGACAGGTGAGCATCATTATACGCAATTCCAAAAAGTTATCAAACAACACCTTTCTCTCTCTCTCTCTCTCCCTCCCTCCCTCCCTCTCCCTCTGTTTCCCTTTCTTTCAATAATCTAGACAGAAGGATATAACTGAAAAATACTTTTACAAAATACATATGTTACCGTAAGGCATTCTGTTTTCATTTAATGACTGTCTTTAGATTCGGAACCACTCTAAAAAAAGATAATAATTTGTACATATGTAATACATTTTACACTCTTATGTCGAGTGTGATTCGACGTCAATTTTATTCACAGGAACTCCTAATATCGATATTTTATAATGTATTTTTTACTGAGATGAGCAAGATACATACATGCATTTAATCAAGATCTTGTCTTTTAAAATGCACTTTAAGTAAAACAATTTTTATTAGAAAAGACGCTTCACAAGTCAAGTTTGAGGGTTCGCATTGTTAATCGATTCGAGCTAATCGCGAGTTGCATTTCAGATGGGGAAAGCGGCCGATAGACGAGGCAGAAACGTTCGGCCATATGCAAGTGGTGGAATACCTGAGTAATTACGCGGTGATGCGCAAAACGGAATTGGAAAACGCGGAGGAGCAGACGACTAACGAGAACCCTGACCCGAGGAAAACCGTGGAAACCACTGCTCGAACTCCGCTACCTTAAACGAAGCTTTATAGATAGGATATTTTTCATGGGAAACATGAATGCGCGTGTATGCGTGTGAGCGTGCGTGTATGCGTGTGAACCTCGTGAGGTAGAATAGGAAAAGAGGAATACATGGCCCTAGGATCAATGGACGCGATGACGGGTAAATCAAGGTCGCCGTGAATATATCGTTTTCGCCAAACACGGCCAATTTCGTTCGTTTCTACGCTTGAGGGGGTGGACTGGTTTCTCCAGGATCACAAGGGTGCGGCATGTAGTTACTTTCATAAAGCTGTGACAGCTACATGCTAACGAATAATGCAAATTACGCCTCGTAAACGTAAAAATACAACTTTTGAGGGCGATCGCGGCATAGATTGACTTTTTATCTAGCGCTTTTCACTACTGAAAACCCCCATCGCATGCATTACCGAGAAATCAGAAGACGCTTCCCGCACCCTCGCAATCTTGGAAACGAGCCTACCCGCTTAACTGTTAAGTATTGGCTTGCCACGAGATGGCTACTTCCCTTTCTTTGAAACTTACTACACATGCTCTCCTCCCCCATTGATATTTATATTTTTGTATACTTTATTCGTACGTTTCTTGCGCCGTCTCTTTTATGTAGTTACCATTCTGTTACCGAAGAACAGTGTTACGTGGCATTTTCTAGCGTTAGAACCGAGATGTATCTGGTTTGCAGAGATTTGTCGAGTGAAGCGGCCGTTGCTTAGATAGACAACGACCACAAGTTACAGTATTATTTGCTTCGAAGAGGATGTAAGGATGTACCCTCGAATTTTTATGGTAGCAATCTCTAACTAGACTGAGGATCTTTATGCGAATCCTTATCTTATAGATCACCATTGATCAACCCTCTCTAAGAGCCTTCTGAACCCTCTGCTCAGAGATGTCTTTGTTTTCTCTTGATATTTTCGTGTGCTTCACAGATTTACAAGCGCCACAGACGCATAAAGATCCGCATTCTGTTTGCGACAGCTAACATTTGTTTAACCAACTCGTTCTCAATTAGCGCCCCGGTCAGTTTTTAAACAAATTTTTACCCTTATCACTCGAGAGGTGACTCCGAAGCGCCACTAAAAATTGCTCTACCATTATTTAAAATATTGTTTACATTATATATACAATATATTAGATATGTTGGTATCTAATCAATAGACTTGCGAATTTTATGCATTTATGACAAAAATGGTTACGTATAATTTAAAGCAGTGGACATATTAAAAATATTTAAGGACATCAATATATTAGTTCCAGCTTATAATAGGATAATTAATATTTTTATTTGATTCCTGTGTCCAGCAATCAATGTAAATATTTTTTATTTTGCATAAAGATCCGCAGTCTATACTAATCAATTACTAAACATTTAAGTATTTTATGAAGTAGTTCAATTTTTCATACTCATAAAATGAAAAAAACATATTAGATGGAATTCTATTCTAGCTAGGAAGAAATGTTTAATTTTCCAGTTAAAATTACTCCGAGTGCGAACGTTTATAGTTTATGTGATACTCATTCCTATCTGTCCAACGTTTAATAATTCGCTCTCAACTGTTTCTTGTTTTCGAGCAAAGCTTGCTAAAGAAACATATATTTTCGTACCGTTACCTCTGGATCAGAAGAGTCAATAAAGCTTCTCGATTGGTACCACTGTGAGAAATCTTTCTTCTGAATCGATAAATCTATATTCTAAATTCGAATCAGACATACTACGATGAATGTTCTGACCAGTAATGGAAAACGTTGAACGCTTTCGTAATTGAAGTATATACCTGTAAAATACTGAATACAGTAAAGTCTTGATCTAATTGTAAGCCGGACGAAGCTGTGCACTGTACGTTCTTAGTCAGTTCGCCTACCCCCTCCACTGGGGTAAAACACCATTACTGTCGTACTAATTGTAAGACGTTAGCGTTTACTTACTTGTGTAACGTCTTACTTGGTACGAGAGTAATGGTGTTTTAGAGTTATTTAAATTGAAATATCTCCTGGACTACTAACTATTACTTTTTTATAACGAATGTCCAGCAGCATCGATTGATGTATTAAAAAGTATCTCATTCCATTTAAAAAAATGAAGGTGTCCTTCATATCTCTAAAAATAATTACATAAAAACAAAAATTTCTTTTGGTATCGTATGAGCCCCATTTTACCATTCAACTTTGTCCTTCAGACATTTGACGTATCTTTGATAAAAACAAAGATATTTGAGGTGGAAACATTAGGTGACCCACCCTGTATAAATACAGCCGAATATACTCGTTCGTGTAAAAAATAATGGTGGAAAAACGACCGCTTTTGAATTTTTCATTGCTTGGATAAAGAAATTGGGTTTTATTTCATCTCAAAATACCGAAATTACTTTCTTGCCAATCCGATAGTAGCCTAACACGATCCATGTCGAAACACGGACCCAAGGATCCGGCCTAGATCAAGACTTTACCGTAGTCATTCGTTTAGCAGTCGACGCGTGTTAATGTCAATTTTTTTCAATCATTACCTGCAAACTGTTTTAATACCCACTTATTAAGACAGTTATGCAAAAGCTTTTTTTTCGTTTAACTGTTAAGAAGAACCGGAATTTCCAACTATTATTATCTTTTATAGCTTCTACTTCATTTCCTGTACCGATTGTTTAAACCATTATTATTTCGATTTTGTATCGCTTTGAACATGGTTCCGATGAGTTGGTATTCTAATTGGTATCGTTAAATATTCAACACCAATTTTACGTTTCAATAACCAATCGGTGGTTTTTATGCAACATCCTCAGTTTTTCAGAAATTTAATGTTGAAGAAGCAGTGAAATTTTTTATCAAATTTTTTCGAAACTCTCTTCTACAAACTCTTCCAAATACAACGATATATTTTTTTACGACATTATAAATATTTCAACATATTTAAACAATATTGGAAGAGACGCCTGTTGACGCAGCAATTTTCTCGGACACTTTCCATTTTATTTTGAAATCGAAGGGCCCGGGGTGAATTCTAAATTCCGCAGTCTATCGGTAACGAGAAAGAAAATTATCAAGTAAAGTCGATATCAGCGTCAATTACTTGGAAGTCTGCCTTAATGTAATCGAGAACGGGGTAGCAACGTGAACGACGAGCGAAGAATCTTTAGGCGCATACGTGTCCGAACGCTGTGCGTCGATGGAGAATGCCTAATGCGAATATATAATAAGTTTATTAGAAAATACAGATTGTTATCACGCTGGACGGATCTTCTTTCCAAACGCGGCGTTCTCGTGTTAGAAGGGAATTCACGAAGTCCGGAGGCGAACATATCGAAGCGCGTTCCCCGGTCTTGTTGCGCAATTTTTGCCAAATATGTATTTTCAAAGTGAAGGACAATAATAATGAATATATATTTCGATCGTCGGCGAACACGGTTTGTAAACTGCCTTCGAGCATCCACAATTACTATCCGCCTGATCTTCAAACGTTTACGTTTAAACGCGAACGGGACAATAATAATTTTTATCGATAGCTTCCGAATCTCGAATAGTAGAACTGTTTCCGATGGTCGCGAGACCAACGTTCCGAATTGACAGCGTGGAAACGAACGGTTGCCGCCTGTTCCTCCTGTATTATTATGTTCCGCAAGGATTCATTGCAGAAATAAATTGCGAGGACAGAGTGTGAACACATGTTACGTTCGAGGACCCGTCGAAAACCAAAGCTTGATATTTCAACGAACGGATTTCGGAGACGTTCGTTTTGGGCCACCGCACCGTTACGTTTGTTGGAAAACAGTTTCGAGACAACTTTCATGTACCTGCATCCTTGTACTGAAGTTGCTTGTCAAATAAATGTTTAACACGTAAACTCTTATTTATTATTGCTTATTTATTTATAGTTTATTTTAAGGAGCCCCTAGACGATCAATAATCTCGTCAATCTAGCTATCAATACTCTAGTTGTGTACTCTATTTCGTGACGTGGTGGCGATTTTCACGTGTTTATTTTTTAAATTAGGTGTTTATTTTTGACAGCAATGGTTTCCAGTACAATTGGAAGATAGGAAATGCACTCCGTGTCTTGTTAAATTTCCCAGTTCTGCTTCAAACAAGGTGTCGTTTATTATTTTTTCTGCAAATCGTCTTTGGCCTTGAGGCAATCTGTTCAACTTTAAAGCCCATCCTTTAGCTACTACGTCTGATTCAGTTTCGGGCTTTTCGAAATATGCTGCAGCTAAACCTACAAATTGTTCTGTTGGGTCCTTGCGAGTAAGTGTTTCTGTCTTATTCTGGGGGGGGCAGTCTCGCTGGTCTATAGACGGTGCCTGCGATTCTTGAATTGAATGACTCTGAAACAATAATTAAAAGAGATTATAAAAACAATACATTATTCGAAACAAAATTATTTTAAAAAATACAAAAATTATTATAAAAACTACTCGGTGGGGGGAAAATTAAGATATTTTTTGTTTTATATAGGTACCCAAAACTGCAGAGGGATGGAAGAAGCTAGCCGAGGAATTTCAAGAACAATGGAATTTCCCTAACTGTGTGTATATAAGTACAAAGCGGTTATGTTGACTACGAAAATATGGGGTTACCCTCGATTCGTCGACAACCAATTTCACCGACACTGTTTTCATCGACACGATTTGACCAACAGTAACTTTTGTCGACACCTTGTTTTCATCGACACGGTCGAATAGTCGACAAATGTCTTTATCGACACGGTCAAATCGTCGACATATGTTTTCATCGACAGACCGTCTTTAGCGACAAGTTTGAGTTCATTCATTTCCACTGACACCAAATTCGCGTATTTGCTAATGTAGATTAATCGTTATTATCATTGCTATGTTCTCGACGAATTCAGTTGCTTGTATAATAAATAATAAAGAGAATTACAAAGCATTGTTATTTAGATCAAAGTTTGTATTACTCTTCTTTATTACTCAGAATTTCTTCAAATAAACAAACTTTACTAATATGTACACACAAATGAACAAAAATCATAATATTTCATTTAATTTCAAACATAATTGTGTAAATACATATAAAAAATTTGAATAAACAGAACAAATGCTACGAATATATCTACATATGTATATAGACTACAAAACATAACAAAATTATACAGTAATTACACAAATATCAAGTAATGAAATTAAAGCGATATATTTTGTGCTAAAGCTTTTAAAAGAACCATATCACTGTACATTTCTTGGCTCTCTAGTATTTTTCTATTACGGTCTTCTCTTAAATGATCTTTTCTTTTTTGCTTCGGCAGTGTTTCACCTCGTAATATTTTATGTATTTTGCTTGCCATTCTATGTACAAGTGCTGTATGTTCAGATGGAAATAATTCTTTTAAGTTACTGAATGCATTTGAAATTTCTTCCGGTCGCAAGTATGCTAGGCACGGAATTTGCCTCGCAAGAAGACTAAATGTTTCATCCGAACAGTATTTTTTCACCAATCTACTACTTTGAATTTTTCAGTAAACATTTTGACACAAATGAAAAAAGCATGCTACTAATTTTGCATGAGGATATACAGATTTTATCGCATCCATTGCAGCAATTTCGAAATCTGTCAAAATAAATGTCGAGTTCAGAATAATTCCTAATTCTTCAGCTAGACGAGTAATTCCATTTAATAGCAATTTATATATTCTTTCCCTTTTTGAAGTTAATAAGGCATAAGCTAGCGGAATGATTGCAGTTCTCTCATTTCCATGTATAGTATATAATTGTTTGAAGAACGATGGAATTAGTTTGAATGTTCCATCCATTATTCAACACTTTGTACTGGCTAAAACCTCTAAATTATCCTCCATCATAAATAGCAGTATGCTATCTGATTCCATTCTTACGATTCTGACAAAAGGTTTACCATTCACACACACAATGTTTTGGTAAAATTTTCAGACAAATTGCTTATTTTTCTTTCTGGCACGTAATACATACCTGTCTTTTTAATGCTCCATCCATAGGAAGGTATGGTTCAATGGAGAGTTCAGTCTTTGGAATTACATTTCTGACAAGAGTACAGGGTTTTTCGTTACTAATTAATGCCAATTCTTTGAATTTATTGCAGCTTTTACTAACTCCTACGCGTGATGGTTCTGGAGCATGATTATGCTTTGACGAATCGTGGTAACGAATTACATGTTGATCATGTATATACAGTGTATTTGCAGTACCGCGACATTGGCAACTGTTTCCTCTAACACCACTTTTTTCACAAACCCAATAATATAAGTTATCTCTATTTTTATTTTGTTTAAATATAAAACCATCAATCACAATTTTTTGTTTTCCACGAATAGATGAAATAACTTCTGCCCGTCTTTCAAAATTACTCTGGTGTGTCGAACTCATTGCATTTGTTTTACGAACAATTTAATACAACAATCACGTACCAAAGCAGGAACTGACACACATTTAGCAGCATCATGAACTCAAACCTGGCTAAACACGGACTGTCGATGAAAACATATGTCTATTTACGATTTGACCGTGTCGATGAAAACATAGTGTCGACGAAGGTTACTGTCGGTCAAATCGTGTCGATGAAAACAGTGTCTGTGAAATGGGTTGCCGACGAAAGTTACTGTCGGTCAAATCGTGTTGGTGAAATGAGTTGTCGATGAACCGAGGGTAACCCAAAGACGTCTTTGAAACGTACCGTTTTCTAACACAAGACGTTCAGGAGACGTTCGTAGGACATTCTGAACATCTTTAAGACGTCTGAATGTCCAACTGTCCAACTGCATTTTGTCCCGGAGTCAGTGATGCCATATGGGGTACGAAATGGTACCCAAATTCCCGGAAATCTCTCCTCCTTTTCCCCTTCCACTATTCACCTTCCCTATTCCACCGACACGTTGCGTATGGCCCCGTCGCGCTCTGGTCATCAGAGAGGGGGTACATCATATACGTTGCTTTCCTCCCATCTGGCAACACTGCCCGGAGTGTACACCGGTTGGGCGCGTTACGTCATAGAAGAAGAAGAAACAGCGTGTCTCTGCCTGCGGTTAGCTAGAGAAAGTAGCAGTGTAGGTAATACATACACAGATACCGATCGCATCGGATTACCAGTGGGTTTTCCTCATTGCCATCTATCAACGAATTTCGTCTCGCGACGAACCGAACAGAGGTATTGACAATGAGTCATCAAGGTTATGTCTGAATGATGTGCGTCGCGTCGCCGTTGTTTCGTAATAGCTTTTTAGTTCCGTGTATTTATCAACGGCGACAAGCTAGTTCCGACCGACTCGGGGCGGTTGACCTAACGATCTTGATTAGAACTCTAAATAAAAAACACTCGGGCATTCTGTTCGAAAGTTCTATGGTCACCTAACTTCTGAGGATTCCATGATATTATTCGTTGCTTATAACGATTGGTAAATACAATTGTTTATGCCCACAATATTCGTCCGCCAGCCAAACACCGTTAGCTGCGTTCACCAAGGGAGTTGCACTGGATTTTTCTTTGTTTGTAACTCATAACTAGACTGATGATTAGACAGCGGATCTTTATGCAAAATAAAAATTGTCTGCATCGATTGCAAGAGATAGAAACCAAATAGAATGTTATTTATTCCTTTAATGATTTTAATAGAGGAGAAATCATATATCATATAAAAGATGTTCCTCAAGATAGACCACTGGGCGGAATATAATATACATTTTAATTATTTCCCTCGGGTCTCGATTAGCCATCGGGCCTTAATTTGTTCGGTCTGTTTGTCTCCCGATCAAGCCGGTTAATCGAGGTCCTACTGTACCAATATTTTACAGGCGGAACGAATGAATTTTCTTTGGAACATTCGCTATTTTATTACCGCAATTATACGGCATACGTGCGTGCTCCTTTTTGGTAGGTACATCTTTGCACTCGTCGCGTATGAAGGTCACTTTTCCCCGCTTCTATCGGAGCCGCTGAGAACCTGTATCCTCAAGGTCAGGTTCAACGACTGCCAACTCTAATCAGGTATGTAAAATAATTTGTCCGTAGGGAAGATGTAAAACGATCGTTAAGTCGTGATCCGATGTGTAATGTGTAAGCGACCGTTGATCAAGCTCGTAATTGTTGCGAGGCGTTTCCTCGGTTTACGGATAGGCTACTCATTTTCCAGTCTATCTAAAATCTTAGATCAATTAGACGTCAGGTAGACGTGGCACATCGAATGCGAAATTTTGTAATAGAAATAACTACAAGCTAAATATGAAGAGTACACTGAAAATTCAAATTAAATATTTCATACCTCCAAAAAATATCCTAATTCCTTACATGCATTCAAGCACAAGTTTACTTTGCACGAATTAACCCTTCGCACTCCTTTGTCGAGTGTGAAAATTCTATTACATTCTATATAGCCGTGAATTTGTTCGGGATTTCTTTAAATGCTGGGATTCGAAAACGTGTCTTGTTTTCTTGCGTGACTTCTCTTTACACGATATTTCCAAAAACGAAATTGTATAGAAGACTCTTGTAGCATAGATAAAGACTAAAAAACAATATTAAAATATTTCGTACAATATCGGAGATCCCGAAAAAATTCACGGGATACCCGTCCCGTCCCGCACACCTCTAGTGTATTCCCATTCATATCAAATTTCATATTCATCGCAACATTAACGCGAATGTGTCTTCCTCTTATCCGATTAATATCATCTTTTGCAAGAATTATCTTCTTCTTACCCAATGACATAATTTTACAAGGCAAAAAATTTCAGCAAGTATAGCTAATAAGGTCCACCCTATTGTCCAGCTACGTCTCTGGAATTAATGACTATAATGAACACGAAAGAAGAAAAAATATTCAGCAAAAAACCGGCATGCACGTGGATCCTCTCTTTTTCGTATGAGAAATGCCAATCTGTGATTATGCAAATTAAGGCTAAGAACCGGTTAATGTATTTTAACGTGCGGGCTGAAAATAAATCTTGTGGACAACCGATTCGCGTCGCAGACCTCTTAAACGTAATATAACATAACAAAACAAAGCCTTCCTCGTATGATTTTAGCCCTTTTAACAAGATCGACGGTCGACCAAAGAATCTAAACGACGCGACGGAGCCGGTCAATTAAACTCACGACATATGTACACGACAGAGAGAGAGAAAGACACATCCCGCGATAAATAAATCAAATTTAATAATAACGATGCTCGGTTATTATATAATCATCTGCAATTAATCCCATTAACGTTCCGGTCAGCTCGTTCGATGATTTATTGCAGCGATGCGGGATAACTGCCGTCTACCAGTGTGCGTTGCTTTGAAATTCGTCGATCTTTGATAACCTTGCAGTTCTCGTTTGTTTACGCGGGTGAGAAACACGCTATCCCAATGCAATAATACACTCGGGGCAGAAACGATAGTATGTACCTGTTACATTTTTTAATGTACATAATTATAATTTTAATGTAATTTAATTACATGTAACGTAATACACGTGTCATGTAATTTAATGTAAGGTTTTTTCATGAAAATTATCCCTTGGCAATCGAGTGTGGTGACTGAAAGGCACATATTGAGATCTAATCAATTACTAAACATTTAAGTATTGTATGATAAAATGAAAAAGATCATGTACAATGGAATTATTTTAGGTTGGAAGAAATGTTTAATTTTCAATTATATACCATTATATAACATTCATTGCAATATGAACGTAAATTCAAACCATGTAAATTTTAATGTGGTCTATCCTTTTGTCCCGGAGTGTACAAATCGAATCGGCCGATAAGTCGACTAACCTCCATTACCGTCCAACAACGGACGGTAAATCATTTTTCTATTGCTCAGAGTTTTTCCTTTTTGAGGAAAACCTCCAACGATATCGCGATGATTCTCCTGCGGCGCTTCCGCCCACGCCAGGTTAATGTTATCTCATACAGGATACGCATATTGTATGTATACATATAGTTCAGAATTCATCAACTGCCGCTAATAGACAGTCGGACTTTATAATCGCGCGGCGCAAAGTACTAGCTAGAATTTCAGAGTCACAACTTAGAAACTCCGGAACGGTTTCGAACCGGGAATCCCGCGCGATGACTCATCGGTGTTTATGTATCTCGATTTCATTGATAGATCATCGGCGAATTTGGATTACGGTTGCAATTGGGGGTTGAAGTCTAGTGTTTAGTATTTCGAACAGTTCGAATTTTGAATCGAGCCACCCATTGGCGAAACCGCTTAATTTGAACGTCGATCACAGCAACGCTTAGTGGCCAGTTCCTGCCGCTTACGTAACTGCCAATCAATTTGCCAAAAACATGATCGTCCAGAAAAAGAAAGACAGACATCAGCTGAAAGTTAACATACAAATATTGCAACGTTCGAGTGATCCAGCGTGATGCGTCTCTTAATATCGATGAGCAATCGGTGCGTAGGAGAACATGATAATGTCATGGAAATCTCTGAAGCGTACGGCGAATTGAACGAATTCAACTGTACTGCAGTTGTTTAGCAACTGTTCAGCTGGCACTGCAGTAATTATTAACACTTTTGATTTAAACGGCAAATATTCAGAATTCCTGGTATAGAAAATCATTCTTGACTGCTTCGTATTTATATTTCAAAGACTGTACTATTTGCCTTACGATTGTTATTCACTGAATATATTTTATAATAACAGATTTGAACATTTCAAAAAAGATATGATTTTTAGTACGATTTTGGCTCAGGGTGCCAACTCGGACGCTCGTAAAAATACAATAACTTTTTAAATATTGTACTATGCAATTTGAAAATTTTTGGATGTAGAAAGAAATTTTTTCAAAAATTGCAGTAGATCGGGAATGTAGAAAACATACTAAAAATTACAGTTCACAACTTTTTTATGTGAGCCTATATAGAAAATTTATAAAATACGTTTTGTGTAGATCTGTGTGAATTAAACATATTTTGAAAATTTGATAAGATCTATTGAAAAAGAGAGAGAGAGACAGGTCCGAAACAGATCCACGAATTTTTTTTATTTTATTTGTTTCCGTCAATATTTACGATGTGAATTTCCCTTGTTTTTGTGAAACGTCTCCTGGTCCATGTTTTGAATAAAATTAAAGAGTTTTATAACCATTTAGAACCTCGGTTTTCAAGGTGTACTAAGAAGAAATGAATTAAGATTGTAGTTTATAGAGGTTTTCGAAACCTCGATATTCTTGATGCTGAGATAACTCAAGAAGGAAGACAAATCACGTAACTGTTGTGCGCGAGAGAAACTGGTATATACAGTTATTAATAACAAAGCGGAATGAAAAGAAGTGGAATTGTTGATTCTCAAATGTGTTTCCCGTTAATTAGACGGGGAACACGCGCGCTGGCGATCGAGTGATCCGGGGACGCCATACAAAGTCGGGGGAAAACCAATGAACTCGTCTATTGAACATTCCGTCGCGTTCTCGCCGGAATACACGAGATTACGATCCCGCGTTGTTCCCCACTACCGAACGATCTTGGCCGATTCCAGCGAATCTTTATAGTGGGTCAAGGAACTATTCTCGAGAAGGAAAAGGAGGAAAAATGTACGTAAAATATACCGTACTCCGGAAAGAACAGTAAGACAACTCAAAAAATTTTGATGTTGGAACAGTGATCGATGCATTTAGTTGGCCTTTACGTGCCAGAAAGTGATAGAACATTTTAATGATCGCCCTCGGGTCTCGATTATCCATCGGGGCTTAATTTACCCGGGCTGTTTGTCTCCCGATCAAGCCAGTTAACCGACGTGCTATTGTACTAATAACATTTTGAAAATATATTTAAGACTAGCTGCTCACCACTTCCTCTCCCCCTCTCACCCTCTCTCCCCCTCTATGTACAACGTACTGTATAAAAAATTCTGACAGAAATTAAAAACAATGGTTTCAACAATATCTCATTACTGAATTTTTATAAAACTGGTATCTACAAAACACATTAATAATCACGATGAGACACAACTAACATAATAATATAAATGTGATAGTCTGAAAACTTCAATAATAATAAAATCGGGGGGCTATTTTATGCTTCCGGATTGCTGTTCAAATGTTGATAATCCACTTGTCATGCAAATAATTTTTGAAATGCTCTTTAGCCGTCGCTGCACCGCTGCACACATGTCCGAGTACAGTGAAGCATTTTTGGTGTTTTTCCCATTTTTCCCATCACGCGTTCCAACTTCCGATTGTTTGGGCGAAAACGAGATAGAGGAACGCACGATAATCTTCAGGAATATACCAGGATGAAAAAAAGCAAGTTGATTCGCCGAAGCGATCAGACCTTGATAGCGCCGGTTTGATCGCGTCCAGGAAAAGTTTTGTCCTTCCACGGTGTAACGCTCTCCCGTGTCTCCGTGTCGGACGCCTGACAAGATTTTGAGGTAATTAGGGGATCGGCTAGTTTCGATCGACGTACTTTCCTGGGAACCGTTGCGTTGGTCCGTTTTCTACGTACGAAAACGACGACCATAGATTGGAGAGTCCAGGCGCGTTCATCAGCGGCCAATTATTGGTCGACGTAAAATCCACCGGTGTCTCGTATATAAGTTGTTGTCTCGTTCAAGAGCTTCAGTCGTTCTTGACTCTTCGACCACGGAGATTACCGACTTGTAAACAGTTCTCGACGAAATTAACGAACACGCCGTGCGTGCTTGTCGACCGTGCCCGAAGAGCAACATGAAGTTCTTGAAGTGTCTTGTGCCGGTGGTATTACTCCTGTCTGCCGGAAACTGTCACCCTAGACCCGGTGAGTTTTTCCTTCCGTCGAAATCAGTAAGCAACGAATCTTTATGCGAAATCTAAATTCTCCGCATCGATCGCAAGGAACAGGAGCTACGTAGAAATGCCTTTCGTTCTTCAATCATTTTCATCAGTTGAACAGAAATAATATTCTTGAATTTTTCAAATCCGTTTACTGTTTTCCACTTGACCTGCCCAATTTTGTAATCGAAGGAAGCCATGTATGCGAATGACTTGCCTTGTTTTGTACTTGTTGTCCAAATCAATCTTGTCATTCTTATACAAGACGAAATCCTTTAATCTCTTTTACTATTTCCAATTTCACCTACTCAGTTTTGCCATAAATGCACCAAATCCGCACTGGTTATTAGACCTTTATTAACCCTTTGCATTCGGAGCTATTTTAATTCCCAACAATTCTTTAAATTTGGTAGATACGAAATTGATTTAATACCTCATACACACAATACTTAAATGTTTAATAATATAATTGATTATAGATACCAACATATATTTAACACACACACACACACAATGTGAACAATATTTTAAATAATGGTACAGCAATTTTTAATGGAGTCACCACTCGAGTGCTAAGGGTTAATAAAATTGTAAACGCATAACATTCTGGTTATGTTAAAACGGTAATTGCACTAAAAGAATGTAAGAATGTGGATACGTTATATTCAAATAATTGAAATTATTAACAGAATAAATACATTTTACATTGAATTCCCTTTCTTACACACGATATGTATACGAATGTTTCATTTTTAGATACGATTTATACACACACGCAAACTGCGTTAAATCTAGATACTGAAACCAGTCGCGAAAACAAAGAACAACGTGTTTTCGTTTAAATCTTTGTTTTCGAGGCAAACGAGTTTCAACAGCCATAACGTTCGCGTGCTGTAGTATTTATTGTATATTTACAAGTAGAACCGGTAGGTCATGATCAGACACATCATCTGAAACTCCATGTTCTCGTAAACGAGGTGACAAACACAAAGGAATGTTTATAGTTCTTTCTTTCGACTTATTTTTACATTTACAATTGCCACCTGGTCACATACACCATGATTCAGATGGAATGGAATTATTCTAGGTCGGAAGAAATGTTTAATTTTCGAGTTAAAATAGCTCCGACTGCAAAGGGTTAAAATATTTGAAAACTACATAATATGGAACCGTACGTAGTTTGTTTCGCTTCTAAAACATAAATCAGTGTTATCGGTTTGTTTGTTATCGTGATTATTTTGAAATACCCTGACGCACATAGATTCAAACGTACAGCGACTCGGATTAATATTCGAACTCTCTCAAAAGGACGATAACTTTATTAATATTGGACTATCCGATTCGAAATTTCTTGAGAAGTTAGAGCAATCAGTTTACTACATGTTGTAAAAAGAAATTTGTTCAACAATTGCAATTGGTCGAAATTGTAAAGAGAATACTAAAAATTGAATTTGACAACTTTTTTATGTGGGCTTGTATGGAAAATTTAGAAAAGACATTTCGTAGATCTGCATCAATTAAACATATTCTGAAAATTTCATCAAAATCGGTCAACGTTGCAATGAGGTACAAACGTTTAAAGATGGTGAAAATTGCAGTGTTTTCACGATTTTCGGCCTCTAACTACAATAAATCTAAGAATTCTTACATCTTTTAATGTCTGTCGGTTTGAAACGTATCATAATATTTAAAAAATTGCAAAACTGATTGCAAAAAAGATTGCAAACAATTGCTTTTTGAAAAATTTCTTTTTACCAAAAATATGCTATAATCACGAGAAAGTTCTTTTAAAACCTTGTACATGTGATGAAAACATTTTCGATCGAACAGCTAATAACAGAGTAATATCTCTACTGATCACGTTTCGTGATTCATCCTGTATATTTGTTAAGCATGAATATTTTATATAAAACTAATCGAAAAATTCAGAGCTTTCCAATGATATACAGTTTAAAAGGAATGGTCACTGAACGAGGTTATAATGATACAACAAAAGAATTAAGAAACAAAAGGTCGCGAATTTAGTTGTCAACCTATTAATTGAAAATTTTACCAAATTCCTTCAAGCCCTAGTCCGAATATTAGTGGAAGCCGACATATTCTATAGATTATACAATAGTCGACGTTAGAACAAGGGAAAAATGTTGTAAATTTGTCCGTAGGTATACTCGGGCAAATAGCTGCCAACCATGGAATCGACTTGCTGGATCCTTTAGGACTGTTCCAAAAGAACAAAGGCAACCGAGCGACGAGCAACGCTCAATCGTTCGGCACCAACTTTAATCTGGGTCCACTTTCCATTTCGTCATCGTCGTCATTGGCATCGGCCTCCGCTCTCGGCGACGGGACAGGTTCGGCCAATGCCAAAGCGAATTCCGAAGCCTTTGCCAACGGAGGATCTAACGGAGCGAATGCTGGAGCATCAGCAACCGCTAATGCTCAAGGTATTTGTCACCAAACTTCGTACCGAGCATAACTTTACTATAGCATTTGCAGTACAGATCGCGGTTTTGAACGTGTACTAAAATACCCGGGTACACGTGGCACGTGAACCGTGTACAGTAAAGTCGCGATTTCTATCCCTGAGAGTTTCCACGATTACTCTCCCTCGCCTACCCACTCCAATTAGGGGCAACGGCGCGCGGCGCGCCGCACAGTGGTCTGGTAGCTCGCTTTTTGTGGCCAAAACTATTGTAGCGTTATTTCAAGGTTTAATGTTATATTATTATAGGTCGTTGTATTCGTCTTGATACCAGTTAGAATATTATGAAGTAAAAGATTGAACTGACCTTCATTTTTTATAAAAAGATAGATTTTTCTTTAACTTTTTCTATTGAAGTTTGTAGAAAAGTGAATACTGATTAACTTTCGGTGGACACATTTTTTTGTCAGATCATCGGAAATATTTGAAAAATCGTGTTAACAATTCTCACAATGCCTATAGACAGGAGTTGCCGTCTCATAGTGATAATCGAAACACCCAAAAAGAGTTGAAATTTGTTGTGGACCGTGTAATCGTAACAAGAATAATATCGAATTCTGCGGGGCCATAACAAGCGTTGCATTTTCTTTTGGGCGTAGGTGTAGGTGGTTCTCCGGGACCATACTATAATTCAAACACCGGTGGCGGCTACAATGGTGGTTATAACTACAATCCACATGGTTCTCGGCATTACAATGCTAACGCCGGTTCTCACTCGAGTGGGAACGCGGATTACGGTGCACAGGCTGGCGCCGGTGCAGGAGCGAATGCAGGTTCGGGTGGTGCATACGCTGGTGCAGAAGCCGGCGCCGGGCATGGTGCTGCACAGGGTGGTGCATACGCAGGTGCATCTGCCGGGGCAGGCTATGGCGCCGTCTCGAACGCGAACACCAACGTGAATGTAAACACGAACACGAACGTCAACACTTTAACGAACACGAACGTCAACACTTTGGCTAACACGAACGTGAACACTTTGGCGAACACGAACGTCAACACTTTGGCGAACACGAACGTCAACACTTTGGCGAACACGAACGTCAACACTTTGGCGAACACGAACGCGCACACGAACGCGAACACGAACGCGAACACGAACGTGAACACGAACGTGAACACCGTCGTGAACACGAACACCGGCGCAAGAGCACCAATCAACTACTACCCCTCTGGGAACGTTCAAGCTAACGCTGGTGCTAACGCTGGTGCTAACGCTGGTGCTAACGCTGGTGCTAACGCTGGTGCTAACGCGATCGCTAACAGTGGAGCAAGCGTAATTCCCGAGAGGCAGTTCTCTTCTTTGAGTCCTGTCCAAAGACCTCCGAGCTATCCGGTGTACCACAGAGAACCGGAAGTGAGGCCCCTTCCCTATCCCAATCCTAGACCCGCGGTGATGCCTTATCCGCGACCGGATGTGATCGCACAACCCTATCCGCAGCCTAGACCTATCCCAAATCTGCCACAGGGTCCTCCACACAACAACGGAGACACGGTGATACCAGTTGTCGTTGTGGATGGTCCGCCATTCGGTAGACCCATGCAAAGACCGAGACCGATGCACCGTCCGAAACCGAAGTACGAGCCGTGGCAGATCATCGTGATCGATAGCACGCAGCCGCAGGCCCAAGGTGAGCCGCGGATCTCGATCGCGCAACCTTGATCAATGCACGACCGCGAGCTTTCCTCGGATGCACGTGGGTTTTTTTTCTAGAATCCGCGAATAGGGAGGAAGAACGAGAAATCGAAAGCATGAGAATGTTGTATTCTTCTTCGTCGGCACTCACGGATTGTGTTGCACCACCAGACTCTTCTCTGTCAGTCATCTTTCTTGTCGATCGGGACTCGCATCGACGCATCGTCCCTACACATACACGCACGCAAACACGCACGCAAACACACACACACACACACACGTATCGAGAATTTCTTCCTTTTCTTTTTCCAGACACTAATAATATTAAAACGTATATGTATGTAAACCGAGTGACGTAGTTCTTGCTGGCCAAGTAATTGTAGGTAGAGGACAACGAGGCGATTTATCACGTTTCCCTATTGCTGCTGTGTCTCTCCTCCATTAACATGTAACACGGCACTTCCTGAAATCTGTATTGGCTGCTCCTCTATCGATCCTCGCGTAGATGTGGCTGCGGTAGAAAGATTTCTTAGTCCTGACTAGCGAACTATCACGTACTGCACATTTACAGGAATCCACTTTTCGTGGCGGTACATTGTGATTACCCCGTCGAAACGGTTAATTGGTTTACGAGCTATAAACGATTAGAAGTGGTAAATATTGCAATTTTTCAAGATTTTCGGTCATTTTACCATTTTTCAATACATAAGTCGAAAAATTGAATTTTGCCCACGAAAAGTGGGTTCCTGGACCATTGCGGCGCCGATAGCCAATTTAGAGAGGAATCGAAGGTATCATCGTTGCAACTTATTGAAATCTTATTCAGCAGGTGCATATGGGAAAGCAGGATACTACGGGCCAACCGGACAACAACCGAGCGGTGCTGGGAACATTTACCCGACAGGCCTGTCCGGAGGCAACGCCAATGCCAATGCAAATGCAAATGCAATTGCCAGCGCCAACGCAAACGCCGCCGCCAATGGTGCGAATGGAGTCCGTTATACGCCGGGTTACTCTCAGCCAGGACAGTATCCTTCCGGTGGTGGGTCGTACCCTATCGGATCCAACAATCCTTTCCTCGGTGGATCGGCTCAAGCTAACGCGGCTGCCATCAGCAACGCGAACGGAAATTCTGCGCAAAGCCCAGGATATTATCAACCCAGTGGACCTGCTCCTGGTCCTGGTCCTGTTACCGGCCCAAGTGCTCCCATCGGTGGGAATAATCCTTTCCTTTCTGGAGGTGGTGCAAACGCTAACGCAAACGCAGCTGCGAACGCCAATGCCAACGCTGGTGGTTCGATCACTGGCTCCCCGGTTTTGACGGTCCAACCGCAGAATCCTTTCTTGAACGGCGGTAACGGAGTTTACGGAAACGGCGGTAGCGTTCCGTCCACATCTTCAGGTCTCGGACACGTAGTGATCAATGACGGAAGCTTGGCTAACGCGAACGCAGGAGCAACGGCAGGAAGCCAGGGCAAAGTGCATGGGATACCCACCACGTATCCGGGTCAAATAACAAGTCCAGGAAAGTACGTTGTCCCAGGTAACTACGGTCCGACTTCCGGTTCAACCGGGGGTTCCGCGAACGCGAACGCAGCAGCGAACGCGAACGCAGCAGCGAACGCCGTAGGTTCAAACGGATATAATCAACCGATCAAGTCAGTCCCAGTGGTGAGCCAGGCGCGGCCTTCAATCACTGTAGGGATACCGACTTCGGGACAGATACCCACCAAAGGTGGTCCAATTTACGGACCGTCAGTGCCGATCTATGGAACCGGAACAGCTGGTGCCAACGCTGGAAGCATTGGATCCAATAATTACGGAGGCGGCAATGGAAACCCCACTGAAGTAGTCATCCCCAACCTTCCCTCTGGACCGAGTTACGGACAAAACACAGGTTCAGCCGGAGCTAATGCTAAAGCCAACGCGGCAGCCAATAGCGGGAGCAGTATATTTGGTGATTACGGTGGCTACGCCGGAGGTCCTTCTGGATCTGACTCCACAGGCCTCGGCGGCAACCCTGGAGGACTAATCGGAGGATCCGGCAATGCTAACGCCAAAGCTAGCGCTGCAGCTAATGCGGGAAGCAGCGGGTTCGGCAGTTCCGGCCTCGGCTACTCAGGATCGAACCTTGGAGGATCCGGCGGCGCTAACACCGGAAGTACCGGGTTCGGTGGCTCCGGTGCCGGTTACTTCGGATCGAATCTTGGAGGATCCGGAAGTTCTAATGCCGACGCAACAGCCAATGCCGGGAGCAGCGGATTAGGCAATTTGGGTGGATACAACGGCGGTCTTTCAGGAGGACCGAGTGGAGGATCGGCTGGTGCTAACGCGAAAGCTGATGCTAGCGCTGTGGCTGGAAGCTCGGGTGGCAACGTCAAAGGATCCGGCGGACCAGGAATTTACGGACAAGGTAGGTCACGCTGACTTTGCAATCTTCGATGCAACCAGTCGACTTACGATTAGAGCTGTTACTTTCCTTCGGAGATCGAAGATTTCGAAACTTCGAAGGTGATGAGTAGACAGCAGATTCTAAGTAAAGAACAATTCCCTACTGCCCTACTGTGCAGAGCACGAAAGAATTGTAGCGGGAAGTTAACGGGGCGAGAAATCTGACCATTCAGATGTCCTTTCCGTTCTTTTAGCCCCATTCCCTTCCCCCTAGAATTGTTCCGTGCTGCGCACAGTACTTTCGATTCACCTGGGAAGTTCGATACACGATGAAACTTAACGCATCTCGTTGTGTTCCTTCCGCAGACTTAACCGCATCGACTTCGGCTATTATCCAGGCTATCGAATCAGGCTTGATCACGATTAAATAATTGCTCTCCCTTCTTCAGGATCGTACGGCGGTTTATCTAATGCCGTTTCCAACGCCAACTCCAACAGCTACACGAGCGGTGGTTCTGCTACCAGCTCCAGCAAGTCTTCGGCTTTCACTTCCGGAAGTGGATCGGCGAACGCGAACGCGAACGCGCAAGCGTCGAGCAGCGCTGTTTCAACGGGCAGCAAGAGTTCGGCATCCAGCTACGCGTCTGCTGGCGTAAACACCCGAGACATGCTGATTTTCAACAAATGATTCCATAAAGGTTCATCCGAGAGGCAGCCCGACGCCATATACGTGCCATCGCTCCGAAGGTCTTAGATACACAGTTCGTTCGACTTACGGGAATGTGATTTTTACAATGTTTTTGTAACTTGTGTCTCAGACTTTGTACGTATCCGCCGACGCGTCACAACGAGTGTCGTAGGAATCGACAAGGAAACGCTGAGTTGCGTTTACTATTAACGGTCAGATAATAGTTTACCCGTCAACACGTAATCAATATTTCGCCGCTTCGTATGTCTTGCGTAATGTTTTACTGCGCTTTATCTTTCGGATGAACATTCTATTCGAACGAAGCCGGGTTCCGTCGACACTCGATTTGTAAATAGATATCTCGAACGTTCCGACCGATTGTTCTACAATGATCATTGCCAGACAAAAATGTTACGCTTCTGGAATCCGACGAATCGATTCCATAAGATCGATCAAATCATGTAGGATTCCATCAAATCGGGAGCTGTTTCAATCCCCTTTCAAAATACCTTAGCCTCCAGCACTTTTGACACGATCTTCTAAGGAGATCGAACACATGGGTAATACTCTGACAACTATTGCAAATAGCATACAATTAGATTGTAAAGTTAGGTAAATTTTTTTCGACGAGCATTGCTCGGAATAAAACGGATCGCATTGATTCCCGCGTATTTTATTCAACAGTGAACCAAGATTACTTCTCGCAGAGCTTGTTTCTTGCGAGGAATTTGCAGTATCCGATGACGCGCGATACGTTGTTATTGCAGCTAGATGAAAAGCTATCATTAGACAGCGGATCTTTATGCAAAATAAAAATGTTCAACTTGAATTGCAACAAACTGGAATGAAATAGAACTTGAATTTCTCTTGTAACACATTATCTACCGGCAATTATCCCATAATTTTTTAAAGTTCGTGGCTCATAGCTAAGGATCTTTTGATATTTAAATATATCCCTCAACAGCAACAGCTACCTCATTCGCGAACCAACAAAAAACTCACCCTTAATACCGTGAGCTAATTATTTTGTTTGGGATTATTGTGTAAAAGAAGATTTTTAAGCTTCCTTTTGGTACAGCGCAATTTATGGAAAAGATAAAGTAAATGAAAATATAATATAACAGAGTATTTTTAAAATCTTCTAATGTTTTTACTCTTTCAAATTACGCCTACTGAGTTTTTGTAATAAATGCATAAAATCCGCTAACTATCATAGTGTGCACCGTGATCAACAAAATCACGAGAAATTTCTCTTTCCCGGAGATTCATGGATTCGTAAACGTACTTGAAATTCATAGAGAATACGCGAACGCGCAGAACTTGAAAGAGAATCTCCGGTTCAGTCCGTAGACCGATAAACAACTCTCGAATAAAATTAAAAGAGACATTGGAATTCGACGAAATCGTTGATGAAGACACTCGTTTCGTTCCGTCAATTTCCATTCAAGCGACACTAGGTAATTTTCACGCAATTACCAACAATCAGTTTTGCATCGATGAACATTTATTTCGCATCTTCGCGGAATTTCAGTCTATTATCATGTCTTATCACACCGTTGAGGACATCACTTCTGCCTTTGACTCTCTTGCTCTCTTACGCAATAAACATATTGCTGCGTTCTCTGTAAATCGCAAGCACTTAATAAACTATGATTTTTTATCAAATTGCTCGAATCTTTCATTAATACCAGCGAATTGTCCTTTCCGTGCCCGTACAACCAAATCGCAGCAAAAGGAAAACATTGAAACGTGAATGTATATGAACACACGTGAAACAATTCTGAGGATAAAAAAAAATCTAAGAGGATAAATTAAATTTTACATAGACTTTCGTTTGCATTTACGTATAGATCTACGGAAACAAAATATTTACGCGAATTATAGAATCGTAAATTCTATTATTGGAGGCTCTGTCATTTCTTTATTCTTGATTTACCGTGTAAATATGTAAAGGCAATTGACGATTGCATAATCTGTACGCGAAGATTTCCTTTTTACAATCATCTCCCGCTTTTGATAACATAACTTACGGCGGCGGTTTCGTGTAGTGACAACGCCTGCAGTGGTGGGTGTTAGGCGCGTATGGTAAGGGGTAAACCAAATATGTACAGAGATATTCGCAAAAAACTGTAATTACACTGTCCAACACCAAAGTTTTCAATATACTGTTGGGTCCTTCTTATAGAGTTTTTTGCGCTGATTCCGAATCTGTCCTTAATTTTTCTCCTATACGTATTATAGTTTTTGAGAAACATGGCTTCGTGTGGAAAAAAACATTGTTTAAACAATCACAATGTATTAATATTGGATATCACTGTATTCGCGGGAAAGTCTACAGAATCTTTTGCTGTAAAGAATAAAATTCAATATTTTTTATAATATAATATCACACAATATTTATTTAAAGTTGAAAAATATGTTTTTTTTTCAAAGCCATGTTTCTCAAAAACTGTGCGTACAGGAGAAAAATTAAGGACAGAGTCGGAATCAGCGCAAAAAAACAGCGTATATTGAAAACATAAAAAAAGTTGAAATTTGTTGGACATTGTTATTTAAAAACAGGTACTCCTCTCCGATTTGGATGAAATTTAAATATATTATACACATAGCTACACATTTTGGACAACTTTTTCCTTTGCAAAAATGTCGCCCGCGTCACTGGACTCCGTTCGCTGTAGCCGCGCTCTGATCGATCAGTGTTTTCCTAATCCTAACCCTAACCTAACGCCATTTTTGCAAAGGAAAATGTCAAGGAATTTTAAAACACCCTGTATATTTTTTTCAGAGACTATTCCTGGATTTTCATATGCGTGGTCGGGCCGACCCGAATGATTTAACAAAGAAATATATAGTTTAGTTTGAAAAATTTAACTTGCTAGTCTTAAATTAATAAAACTAAAACTAAAAAAATAAAATAAAAAAGACTAAACATAACGCTAAAAAATGCATTATTTTGTCCTGTATAGGTTTTATATAAACATTTTCGACATATACCTACATAACTAATTTACACTTGCGATCAGGCACATTGTGTACCTAAATATCATAATATGTACGATGTACGTATAGCCGTTGCTATGCAACTCGTTGGAACAACACTAAATTCATTACGTTGCGGAAAACGTGCATTAAAATTGAGAAGACGTTTGAATTGTAATTGACAATGGCAGACGACGTGAAGCCGGAAGTAATTAAGAAAACGCAAGATCTTCTTGGAAAATATTTTAAAAAGCCACCACTTACTGAAAAACTTCTGCGAAAACCACCATTCAGGTTTCTCCATGACATTGTGTCAGCGGTAACGTAATACTACCTTTTGTTTTACAACTAATATTGAAACAGTACATTAATACTTACCATTTTATTGCTGGTTTCAAATTGTATCTTAGGTGATCAGAGAAACCGGTTTCTTAGACGGTTTATTCACTGAAGAACTGAACTCTGAAAATATAAACAACAAGGAAGCGAAACTAGCTTATTTAACAAAATTAATCGATGTTGTCAGTAAGTGCGAATATGATCTCTGATATAAAGGTGGGACATATGCGATATCCGTTTACTAATTAATAAACAAACTTCAAAATAATTATAGAATTAGCTACTGGTGCTAACTTGACTGTAAGAGCAAGTAAAATCATTTCTGGCCAGGAACCAACTAAGACAAATGAATTACTGCAAGCAATTGGAATAGCTTTAGACAACAAGGTAATACAAACACTTTTAGTATTAAATTGGATAGTTTTGAATTGCTGTAAATTCAAACATTTTGTAAATCAGATAAGCAGTGTTGAAGCTGTAGAACATTATAAAAAAAACTTAGAAAAAGGTAAATCAAATTCGAAAAGTAAATCATCTGCGAGAAAAGAAGAAAAAGTAACATCATCAAAAGATGTCCAACAAAAACGGACTGCAACAGGCAGAGACAAGTCTTCTAGTCAAAGAAAAAGAATGCCCAATGAAACTAAATCAACACCAAATAATATGGAAACGCATAAAGATGAAAATCGAGAATTTAAAAAAAACGCTGATGTTATACACAATCCAGGAGCTGAGGTAAGTTACTATTATTATATATCATTCAAAAGCAACCAAAAAATGGAAAAGTTCTCGACACTGACATTTTTTAGTTGACAAAAGACAAGATTCCTTCGTCTGCAAATAGACGAAGATCTTCATCAGCTAAACCTAAACCCAGTACATCCTCTGTAATTTCATCCGAAGCAACTTCGATACAAGAAAATGTGAATACAGACAAAAAAGTTGATGAGAACAAGAAACAGAAGGAAGTTGAAAACAAATCAAAGCAAACAACGTATAGCGAAAATAATGAATTTATAAATAACAAAATTAATGAAAATATAGAGTACATAAAGGTAGAACACAAAGAAATTGAAGAAACAACTAATGAAATTCCAAATCAAAATGAGGAGAAAACTGATAATATGATGTCAGAAAATCAAAAGTCTCAATTGGAAAATATTAGCACAAGGTATCTTTTAAAACATCCCATTGTTTAACCCTTCTCACTCGTATAATTTTCGAGTTAAAATTGCTCCATTTCTTGCGACCTAAAATATTTCTATTCCCTACGATTTTAAAAATTTTAAGGATATGAAATTGGTATAATACCTCATATACAATACCTAAATGTTTAGTAATTGATTAGGTACCGACATATTTAATAACGTCATCAATATCTTGAATAATGGTACAGCAATTTTTAGCGGCGCCTCAGAGTCACCATTCGAGTGCTAAAGGTGTTGCAATTATTTGTTAAAACTTGATACTTTCAGTATTCCACAATCAAGCGCAAGACCGAAAACATCATTACGTCCACCCTCTGCAAGACCAATTAGTGCTAGACCCGCAGCACCTAGATTACGGGCAAAGCCAGAATTATCTGTTAACGAAGAAATATTGTAAGCATCGTTTCAAGCGTATTCTTTCATCGAAAGGATTACGAAATATCCATACGAATACAGCTTACTTTTTCCAGAACACCTATGGGAACTATAAGTGTTATTGTTGAAAATGCTGAAACTAAAGAAGACGACGATGCTGAAGATATGGTAGTTATGGAAACCAGAGGAAGTGGTGGTGATTCTCTAGAGAATACCGGTACATACAAAGTCGATGATCAATTAACCCAGGAACATGGACATCTTGTTGCTCAAATATTAGAAACGCAAAAAGAACTAGTTAATAATGAAAACGTGGATGTAATACCGAAAAAAACGAATATTGTAAGAACATATAGATGTTATACATAATAATGTTTTCCTTTTTGTTGCTTTTTATACAATGATCCCCTTAATAAAATGATCTTGTTATTAGTCCTGGGATACGAGTTCGAAACGTGACATAATTATTAAAGAAGTTGATAAACTTCGTAACACAATTCAAACGTTAACTCGTGCGACGAATCCACTTGGAAAATTATTAGATTACTTTCAGGTATAAACTCACTGATACGGCTACTTCCAATGTAAGAAAATGCTCCTAACGTATTATTTCATAATCTTTGCAGGAGGATGTAGAAATAATGCAGAAAGAATTATTTGAATGGAGGAGTCAGTATCAACAAGTAAATGAACAGCTAAAAACAGAAAAGATGTAAGTAATGTAAAACCATGTATAATTCCGTATATCGTGATCGTTTGATAAATATCCGAGTTTCAAGCTCTAGAAGCGTGCATTTCACTGAAACTGGAATTTCATCAAGCGACCCTGACGTACTTCGAAATATTTGCATACAACGAAAGATTATTATTTTCAGAAAAACACAAGAGTTAATAGAACCTATGAAAGAAACATTGAAAGAAATCGATCAAAATATGAAAGTACAGTTAGATAAAATATGCCAAACAAAATCACAAATAATGAAGAACGATCAAAGGATACAAACATTATTAAACGGTCGTGTTTGAAATTCGTTGTGCTGTGCCTTCGATGAAAATATTACTCCTTTGTCTTTTATTTGTATAGATACTATACGTACTATTTATTATATATATATGTGTGTGTGTGTGTGTATTAAAAATGGACCATGTATATTTACAACTTTATATAATTTTCTAATATTAGAAATAAATGTAATAACTTCGTTTATTTGTCCCTTTATGAAATAGGAACATTTGTACAAAATAAGGTAACTTAAAACATTTTATTATACAACTTAAAGATATTTGTTATGAACTGAACCGGAGTACGTTAATTTCTTTTTAGATTTCATACTTGCTTTGTAGAGTTGAGACTTCGTCTAATAATACATTCTCCACTGTACAATGGTCGAAAAGTATTTTTAAATCTGTGAACGTAAATAATGAACGATAAAATAATAACGTCAACAAATTCGAACTATTTGATGTTTTACATAACAATACTCACTGGTCTTGTCTTTGTTACTCATAAACATGATAAGAGTCCTAAATCGCTTGACTTCGCTGAGATCTTCCAAGTATGAAAATATAAATTCTTTTCTTTTTTTATTTTCCAACTGGGATGTATAAATTGTTTCTATACATTCCATTCGTAATACCTCTAATATATCACTAAAAATGTCGGATTCCATAGAATCTTGAAAGATTTTAGACAAACTATTCTTAGGTATTTGCTGAAATTTAAATATTTGTATAAAAAATTCTACACTTGTAATACTGTAACATTGTAATTAGCAGACTTCGGATCTTTATGCAAAATAAAAATTGTCTGCGTCGATTGCAAGAAAAAGAAACCAAATACGAACGGAGGACACCGTTCTAAGTTAGTTCGCCTACCCCTTCCACTGGAGGGCATACCCTGCGAGGGGCCAAGAAGCTCGAGCTGCCTCGGTCGCCGAACAGTGCTAATCATGCCGCGTAATACTATCACGACTGTTTTAGACGAAAGGTCAGCCAGGTCTGCCTCGAGCAGATATCGAGCACAGCCTGTAATCGTACGATGTGAGCAGATAGCGGGCATTATGCTGTTAGGACGATGCTCGAAACTGAGTGTGCTCGAAATCTGCTCGATTTTGAACATGTGTCAGTATAAACCGATACTTATTCGGACGCAGATGTATGGTATTCTGCTGACACAGTATGCTATCCAAAGTATCCAAAGTCTTTCTTTGCGTCGAAAACTTTCATCATTCATTACACAAGTAAATATAATTGGAAATATATCACATTTGGTATCATTTTCATTAGAAAAAAAGCCACAAATATGTTGGTCAAAGTCCCATAAAAAAATAATGAAAATAAAGAAGTTTTGTTATTGGATTGATTACGTTTACACTTCTCAACGCCCGAGGCCTCTCGAACTTCGCTGTCCTTTTTCACAGTCGGCGCGGCCACATAAAAAATAGTATTCAATCCCTACCTATGTCTCAACATAGAACCATGAATTGATTTAGATTGGAACTTTACTGTAGAAAATTATAAATACTAAAGTAAAATACTGTAGAAAATTTTCCTACAATTTTGAATTTCATCTACTCAATTTTGCTATAAATGCATAAAGATCCGCAGTCTAGTAATTAGTATTGTATTATCGTTACCTTTAGATACTGATATCTAAATTTAAACGATTTATTCGTTTTCCAATTCATTATAAACTGTACAGCTGTTTTAGGAACTGGAGGTATTTCATCATTAGATGCCGAAGATTCAACAACCTTAACCCAATTATGTGTCTTTAGATTACCATTTGTGCTATATGACTCTAGTTGCACAAATGTATTTGGGTTACCTGTTATTTCATTATTTTTATCATTCTGTAGAATACTATCAAATTCTACTTCAACAACTGGTATCTTTTTCAATGATTTCTAGAGATGATGATCATATTAGTTATTCGTGTTAATTTTAGTACTACTTGTATAATCTTACCTTTGAACGTAGGTGTGGTGGCCTTGTAATAGGTTCAATTATTACAACATCGTTCTTTTCTGGTAACCAATCAGGAATTCGCGAACCGGTTTCTTTTTGTTTCGATGTAATAGATCCTGCATTGGCAGATTTACGATCTTTAACAGATTTAAGAGTTTCCTTGGGTTTGTTACCTTTTTCATTGCAAATAGTTTGCCTAAGATCTTTGTTATTTTTAATATCTCTTTTATCTTCTTTAGCATGCTTGGTGTCTGTAGTATCTTTAATAAGTGCTGAGTTAGTGCTTGATACAGTATTAGAACCAAGTTCCTCTCGAATTTTCTTATCAATTGAGTTTTTGGATGATTTGTTGGTGTTTTCCTTTAATGTTGCAGATGACTGTACAAAGTGGTATTATTAAATTACATTTCTTTGACTTAAGCAAATATTTTATGGAAATTTCATCTGTTTAATTAATTAATTTACTTACATCTGAATCCATAATCTTTCTTTCAATTTTCACTAATAACGATTTTGCTTCTTTATTAGAAGGTTCCAGCTTTAAAATTTTTTCTAAATCTTGCTTCGCCTCTACGTATTGTTTGACTTTCATTCTAGCTGTAGCTCTTCTATGGTAAGCTTTCACATAATTTTCGTCTAATTGTATTGCTCCACTGCAATCAGATTCTGCAGCATGAAAACTACAAAATACAATATTTTCCATTAGAAATATAAGGATTAAACGTGTTTCATCATATTTCGAATATTCATTTCCATACATTCAATATAATTACTAGATAACAGATCTTTATGCAAAATAAAAATTTTTCATCTGAATTGCAACAAACCGAAACGACAGAAACTTATTTTCTTTCTTAATATGTTCAATGAATCGAAAATAATATAATAGTATTTTTCAATTCATCTAATGTTTTTAATGTTTTAAATTAAACCTACTCATTTTCGTCATAAATGCATAAAATCCGCTGTCTAATAATTACGAATAATAAGTAATAATTACTTATTTAATTTCAATTGGCATAGTCCACGATTTGCAAAGAAAACAGCATCGTATGGAAAAATTGTTATTGCTTGATTGTAACATTGAATCGCATTAACCCATTTCTGCTGTTGTACGAAATGATTGCCCTCATTTTTGTGCTTTGTAGCCTCTTCGTGCGCTTTCTCTAATTCTTTCGTAGACATAGCTTCATCTCCGGATGAGTCCGATTGTTCCACTTTGTCTACATCTTTGCAAGCTTCGTCCTTACATACAAAATATTGAAGTAATAATTATATATGAAATATTTTATACTATTTAATAACTAGACTGCGGATTTTTATGCAATTATGGTTTCTGAAAATTTTTTTAAAATGCTAGGATGTAAAATACGACAGAATTTAGTACGATTTTAATTTATTTCAGATCTAAAAAGGCCACTACCACGGAAAATAAGATACTATTTGATTCGAGTTTATTAAAATTTTTCTACAAAAATTGCAAATTGCATAAACATCCGCAGTCTATTAATAACTTACTACATCAAATTTATCCCAGGCAGAATAATCGTACGACTTAATTCTTTTTGATTTATTATTATTGCCATTTTCTTTAGTTGGAGCAGATTTTATTTTGTTCTTGCTTTTGCTTCTGACTGGTGGTAACATCGTCTACAACCAAAAAATCGTACAAATTGAAAATATTGTATAATACAGGATGGTAATATCTGGTAAACCACCCTGTATATGAATAAAAATAAGATATACCTGATCGCTTGCTTCTCTGCGTAACTTCTCATCTTTGCGTTTCATCTGCTCCTCCCAATTTTTCATGTCGAGAAATTCTTTTTGCATATCTTCTGCATTATCTTTTACTTGTTTCTGCATTAATAGAGATTTATCCATTATTTCAACTTTATTAACGTCGATCGAGGATGCGAAATGTCACTTGACAAGGTCGGCTAAGTTGTCTCGCACGTTTCTTGGAAACTGTAAATAACCAAGGATCTTATATAATTTATATGTTATTTTAATATAATGATTAATTAATTAAACGACTACAGTTTTTATTGTGATTGCATATACTAAATATCATTTCATTCAAATAAAATTACAAATATTTCTGAAAACTACAATAACCATACAGGTTATTTTTCGTTTCTTATATCTTATGCCATAACAGAGATCAAAATTTCATTAGGTACATTACCATCGGTAATATTGGTATACAGTTGTCACAGTCACAGCAACTTGGACTTAAAATCAATACAGACATGACATACAATTGATACAATGCATTTTCCTGTTTGCAGTTCTGAATTACCGACTCTGTAGAAAATTGATAGTGTAGCGGTGTAGCGCTTAGATTAACTGACCAATAAAAATCATTTTGTCATCCCCATACATTTTAAGATAGCTAATAAGGAAAGATTCCGAGCTGACATTATACACAACACGACGCGACACCGAAAAGTAGATCACGAAAATCGCTCGAACCGAAAACAACTTTACTTTTACCTCGAACACAGTGATGCCATATGGGGTACCAAACGGTACCCAAATTCTCGGAACTCTCCTCCTTTTCCCCTTCCCTATTCCACCGACACCCGGGAGGGGGTGCTAGGGGGCCAAGTCCCCTCCCAAGAAAAAAATGTTCAGCTTCCAAAATTAAAATCGCGGAATAGCCCTGGGTACCATTGACAGATATTTTGGCTAAAAAAAGTCATCGCGCGAAACCTAGGACTGGGTTCAACTTGGTCCCCCTCCCCAAGATTAAACCCTGGGTGCGCCACTGCGTTGCGTATTGCCCCGTCGCGCTCTGGTCATCAGAGAGAGGAGGTACATCATATATCGTTGCTTTCCCCCCATCTGGCAACACTGCTCGAACATCGCTTATTGTAACTTGTTAAGTTTTTAAATATACATATGTTAAAGTATTAACTTCGAGAGTTGAATTTATTTCAAATAGCCGTTGTTACTTCTGTAACACCGTCAAAGCCCCGAGTATCGTTGCGAGAAAGCGAAACGGGATTTACAACTCCGCGAAGTTCGGCATACGGACTTGCGGTACTTCGGATGCTTCAATATAATATGCGAAAGTTGTTAATTTTCAGATGAATCAAATATCAATTCCTAAAATAGTTAATATATAATATTATTGTTACTTCATGCTTCATTGTACTACCTTAACAAAACATATAGAATAAACATTTGTATGTCAAATATACTTTATACATATTTTGATTATTTTGATCGATTTTTATTAAATTTGATCGTAAATTTGCGTATACGATCGGACAGTTTTATTCAATGACCTCCTTAAAAATACTGTTAGTCAAGCTTGAAACAATTCTTATAAAAAAATTAAATCTACTCTATATCTAGAAAATATATTTACAGAATAATATAATGTACATAATACCGAGGCATTATCGGCGGTATCGATATCGTTTGAAGTGAAACCACAACTGAAAAATGTTGTTGTGAAACTGACACCTGAATCCACGTTTGTACGAATACTCCCATTCGCGGTTCACGATCTTGAACGCTATATCTTCGTACGGCGGTCCAGCGTGGAACCTCAAGATTGCGAAATCCTTGTTGTCGGCACAGGGCGTCTGAAAACGACAAAAATGTTACAACGCAATATTCTCAAATTGTTATGTTTAAAAAAAAAACAACATGTAAAATTAATTTAAAAAATGATCTTACCAGAAAGTATTCAGGCGTTGTGTTTTTGTCTATTAGATCGGGGTAAAATATATTAAACTTGTAGCCTTGAACAATTTTTGGAGGTGGATTATCCATATCGTAATGCGTTTGATTATATTTGTTCCATTCGAAGCCGGTATGTACTCGATTGAAGTATCTCGGCTTTCTGGGTCTATATTTATCGGACCACAAGTAAATCTGTGCTTCCAAAGACGATTCGACGCTGAACTGTGCCTCATCAGATCCCATGTTCCTCCGTGCTTCTCTATGCATCGCTTGTTCTTCGGCTGTCATCACATTCTGAATTTTCCGTCCAGTGCTAAGTACTTGATTTCTCGCGTACTCCAATCGCTGATTGTCGTCCTCTTCCAAAGTGACCAATGTTCCCGGCTCAAGTTGAGAATACAGTATATACTTTGGAGAATATCCTCCCGATTCGTATTCGCAAAACGACTCCGACAGAAGATCGTCAGCTGCATTAGTAGCTTCTTGCTCGTCGCTAAAAACACACAAAACCGAGCCATAAGTTGAAGCTTCCGAACATAAATATATACAAATAAGAATACGCACTCCGATTGACTTTCTTCATTCGTTACTGTTGCCACACCCTCCTCTTCGGACGATCCATGAGCTTCTTCCTCAGGTTCATTCTCCGTTCTCGAAACTCCTTGTTCAGCAATTAAAACTTCTAACTTTTTGCGCAAATTTTCTTGATGCCGATCTCTTAGCCGTGCCCTCGCCATGTGCGCTGAGAATAACAATAAATGGTTGGTACAATGCGTATATCGGACACAACAACTTAAATGAAATATTGATAATCGATTTGTAAATTACCTTTCAATTGGGATAGAAGGCTCTCCCAATATCCAATGTCTACACCTTCAGGCTTTCCTGTGATCTTTGCTTCGATTTGTAATTGCAACGCTTCCAGCTGCGCCGCTGTTTTTCCTTTGAAAATGGCAGTCACATCTTTAGCCACCGATTCGTGTATTCCTTCTCTCCTACCAACAGCTGAAAATTAAAGCGGGTTAACATCATTCTAGAAACAACTGATGAATTTAATATGAATACTTACCAACTTCGTACTCCGATCTTTCTAGCTTTCTTAGCTTGTGTAACTCGTCTTCAACAATTACCGTAATATCGTTCCAGTAATCTAAGTTTTTATCACGTTCTAGTTCTTTATAGACTTTGATATCCTCGATTAAATCTTCTAAATCTTTTACATGCAGACCACGTAGGTAGGTATAAGGTTCGTGCATTTCAACAGCATCTACTTCTTCTTCCGCGCTAATATATTTTGCAAGAAGGTCGATCGGTTTGGCCCGACCATCTTGAATACGAATGCGAGATCTCAATCTAGCTTGCTCTAAGTGAAACTGATCCTCTTGTCTTGCCCATTGTTCTAACTGGGCAGCCTCCTTTCCCCTCTGTAGCATAGTCATTTCTTCTTCTCTCTGTTGCCTTTCTAATTCCCTTTCCTGCCTCCTTTTCTTCACTTTTTCCAGCTCTCTCTTGTTTTCTTCTTGTTTATGTCTGTTCCTAACTTCTAATTCTTCTCTACTAACACCCAGCAGACCTTCTTTCTCAAGCTTCTTCGACCACACAAACGTCGAAAGCAAGTTTCCATCTCCGAAAGGATTATCTGTATTTGTGTAATGCAAATAGTCATTGTCCCAACCCATTCTTTCCTTACGCTTGCGTTCTTTAGCCTCCTTCTTCTTTAAACGTCTTAGCCTCTTTTCCTCTGGTGTTTCTGTAGCTTTCATTAATTCTTTTTGACGCTTTCTGTCCTCGACTTGCTTCTGACGTTGTTTTTGAAGTTTCTCTAAGAGCTTGGTAGAATTTGATGACGAATCCGAAGAAGGTGAGCTACTGGATTCGCTTGAGTTCGAAGAAGTTGAAGATGACGACGGCGACCTACGGATAGAAGCAGGTCTGTTATAAAATAAAGAATAAAACAATTGGAATATAAGATATCATTAATGGACTATGGATCTTTATGCAAAATAAAAATGTCTTGCATTGATTGTGAAAAGCAGGAATAATATAAAAACTGATTTGATCTCCCTTAACGACTTTGTTATATTAAAAACAACATTTCTTCATAAATGCATAAAGATCCGCAGTCTAATCGTTAAATTTACTTTACCTTCTCCTGCTGTTATGTTTCGACGATTTTTTACTGGATTCTCGTGATTCGGATGATTCTTTATGTTTGGACTTTTTATGTTTTTCACTTGAACTCTTTGAATGTTTATGTTTACGCCCGTACCGATCTCTATCCTCTTTTCTAGGTCTATCATAATCTCTTCTGCGTGAATATTTCTCCATTTTTCTCGTGGATTCACTGATCTTCTCTTTCACGCAAAGTTTTCTACACTCTCTCCATTATTCTAACACTTAACCTCTCAAGGAACGATGACCGAGTGCAGCAACGTCCGCCATTGTCTAATTTCAGACTGTATTGGACTGTATCAGACTAATCAGACTGTATTCAGCTGATTCCGGTGTATGTACTACGAGCACACTTCCGTTTATGCGAAAGAACTCAAAGAACATAAAATAATACAATGTATAATACACTAGACACATACAATATTTAATTGTTTTCACAAAGAAATAATAAATGCAAAAAAAATTTCCTCGTTATTCTGCTCTATAGATTTATTTATCGCGTTATATTTTCGATTTTTCTAACCAATGGATTTATACACATTGCATCGAACAGACTGTCAACGAATACGGAGTACATTCCCTCCACTCTTCTTGACACTACATCCGTTAAACTTTCAAATCGCGTAGTATACGACGTCGGGCAGAAGGTTTTCAAAAATTCACAGACGATTTTTCGTCACATTTGGTGAATACGTAATTGGTGTTGAAAGTCTAGAAGATAATCGTTCAGTGAAACAACATGTCAAACAAAATCTACTATTCGGATAAATATTACGACGACAAATACGAATACAGGTTGGTTGAAATAACGGTAGCCCGTGATGTACGATTTAGGTTCTGATTTTGATCAATTGTGCCATTTTCTATGGTTCCTGCAGAGACATGTATGTGCCTAATTCGTCAAACGTAGTTTGCCTCGATATCGTGTTTCACAATTTCGTTAAAGTCTTTCCGTGCAACGGGATTGTAATCGCGATATTACTTCGTTCGGTTTGACAATGATCTCTTTGTTCGTTTTTCGGGTACATTTTCCGAGAATTTTATTTGATGGTACGTCACGTACGTCCAGCATCCTGACAATAGCTATACAACAAAGAATTCGCAATACTTCTATTAGAAACTATTTACATATTTATGCAGAACAGCAAATACTTCTAACTATTTCTATTTCTATTATAAGTGTACTTTTTGAATATAATTATTAATAAAATATTCGAAAAAGACTAGAATATAAAATTCGATAGAATTTTGTACAATTTCTATTTGTTTTAGATCTACAAAGGCAAAATAGGATTTCACTTCATTCCACTTTCTTCAAATTTGTCTACAAAAAATTTTCGATATTTCTCTCGACAAGCATAAATAATTGCAATAACCCTTTCTTGTATTATTGCAACAATCTCGAATAAAGAGATTGAATAGAAAACTCGTTAATATTATTCATTCATTTGTTAATGAGAAAATTTTTCTTCAGGCATGTGGTTTTACCAAAAGAAATGGTAAAATTTGTGCCAAACACTCATCTACTCTCAGAGAAAGAATGGAGAGCCATTGGTGTCCAGCAAAGCCAAGGATGGGTACATTACATGATTCATAAACCAGGTATAAATATCATTTATTATTTAAATTTCAGTATTTCAAGCACTTAATGAGTTTTAATCGAATTCTTTGTTAATTTCAGAGCCACACATCTTGCTTTTTAAGAGGAAAATAACGTCACCGCCACCAGAGAATTAACTTCTTTGCCGTCTCTGTACTAATATGTAAATAATACTTCAGATCATTGTTAATATTCATAGAAAAGCTTAACTATCATGGCAGAATATCCTATCGAAATTGAAAATCTGGTTGGTATCAGACTACTGAAACAAACTGCTGCGTCCGTTTGCATTTGGAGATCTACTAAATTTGAAAGATGCGACAGCAAAGTATGGTTTCTTAAATTTTTCGCTATGTCATTGATACAGCCTTCATTACCGATAAGTCGTTCACAAAAACAATGTGTTCTGTATATATTGTCCATAAAGTGTCTTAGTTGTTAATCGCAGTCTACATAGCTCTTAATTTTCGGAATTACCAGAACAACTCGGTATTTTCATACAATGTAACAGAAGGGAAAACATTCTACTTCATTCTTTCACCAAGAATTCTAGTGCCGTAGAAGAATCGACAGTTCTGTTCAGAATCTATCGAGTCAGGAGCATCCTGATGATCTTGTGATTGCAGTGCCTTGCACAAATGTGCTATTTTTTTACTTACTATTAAGTTATAATTTAAGACTTTCGGTTCAAACAATCATTCCATATATTTAACAAGAATGATGTATTGGGAAACTTGTAATACTTTAAGTTTTAAATTCGTGAACAATATGGATATTAATTTGAGATTCCATTACCGTTAGTTAAAAGATGAAATCCTGCATTTATTGTGCACCTTGCCATATGATGATGTTTCACTTTGACTAGTTCTACGTCATGCGTTTCGTTTATTTTGCGCGTGATTACCTTCGGATTTCGCTCCCTATACTTTTCTTTTTCCAACTGCTATGTTTTAGTATTAGTTGACTTCGAATTAATTTTATAAAATAAAATAAGTATTGTCAATTTTTTAATAAACGTTTGTAATTAATAGTTCTTGCTTCTCTTTTCTTTACGGATTAGGAAGCTACTCTGTTTAGATTTTGATTACGGGGAAAGTACCGTTTCGAGTTTAAGTAAAGTATAATAGAGTTGGCATCGTGTGACGGTATTACGGTATGACGCCGCGAGGCATTCGTCAGTTCCTTCAATCCACTCACGCACAACAAAAAGAATAAAACAAATTTGGCGAAATATGCACTGGAGTAGAGGTGGAGGGGAGGGGGCAGGACCGAAGGGAAACAGAATAATTAAAACAGCCACGTGACTGACCTCAATCCAATTATACAAACATTGTTCCTAGCGGTCAAGTATTTCTCACACCAATTTTTGTAAACTGTACATTAATTAAATCCTCGTTGATGGACTGGCGTGTATTGCGCGCGCACAGTTGGTTTCGCTTGTATTACATAATTTCGTTAACGGTGTCTTTTAATAAGGAAATAAGTAATCAGCCAAATTCTTTCAAAATTACAAAAAAAAATTCATTTCCATACCAAAAACGATGTCGAATATCCAAGGGTACGTTACGAGAACGTTCGAACATCGGAGCACGTGTCTGTTCGAATTTGAGCCCGCCTTATCGCTGGACATTGAAATGACTCGAAACCCAAGTTTCACCGAAAACATTAGAGGTAGACGGGTTTTCGAAGATTTCGAGATTCTCGAAATTTTAATAAACTATCGGATAAACTCCGTGGACAAAGAATTGCAACGCGCGGCGATCCAGATTAGGGCTGTCACTTTCCTTCAAAGGTCGAAGATTTTGAAGCTTCCAAGCTTCGATTTCAGAAAGTTCGAAGCTTCGAAATTCGAACCTCCGTAGTAAATTATTAGGGAATTTAAAAAAACGGAGTTTCGAAGCTTCGAATTTCAAAATTTCGTTGCTAAGTTATATTTGATACAATTACAGACACTCCTACATCAAATACGCCACCACAGCTAAAAGATTGATTAAGTTACAACTTCATACGATTCGAAGACTTCGAAACTTCGTACACCTCGAAGTTCCCTTCGTTCCTGCGAATCTTCGAAGGGTCGAAGCTTCGGAAAAGTAACAGCCCTAATCCAGATTGGTATCGCTGTGCGAGTATTCTAATCGAGAATGGTTTTTGCGGAAGCGGTGTTTCACAATCTACGGATCGATTGGTGAACTGGTGGCCGTACATGGTTTAACCGTTCATTCAAGTCTCGGTTTATAAAATCCGCTAACGTTTGGCGTGTGCGCGCGCGGCGGCGGGTATTTACATGCGCAAAAGGTAAATATACATGTCAAGAATGACGGGAGAAGGAACGGGGGGAGGCGTGTGTACCCAGGAGTTGGGTGAAAGGGGACAAAAGGAACGGGGAACGCGTGAACACGAACAGAGAAGCTGTGATAGTGGCGAATGTTCGAAGAAGGGGGGCCAGGAGGGACAGATACATGATCTCTGACGCACACATGTTGCATCCACGCGACGAAGGGCTCTGCTCTCATGGGCAAGCCGGCACTCCACGAGAACGGAGCGCGCCGACAGTACCACTAGTACCAGTACCACGACTGCGTCCGCGGGAAGAACGACTTTTCGCGCTCTCTAAAACGCGAACGAAAGGTGCCCCCAGTCTCCCGATTCGGACATCACAATACGCGAACAGCGAAACTTGTCGATCCTGCCATATCGCCACGGGATTCTGTTAACTCTCGAATCGCGACGGGTAAGTTAACTCTTCCTTTCCTTTCTTCTCTCCTTTTTCTTTTTCTTTTTTTTAAATACGTAAGTACGTGCGATACCTGCCACTTTACCGACGGAGTCGAGCAACAAACACGATCTCTCGAAGAGAAATCCGATGATTTAACCCGTTCAATGGAAATGTAATTTGTTATTCGTCGATAAGGAATTAATGATGAATCGGCGTTCCTTCTTCGACGTTGATCTTTCTCCGAGAAAATTCGAGATTAACGTAATCGAAGATGTTCTTTCGCGTGCCGACCAGAATAAGAGAAATCCAAGGATGTAATATCATCTCTGTTGTTCGTTTGTAGACGCTGATAATTGCGAGTTTTAAATGGGAACAATCGTTAAGTTTTCTTGTTGTGCATCGCCGGGTGTATCTGTTACTGTTGCGAACGAATAAACGGTTTAATGAACTGTGTCTATCTTGTGTCTCTGTACGATGGTACACGTGCTCTGTAGAACTGTTCGAACCGTTTGTACACCAACTGTGACTAACCGGAGTTTTTGCTCCGGAATTGTGGAACAACCCTAAGGCTTACAACGTTCCTATAAAAAAGAGAAGAGAGGCAGTTGGTGTCGTTTCTTCATTAATCTAATAAAAATAGCTACGCAGTTCGTTGGGAGCCATTATAACTTCCGGTTTGCTTTTTTCCTGATGTATTTCGCAGTGTATATCTCAAACGCTCACTATTATTCTGAAATGGTACATTTATTATACAATTCACCGTTTCTCTCCATCGGTGGCGCTAAAATTCAAAATATTGTATAGTTTCGAAACGCTTACGCGTATAGTAGTGCCAAAGTTCAAATTAGAAATAGTTGGGCAGTAACGATTGATACGATGGCGCGTGTCTTACGACTCTTTAGAACGGAATACTAACCATAGGTAAACACTGATTCATGGATCGTTATTGACTACGAAAACTTTCGGGATTCTCGAAATAATTTATTCTCTTTATATGTGTCATATGTCATATTTTCGAAATTTTCAAGTAACGAGTAAAGACTTTTATTTTCTCTCGAAGGCTGTTCCTTAACTGAAAAGTAATAAAATATGCTGATGAACAGCTTAATAATAAGTTACTGCGAAAGTTAATAATTTCGTGGAATCGAACGTCGGTATCGCGTCGAAGCGAAAATGTAATTGCCGAATGTGTTGCGAATTTGCGAAACAGCGTTGTATGTATAGGGATGTTTCCAGGAACAAAAGTTGCGATGAAATTTACATCGTGTACCATTCTTTAGAATGCTGCGCAATCAATCGTTCTGCGAAACAACTCGAATCTTCGCAAAAGCTTAGGAAGATCACGTGTTCTAAGACGAGCGCGATTGATTCAAACAAGAATGGCACATCTGTTTCGCTGTTTGTATTTGGCCCCAGTTTCGTTTACCCTCCCGGTACAGGTGAACCAACCAATGACGCTCTAATAACCCGTTAAAGCGAAGGTTGATTTCGATCTCGTTCCGTGCGTGTGTCTCGTTTCTCGTTTTATAAATCTCATTGTTGTTGTTCTCATTGCCGCGGCCGCTATCCACGTTTCCACGTGGCCGATTCGACTTTGGAAAGCGATCGAAATGCAACGAAACCAACGACACCCAGACGCGCAAAATATCAGGTTGTCCCAATAGTTTCTTTCGGAATGGTTAAATAAATTAAGCTGTCCCAAAAGTTGGTTTTCTATTCACGCACACAATGCAAATTCATGTTAGGAAGTGCTAAAACGTTGACACAAAGATTCTCGCATTGTTTGTATTCATTTAGCAACATTAAAGGAACACATTCCGAAAGAAACTTTTAGGACAATTTTTAATACAATAGCTTATTTTTCTGCGGAGTACGATTTGGTTAGCTGATGGATCGCCAAAGGCACATTTCCAGTACAGTTCGAACCGGTTGATACCAGTTCCTTCTGGATATACACACGTCTGTGTGTGTATGTGCACATTGTACACAGAAGAAAATCCTCTGTTCAGTCACTGTTTCGGATTAATCAATTTTTTCCGCTTATTAATCACCGATACATCCGATGCCCTTCACGCGTATAGGTACCCTTCTCCGCTGGAAGACGTGTAGTAGTAGCCATCGGTTCTTCAGATTACAGGCAGATCATATAAGTACCGGTTAAATCCTTTAGCCATTGTCTTATTTTTAAGTCAGAAATCCATCAGAGATGCACAGAATTTTAGCCTCGATAAACACTAATCTATGCGAGGCTCTGACTCAACGAGGAATCTGTAATGCAATTGTATCGTTAATGGTATGGAAAATAGAGCTCTCTTTATACCCATACATATTGTTATTCCGCGAATAGTTTTGACCCTCGTTCAACGCAAGATTACAATTCCTCTCCTTACTTTACGTCACTTTACGCGCACAGTGGGCGAAATCCGGTGGAAATAGACAAAATTCGATAATTCGGTGAATTCTACAGTAAATTTTTAGAAAATTGGTATCTCTAGGTTGTTTTGGACGTAGATTTCAAAATTTTTCATCAAAATGATCAAACTCAAAATGGTCGATTCAATATGGCGGATGGAAAAATCAAAACTGAATGGATTTTTTTGAAAATTGATATACATATATTATTTCAAAAAAATATTAAAAATTTTTTATCGATATACAATGTATAAAGAGCTATATAAGCAAATTTTTGTATAATTTTACATGCAACTCTAGCTGTGTACGAGGAGTTTGAACAGACAAAAATATTATGAAATTAAAGGGATGAGCGTTAACGACAATACTTAAATATAAATATCAACTTATACTTAATAACTTTTAACTCACTTTACTTGTTTTTCATAAACTTTAGGGTATTGTTAAAGACGTAAAATAATTGATTTCGGTTATTTAAACAAAAGTTAAAAATCGATTTTTGTTCGGATTTCGCCCACTGTGCGTCGCGCGTCGGGTAGAAATGTTTTGAACTCTGTCGTCACCTCAAGTGTAATCTATGTATACACTCGGTACATGTTGTGTAATATTAATTATGTAAATCATTTATTGTGAGATCGAATAATGTTTGAACTTTTCACGAGACCCCACAGGGATCGGGTAACAACGTGATGCATTGTTGGACGGTGTTTCTAATAACGGACGCCGCTGTTCAAATTAGGAAACCGGGACCCAGACTTGCCCTCTATGATCCAACCAAACGGTTTTCTTTGCGGCTTCGTTTACTTTCGTAAAATGCAACAACGATACTTTCCCTGTGATTCGAGTCTGCTTGTTGAATCAGTCTGCGATGATTCCTCCCTATTCCCTGGGATAGCGGGAAACAATAAGGGCGTAGCATCCGAAGAGATCTCACCTCGTACAAAGCATCTCGGGGCATGCATATTTCATACCGATTTGACATTATATAATAGATTATATTGTACAGGCTGACACTAACAATTAGTATGCAGAACCAATGAAACATACACCGCAACGGGGCCTGTAGATTGTTTTTCCTGCGCGCTTTTGCAATTATGTTGGATAACTGCACGGGCTCGCACGTTCTAACTAGAGAATATGCATTTTGCATGGCTTACGGCCAAGGACGCGACTAAAACAACGTGGATATAATATTTTCTATTGTCGGCGAGGATATTCCAAGAACGGCGAAAAAACTTTGAGAATTCAATTCTATAAAGGAAAATAATTGTGCCCATAATTGCGAAAGCGGTCTAATTATAAATGATATATTTCTTGTTTCGAGATATTTCAAGGAAAAGGATATTAACCCTTAGCACTCGAGCGACTCAGAGTCGCCGCTAAAAATTGCTGTTCCATTATTCAAAATATTGTTGACATTATATCAAATGTGTTCGTATCAATCAGCAAGAGGTATTTCTAAGCTAACGAACTTGGCCGTATTTTCTTTGATCTCACAACTTTTTACGGCCATAAAACTTGGCTCCTGTTTACAGAATGTTTTTGTTGCGATTATATTAATTCAGGCCGTTGACTGGTATTTATTTACCTATTTCGATCGCCTGTGAATCTCGACTGGCAACGAAATTATGCTCGTGCCGGTTTAATGCCTTTCCGCCTTATCCATGGCACCCGCACTTGTCAGCCTTATCGCGACCTTTCAGTACAATGTTCGTAGATGTTTTAATATTCGCCTGCGATTATAAGGATGTCGCGCGTATCACAAGCGCGATATAAAAAGATAATAAGTAATCGTGGTGCTCAGCGCCGAATCGTTCGCAACCACACTATATCACGGTAGGAAAATTTACGCAATCCATTTCTGCGAATCACGAATATTCGTTGGTTCCCATGAGCGTACAGTTGGCCACAAAAGTCGTGTCCCCACTACCGAAAATGGCAGGCCTCGTTGACCCACTTCGAGCTTGTATTATATGTTAAATATTTCCCAATCGTTTTCTTATACTCTGAGCCAGAACGCTTCTCGATACGCGTTATAGGAAGCAGAATGATTACAAATTGTTCTGGGACACGTGATGAAGATTTTAAACAAAATCCAACAAATATGAATGTTACGCCTTTCTTCTTAAATAAAATAAATGCCAAAAAAATAGATCGGACAACTGCTTTCTTTTTTTACTTTCTTTTTTTATATAAGTACTATCACTTAAACTGATAATTATATTTTGACGACTAAGCGTAATTACGATTCTTTCTCTTTTTTAGGATTTCGAACGGCGAAGACATGGCGCATCCAAAAAAATGGAAGAGTTGCCTATCAGAGAACATGCTAACGATGTTGACGGTGCTCGGTGTTGTGGCTGGTGTTATTCTCGGTTTCATTTTGAGACACTCCAGAGACGAGCCATGGACAAAACGCGAGATAATGTACATCCAGTTTCCAGGAGATATTTTTCTTAGGATGCTGAAAGCTCTCATTCTACCATTGATCGTCGCTAGCATTATCAGCGCTATCGGTGGATTAGATCTCGGTTTATCCGGTAATTATTGGAGAGTTCGTTCAATTTCATTGTTCAGAAATTCAGGTTCTTAGTGGGTTCTTATCTGTTATCAACGAACGATTTTTTAATTCTTTGCACTCGGAGCTATTTTAATAATTCCAGAATTCCTAGGATAATTCCATCCTATATTAAGTTTTTTCTAAAATGTTTAGCAATTGATTAGTCGTCGCTCGTGCGCTAAGGGTTAAAATTTCTGTAATTATTTCTTTGAAAATCCTGTACACTTGATCAATGTTGGAGATGACTGCGAACGTATTTACAAATCCAGCCTTATCCGGGCTAATTCCGAACGTCTGATAATTCTAAGGGAAAAGATATATCTTCCACATCTACAGTCCCGTTTCAATGTTTGCACATAGTGTTTGACTTGCAAAAGATTGCACCGTTTGCCTTGTTTCCATTTAAACTGTATTTTCGAATGATGTTTATCAGAAGTCGGTGCTCCATAAGATCTGATTACTTCAGATTGTGTGAGCGTGCGATTTTATTTACGCGGAGATCACGCAGAGCACGAATTACTTAAGTTTTCCGACAGGATCTGACTCCCACCCACGAACAATATTCGATAGTAGACACTTTTACGTGTCTGACAGATAAATATTGGCTTCGCGGTACTAATCACTCGATAATTACTTTGAATCGACCACGTTCTACATTTCATGCGAATGCTGCCAGAGTTCCTGTTTCCTCCCCCTTGTCTAACAATATATAGGAGCTGAAGAATCGTGACATTCGGTTTCGCGATAAGAAACTCCGCAAGCTGCACATAAATCTTGATCGCTTTGTATAACTTTAATGCACGAAGTTGTTACGTATGTATGTACACGATGGCGCTCAGTTTGAAAATACGAGGCCAATTTGAAAAGTTCACGGCTTCAGCTTAAAAACACAATTTTGTGTTCTACGTTGTTTGTATTTTTCAATGTAATCAAGAGATCTTTTAATTTTGGGAACAGCTGGAATAAGTCCGAGGGAGCAATCAAACATTAATTCAGCGATTTTTGCCATAGTTAAACCGTATTTGCGTTCGAGCATGTTTTTCACTCTCAGTTAAGGGGGTATTCTCGTTTCCAAGATTGCAAGGGTGCAGGACGCGCCCACGCATATATTTCTATCGAAGGAGAAGATGAATCGCAATTGCATGTGATCTTGTTTCATCTTACAGGGAGGATCGGTGTACGCTCGATTTATTATTATGCGTCGACAACCATATCCGCCGTAGTCCTTGGAATAATACTCGTTTTAATTATTAAACCCGGACAGCTCAGCTCGCACACTTTAACTACAAATGAATCTGTGAAACCACCTAGGAATGTTACTACTGTAGACACTCTGCTAGATCTAATCAGGTATAAAAGTTTACATTCTCTCTTCCTGCAATGAATCATTAGTACAATCTGATGACATTCTTCTGTTTTACAGAAATGTGTTTCCTCCGAATCTTGTACAAGCTTGCATTGCTCAAGTACGTATCCAATTCTTCTCAATGATTTGCCGCTTGAATATTTCTCTGATATTTTAGTTTAATCGAATATCGTTTGATTGCAGTACCGAACAATATTAATTAAGCCTGAGAATGAGACAAACAGTAAGTAATTATTTAAAACATCTAATTCCAATACTTGTTTAACATAGTAAATAGTTCCGTGATTTTTCTCATGATTTTTCTCATGATTTTTCTTTGCAGCTAGTTTACAAGATTGGGAAATATCCTCTACCTACGGAGATGGTACCAACACTCTAGGTTTGGTAGTTTTCGGAATTGTGTTCGGTATAGCCATTAGCAAAATGGGGGAGGCTGGCAAGCCTCTGCTGACTTTCTTCGATTCTCTATCCGAAGCATCTATGCTGATTACTAAATGGGTGATATGGTACAGAATTACATATTATATGTATATTAATCAATTCGTATCTATGTAAACTATGTTTTAACATTACTCTTGTTTGCAGGGTCTCCCCGATCGGTGTTCTCTTTCTTGTTACCTCAAAGCTCTTAGAAATCGAAGATATCGGTGCTATTGTCGGACAACTAGGTTTATACTTTGTCACAGTATTATTAGGATTGATTATTCACGGTTGCGGTACTCTTTCTATCATATTCTTCATTTGTACCAGAGAACTGCCATTCAAACTACTCTCAAAAATGGGCCAAGTTTTGGCTACTGCGTTTGGTACTTCGTCTAGGTAAGGCTGTTTACAATATCCATAAGTTATGTTATTCGCATTCATCTATACTTGAACTATATGAGAACATGTTTACGATTACAGCACTGCTACCCTCCCGGTAACAATACAGTGTTTAGATAACATTGGCGTAGACCCTAGAATCACAAGATTCGTTGTACCGATTGGTGCCACTATTAACATGGATGGGACTGCGTTATACGAAGCTGTTGCTGCGATATTCATAGCTCAAGTTAGAAATGTTTCATTGTCTCTCGGAAATGTTATTGGTATCAGGTAAATTTGTAAATTAGAAACTGTATTAAATAGTACGAGCATGATCATTATTGCATCGTAACATTGTTTTCCAGTATAACTGCTACCGCAGCGAGTATAGGAGCTGCTGGTATTCCACAAGCTGGTCTTGTTACAATGGTTATGGTTTTAGACACTGTAGGCCTGCCTGCTGAAGATGTAACACTTATTATTGCGGTCGATTGGCTCTTGTTAGTATATTGGTTTTCTCTTCTTAAACTGGACAGTGTTTCGTTAAATTTTTATAATAATTATGAAATTCCTTTGCAGGGACCGTTTCCGAACAACGATAAATGTTATATGCGACGCGCTCGGAGCTTATGTTGTCGAACATATGAGCAAAAAAGAACTGGAAGCGAATGTTACTCTTCCTGAAGAAACAATTGAACTAGCAAGAGTAAGGAAAGTTGAGGCATAAATTGTCGATCTTTCCTTTTGCTAAAATATTGCCATGATATTATGTAAACACAATTTTACTGTGTTTACATCTTTTTTGTATACTTCATAGTCAATTATTTGTACTAATGTATATTCATCCTGGGTGCAAATCTTACTTTACATATATATTTATGTAATTGCCAGATATTGTTATTAGCATGATACTTATTTAGGATTTTAAAGGACTACGCGACAAAGCATAAATTCTATTTCTCATTAACGTACTAAATGCATTGTTTTTGTTTGCTGTTTGTTATAATAATATTTATGACAGTTATGTTTATGTTCTTCTATGCGAGATCAGAATACAATACGACTTGTAATGCTGAAACATTCCACATATTTATTGAGGACAGCAAGTATAAAAAAAATTATCTTCAACGCTATTTCTACATACTTCATTTATGTACATATATAGTATTTATTATACAGATTTTATTAATAATAAGTCTTACGAAATAATAGCCTGTAAACATACTTAAATATGTACTTTTTTAAATTAATTTTGTGATTAAATTTTGAACATATTCTAATTCATGAATTCCTCGCTTGGTTGTTACTTATTAATTCCTCCAGGTTTATATTTACATATTGTAAAGAAATTCCTTTTATACAGTTACCTGTTCAGAAGAACTTTACACCTTGATTATCATCGAATAAAATTAACTCTGCTTTTTTGGTTACTTCCAGAGTTTTCAGTGCTCTGATTAATACTTCTGTATCAAGTCCATAAAATTCTGAAAACATATAATTAATCGTTTAGTTCTGTTTTCCCTTTTAACCAAGAATCATTTTCAAACAAAATCACACCTTGATCTGTTGTATCTTCTCCTTGCGTTAATTCGAACAGAGTGCACACAGATCCAATAAAACCTTTTTCTTGCGCCCAATTATATATCATCTCGCCCCATTCTTCTAAAGTATGCCAATAAACCAGCCATCTTTGCTTACCCTTATCTAATGGACTTGCGTTCCCAGACTTTGCTAATTCTTCTAATACCAATAAAACAACTTCTGAAGGTAATTTTCCTATTACATACATTAAGGAAAAATACTTCATCATCTCGTTTACCAGTTGTTTTTACATAAGCAATATGGAAAGGATACGATTAATTGCAGCATTATTAAACAATGGGCTTGAGTGTGCTTCTCGAATATCCACCGAAGATTGCTTTGTCACACGGTAATATTCCAATATTAAACCCTTCCATGCTGTTATTTGTTTAGCTCTAGTATCTGTATGCGGTTGGAGACTGGAAAATTTAAAAGTAGCATAGTAAATTTTTCAATGCAAATGAAAAATACGGAACTCCATTATTTAAAACTGGAATTGTGTACTGAATAAAACAACAAATTCGCTTAAGAAAACGGTTTACATGTCATTCTTTGTGTGTAATCATGTTTAACCTCAAAATGTGCTAAAACCATACGTATTCTTATTTTCGAAATAAATCATTTCAATCGAGTAGTTGAAAATAAAACACAATAATCTGCGTTAAAGTTATCGTTGAAACAATACGATAATCATTTCGTACTTACGTGAAAAACGGAGGAAAACTGTATTGCCACGGCCACTCGATTTCTGCCATTCTGGTTGAAATGTTTGAACACTAAATAGCTATATTTTTGTAATACTCATCGAAATCGCGATAACACTGATACAAACGAAAATGTTAATAAGCACGACATCAATGCTTTCTTTCAGCGCTTCAGTGGTCTCAAGTTGTCTCAAGTCTCAAGAAGTCAAATGTCAAATCTCAAGTATAAATATGTACAGTCTATTGTCTATACTCTATACAGTATGTATTACAGTATACATACAACAGTCCATGTATACATACTTATTTACATAGGTACATATTTATGTATACGGATCAGAACAACGGAACCAACATCATCTGACATCATCTAAAATATAACGCTAACGCGTTGTTGACAGAAGACCATGGATGGTTAAATATTCAATGAAATTGTTATTCAAGGGCTAAAAAAATTGGTGGGAGTATACTGGAGAATCCTCTGTGTCTGTATTATACAATAAAGATAATTTATTAATGCAAAATGAAAAATATTGGATATACATTCCAGCAGCAAATGATTCGTGCCGCTTTTCCCATAAGACGCAATGCAAATTCCGGCACGATAACACGTAACATTAACAGTTAACCAAATGTTACCGATCGAGAAAGTTTCGGCTAACAGTTTGAGCGTTCTGCCGCTGCATGAAATTTGCATTGCGTCTTGTGGGCTTATGGCATTATGACCTATGGGGCAGTATGGGGAATATTGGGAAAAGCGGCACGAATCATTTGCCGCTGTAATGAATATCCAATATTCTTGATTTTTCATCAATAAATGTAAATAGAATGTGTCAGGGAACAAATAATTTGGCAGAATTTACTGAAAATTGTTACGGTTAGAAATTATTTACAGATATTTTTATGCAAGCTCCATGAATCTTGTAATACACGTGTACTTACTATTTATATATATATGTATCATCTTTAGTAGGAAATAGAAGTCACTTCATTGTATACAATTGTATATTGTTGTATACAATGTGCAAGTTGTAAAGTGTAAAGAAAGTGTAGAACACATTTGAAATATTAAATTTTATTTATATATAAGTGATGTTCGATTAATAAAATACGTTTAAAAATATCCTATAATATTCATAAACTTTATTAATTCATTGGTTACAAGTAAGATGTTCAGTTTTCGAGGTACTATTATGAGATCGAAGAATCAGTTTCGTAAATTAATTTGTACAAATCATTTATGGAAACACAAAGTAAGTCCTAATATTGATTAAATTGTTTAACTAGTTCATGGAATTTATGTAATGTAATTTATTTCAAGCTTATGAAAAAATGTTCGGTCGTAGTGGCCGGTACTCACGATTTGGCTATTGAAAAACAGCTAATAAAAGACAACGTGCGACCTGTTAACAAATTTGTTTCGAGGTCTCACACATGCGGTGAACTTAACATTGAGAATGTAGGAAATCATGTTCACATGTACGGCTGGCTAGAATTTCAAAGATTGAACAAATTTATTACGTTACGAGACGCTTATGGTTGTACACAGATGCTAATACCAGATGATGTAAGTTACCAAATAATCTATGGATAACATGTATGACGCTGGGAAATAAAAATTTCTTATGTTTAACTCTAGAGAAAAGATCTGGCAGAAATAGTTGGAAATTTGACTTTCGAGAGTGTACTAAGTATAACGGGAACTGTGGTCGAGAGACCAAAGGGAAAAAAGAACAATGAAATGAAAACTGGAGATATTGAAGTACAAATAGAATCTCTGGAAATCTTAAATCCAGCCAAACCAAATTTGCCTCTTTTTATGAGACAATTTAATAAAGCAAAGGAGAGTACGCAAATGAAACATAGATATATGGCTTTGAGATATCCTGAGTTACAAAGAAATCTAAGATTACGTTCTCAAGTTATAGCAAAAATGAGGGAATACCTACTTAACGAATGCAGCTTCGTGGACATAGAAACACCTACATTATTCAAATGTACTCCTGGAGTATGTGTGTTGAAATGTTTGCATTTACATTAAAATTTTCAAATATTTATGTGTGTATATATATATGTATATACATATGCAGGGAGCTCAAGAATTTATTGTTCCAACGCAACACGTGGGACAATTCTATTCGCTGGTACAGAGTCCTCAACAGTTTAAACAATTATTAATGGTTGGTGGCTTCGATAGATATTTTCAAATTGCTAAATGTTATAGAGATGAAACTGCTAGGCACGATAGACAACCTGAATTTACCCAGGTTCGTATTTTGTAAGTGTATCGTATTACGGACCAAGAATCATATTTTATAAATGTGTTTTTCATAGCTGGACATAGAAATGTCATTTGTCGATTGCGAAGGGATAATGGAACTAACTGAAAATGTGTTGCTGTATTCTTGGCCCGAAGAATTGGATCCTATAACTAGTCCTTTCAAACGAATCACTTTTAACGAAGCAATGGAACTGTACGGTACGGATAAACCAGATCTAAGGATACCGTATCAGGTAAAACGATCATACATTACTGTCAATATGGTAAATAAACAGTTTTTCATTATTTATTGAAACTAATAGTATTTATATTTCAGATTTGTAAACTGACGAATATACTTGACCCTTCTATAGTGGAGGAAACACTAAAATTGAAATGGAATGAGAATCTTGAGATTTATGCTTTAGTTTATCCAAATCAACATGTACGTTTGTAAAAAATGTGTGCATTTAAATTTAATATTTTTTAATTTATCTGTGCTTCTATATATTCTTATATTTGTTTTAGAATTTTCTTACAAAATGTACCAAAGAACACATTTCTAAGCTGCAGCTCGATTTCCCGTTTGTAAGATTAATTCAATTAAAAATACTTCATCCAGCAGCAGATTCGAATAAAATTTATTCCAACATTGTAAAGGGAAATATAGAAGAAAAATTAAATTTGAAGGATGGAGATATTTTATTCTTAGCTTGCGGAGAAAAGCTCCCCACAGTGAGTATACCATTCTGGAATATGTAGTGTTCACAGATATATTAACTTTCTTTATGAAATTATAGCAATCGCTATTGGGAAGAGTGCGTGTTGCATTCACAAATTTAATAGAGAGTAAAGGACAAAGAATTCGATCTCCTGGAAATGAAATATTATGGGTTACTGATTTCCCATTATTTTCATTTAATCATACGGAGAATAAATTAGAAACTATGCATCATCCATTCACACAACCTCATCCAGATGACGTTCATTATCTTTCTGAAAATCCGACAATGGTAATGTTATCGCTCAAGAATGTTATCGTTATCGTAATACATACACTTAAAGTTGAATTAAATAATCATTTAATTATAGGTAAGAGGATTGCATTATGATTTAGTTATGAATGGCTCTGAAATCGCTGGAGGATCAATACGTATTCATCAATCAGATTTACAAAAACAAATATTAAAAATGTTAGACATAGACGAATCAAATTTGGAACACATGCTTTCAGCCTTCGAGTGCGGTGCTCCGCCACACGGTGGAATTGGTTTAGGTATTTTACTTAGAACGTCTAACAAATAATATATAGACGTGAATATCATTTGAAATTTCAATTTTTTTGAAGGACTGGATCGTTTCGTGTCTTTGTTGTGCAATACGGAAAGTATAAGAAGCGTAATAGCATTTCCAAAAACTACAGGGGGTCGCGACGTGATGTCAGGAGCGCCAGTTCCAATTTCTGACAAGGAAAAATCATTATATCATATACAGACGATAGAGAAGTAAAATCATTATTTTCTGAATATTCTGTTTTTATTGTAATATTATATGAAAATGATTTTTTAAAAGAAAATTAGTCTTTTTATTGGTCCTACATGCTTCTTATCTTACATACTACAATCTGCTGTCAGATGAATACGAACTCATAATGAACTTGATCTTAAAAATTTGAAGAGAAACTTTAAAAAATATATATTTCTTTTATTGAAATTATGAATTTTTTTGTGGTAATGATACAGTTGTTGAATCAGTTTATAACAAATTGTATGCTCCCATCAAATTATTTTGGAACCATCGAAAAACTTTCATAAAAATATAATAGACGTAATATCATACTTTTGTTACTCGGATTTATTTCAAGAACCTGTTTTACGATTTACAATATTCGTGTATGTACGTTAGATTCCTGTGTGTAACTACAAACAGTTATATAAATAAAATATTATTTCTTATGACAGTGATCACGAGTGCAATCCATTTTTCTTTTTTTGTTTGGAATTCATAAATATCCTGCTCGTATTGCACTTCCATAACTATAGGAATAGTCACAAATAAATCGCGATAAATGCGGCTGATACAACCTACAAAAGTATAAAAATAAACTATCAAAAACATTATTCGGATTCGAACGAAATTTCTGCGATCTCTATAGTATATCACAAATGAGAAATTTATTATCGTACAGGAGAAAACGGAAGTTTATCAGAGAAATCATTTATCGTTAAAGATTCGCAGCGTTTGAACAGTGTTAACCATATTAGTTACTAGAAACTCCACCGATTTATGTACTTCATAGGAGTAATTAAGTTATATTAACACACGTATTATGTAGCTTCGAACAATCACATCGTTATACAGTATATATCGTAGTATCACTATAACGATCTTCAAAATGAATACAGAACGTAAATAATCATGAAAAAAGAAGAATTATGCCCACAGAAATCAATTTCTTTAATTATTAATTGGGTGTTTCACTGGTGAGGTAATATTTCATTCGTCGTCCAAAACTAATGTATAGAAGAAGTAAAATGATAAGACCAAATTTCGATGTACAAAAAAACTGTTTTATTAGAATTTGTCTCCTTTCGACTTTTTCGGTAAAATCTTATTAATCGTTTTGTGAAAGTACTTTTTCTGTTTCTTATTTCTTTTACTTTGAGAACATAGAAATTTACTCTGCGCACGTAAATCTTTTAGCAATAAGAAAAATTCAAATATATATAATTAATGTATGCCTACTTTTTGGACAGACTTAAAAGAACATCTAATTAAAAGTTTTCTAATAGGCGCGTTGATATGTTGTTACGTTTAATCGTCAGTGGAAGAGAATTTCATCTGTCCGCAAGAATATTCTCTTGGCTTAGCGAACTGGAACATAGATAATTATATATAAATATGGTCGCTAAAGTTTTCCATTTTTTCATTTCACTCTCTCGAACGGATTCCTGTGTGATATTATACAAAACAATACGAACTACTTATTCTTTGTTATTGTACATAATACAATGGTTTTTGAATGGTAGCTCTTAATTACTATTATTTACTAGTAAATACAAGCTTGTAGCGTAAAAAAAATATATGTGATTTACGAAGAACACAGAATTCGAGTACACACGATTTGAAAATCCACAAATTCAAATAACATTTGAATCGTTACTACGACTGAATAACCAAAATATTTTTTGTTAATGTTTAGAAGAATAATAAAGCGGAAGTATCCGATCACGAATAAAATAAAACCTTCAAAATGTGCGTACTCTCGTGTTACCGTTTGGAAGATGTCGCGTCACTGTCCCCTGTTTTCGTATGTTCCTAGTTCTCTAAGTCACCCTACTGCGAAAAATATGTTTTAACGTTCGACTGGTTCTCTACATTGCGCAGAAAATATTCGATTCTTTAATTTAGTACTGACCGTAACTACAATTCAGTTATATAAAATACTCGACAGTAACTCGTACGAAAACTTAACGTAGGAATTTAGAAGAAATGCCTAAATACAAATTCAAACGACAATTCGTGTCGGCAGATCACAATACATTTGAAAAAATAACCCGATTATCGATCGTAAATGTTGAACATTCAATTTAATGTTTTCGGCACAACTGTTTCGTTCACTTATTACATCTTATGTTCAGACTAGTGTGTCTATATGTGTAGTCTTCAATATGTTTTCAGTTTTTGGGCTCTTTGACCGCAGTACATTCTAAACCATCAACGTGCACAAATCAATTTTTCCATGTTCATTTTACATAACTAAAGTTATTATAGCAAGTATGTATTAACATCCTGGTTGTTTCATTTTCAATTTACCTATTCTATTTACTGTATTTAATATATACAGGGTGTCCTATATAAATGGGAACACCTAAATATCTTTCGTATTTACAGTCCTATTCAGGTCTATTTAAGTCTATTGTTATTTAATTAATTATAACAATTACAGTCTAATTCAGTTTTTTATTGTCTATCATGCTATCGTAAAAAAAATATACTATTCCATTTAAAAAAACATCGGTGACCTTGAAATTTCATTAAAAAACAAGACATAAAAAATTTTTTTCTTTACCATTATATATATATATATATATATATATATATATATATATATATATGGTGTTTGCCCCCTGCAATAGTGTCACTTTGTCCTCTAAAGTTTTCTGATAAGACTGTAAATACGAAAGATATTTAGGTGTTCCCATTTATGTGGGACACCCTGTATATATTTTATTGTAGATGCAATTTTTTCCTTTGAAAAAGGTTCAAAACTGAACCGAAACGTTAGGAAAGAAAAACAGTTTATTGCAAAATTGCTAGATTTAATAAGTGATCGAAACAGTTGCGCCGAAAACATCACAATATATTTGGTATGCTTCCATTCTTCTTCTTTATCCAATAAAGATTTTACTAGAACACTCTTTTTAGTCTCCGTTTTTTTTTCTATTTCATTTGAAATTCTAAATCCCTTTGTTAAGCAGCCGTATGAATCGTGTGAAAAATGACACGAGAGCAAATGTGCCGAACCATATGAAATCAGAAGTTTTTTTGGCAACGACGAAATGAGAAAACCGTATGTGGTCGAATTTATAAGAAAGAATTCAAATATGTCAGAAAAAGAACGTTCTCGTTCTCCTCATTTCTCGATAATACAAAGATGAGTTTTTTCAGTAGTCAAAAATGCTGGGTAAAAGATCGATCTAGGCCGCGACCGCCCTCAAAAGTCCTATTTTTTTCGTTTACGAGGCGCAATTTACATTATTCGGAAGCTATTTTCATAAAGCTGCGGCAGCTACTATATATAATATATATATATTATATGCTGCCAAACATGCTTCCGTGCATGCATGTAAATTACTGTTTCCTTGATCTCGATCGACAATTATTTGTTAATAACGAATAACAATGATTTCAGCGCACTGGTTCGATCTGATGCTACTACTTAGGCAATTTTGCAGATTACCACAAAATTTTCAACGTAAAACGTGTTAATTTGTAAAATTGCTTAAGTAGTAGCATCAGATCGAACCAGTGCGCTGAAATCATTGTTATTCGTTATTAATGTAAATTACGCCTCGTAAACGTAAAAATAGGAGTTTTGAGGGCGATCGCGGATTGAGATTGATCTTTTATCTAGCAAATTCGACTACTGAAAAACTACATCTTTGCATTATCGAGAAATGAGAACGCGCATTCCGCACCCTTGCAATCCTGGAAACGAGTCTACCCCCTTACCGCGACGCACGGCCGCCTATCGGATGATATTCCATCGCGTAACTTGTCACAGTATATACATATACAAGTTCTGTTTTAATCTTTTTCCTCCTTTTAGGGAACACAGTGGTCGCGCACATAACAGAAAGTCTGCAGTTGATCAACGTATCGTCAAAGTGTTTAGGACATACCCGTTCGATTTTATAAGTTGGCAGTATATGAGATAGAGTGTTTAATCTATATACGTGGATCGATCATGGTACTTTCATGAGACGATTTTCATTTGTATCGCGTCTGACATCTCTTTATCTCAAGTCGTGGAACGCATTTCTTAAATAATCATAATCGGTATACATCGTTTGCTCCAACACAGAATCACCGATATAGTTGCGCACACATTATTTCGCCATTTAGAAAAATACTATTTTACAAGACGAGGCGTGAACTCTCTCCCACATTCACAATTCACAATGTGATGCGCTCGAAAGTGAGCTCGCAAAATTCGAAGATATACAAGCAAACACGTTCTACGTACAAAGATACATCCTCGTGGTCACCGACTCGCATATACATACATACATACATACACGCACATACGCATACACACTTGCAGACATGCTGCCTTTAGGTATAATTGATAAAACAATACACAAAAACGCAATCGTACATACACGCACGCTTCTCAATATAGTATGTAATAATTATCTACTCTTGCATAAAGTATGTTAAGGAAAACGTCTAGAAATTCTAGAGGACATTGTGAATATAATGATATATACATGTATGATGAAGGCAGGGCTACGTAATCGAACGAACAGAATGTATACACAAGTAAATTGTAAACACGTGCGAGAAGTTACACAAAATTGTGTACTACTATACACAGCGAGAGGTTTTCTTGCAGTTAATGATAAAACTGTCGAATAGTCTCTGCGTTTTATCGAACACACGTACAGCGAAACGAGACGATCTCGTTCGACTATTTTAATTGCATAATACAAAAGATTATGGATTGTCAATTCCCATTTTTTTTGTCTTCTCTCTTTTCTCTTAATAATTTTCATTAAAAACAGTTACCCCGCACGTGCGCTTGCATCCTGTCCGTTCGAGCGCTCCTGTTTCCCTTGTCGAAGATGAAAACATCATATCGCGATGATATAAACATTAAAATTTACTGAACTGCCGTGAGACGATTAGACATAATCGCACTTTCTACCGTCATCGAATGTTTCTCACCCGGCCCGCCGGTTCCACGCATGTAGATTAAAAACGATACCGTATCTAGAATAATACATATGTAATAACGTAAGTGCCGTTCATGGCAGTATACTTTCTGAATTATTATACCTTTATCGCATGGAAGTCGTAGAAATATGTGTGATACCTTACTGCCATCAACTGAGTGTCTATTTTGAACGTCCGTGTGTTTACAGTGCACAATAAATAAGCTCGATAACCATCGTTCTTAATGCGCTTCGACGATGTATCGTTGCATTCATGTTTAAATTTTCGTGTAGACGCCGTTAACGACAGGTTCGAGCAAACGAAATCTATCCCTGATTTCGGACGGCCACTGGGGAGAAATTTAAACAATGTAACCAATCGCTCGATTTCCATCGTTACAATACCATCGTTAATATTTCTTCATACGCAAGTTTAGCAGCTACGAATTCACTGTTTTTCGGATACTAATATCCTAGAATTGGACTCAGGCGCACGCGTATGTGTATTTGCGTGTGTCTTGCAATAATTCTCATAAGTCTCATCGTAATGAATCATTCATGGTTCTGCAGTATTTCTCGTTTGTGCTTCGAACTCGTTTCTAATAAGCTGGCTCATGCCAAGAACACTTGTTTAGTCAAATATTCTATACAAACATACATGCATATATATATATATATACATATATACATATGCATATATATATATATGTACGTATGTATATATGTATAATATTGCTGGAATACTGCATTGTAGATCAATTTCTTTTTCTGCGACTATCCCAGCTGCATGATCATAATATGACTCCGTGGAATTATAGTGGAAAGATGCGATGTAATAATAAAGATGTGTATGTATAATCATCGACCACTCGGAAATTAGTTTAAATGTACAATTCAAAGAGTTTTCCCAGTGTAGAATAGATAATTCTATATCGTTATGCTACACGTAGGAACACAAGAAGGAATTATGTACACAAGATGACACATCCAAATACTAGCAATATTTGTAGTATGCTTTAAGAAAGAAGAGAAGCAACAGTACATCACGGTTCTTAAATATTGACAAGGTATTACGATGGTCACGTACATCGCGCCGTAGACAGTTCTCTACATAAATGGTAGACGACTGTACTCGAAACGAGCCAAGCGGGCCAATCCTGGATATTACAGCGAGTCCTCTGCTTTTTGGGTTCATTCCAACACTGGCATCTTATTCTTGCAGAAAATTATGTAAATTCTTAGAAGCATTGCCCATCCAGTGTTTAATGCATTAACTTTATGCACTTTCGTCGACGGTTGGTAACCAAAATGCCATGTTGGTACATGCCGATGCTAACATCATGTACTTAGGATTAAATTGAATACATTGAACTGGTGCTGGGTGATCGCCGTTTAGCACGCAAACTTTATATCCAGTTTCAGCGTTCCATACGTGCACTCTACCATCTGTAGATCCACTGAATACGAATTGCGAGTCAGGACTAAAGCTAGCTTCGATCGCGATTCCTTTATTGTTCAGGTAACCTGCGAATGTTTGTAGAGGAGTGCCGTGAAATGCATCAATCAAACGGATTGTACTACCATTCGTGGAAATCAATATAGTTTTGCCGTCTCTGCTGAACTTTAATCCTGTCCAATCACACTCCTTTTCTTGGGACAATTTAAACGTGACGAATGGCCCCTTGTCGAAGCTGCGTAAGTCGTATAATTTAATGAACTCCGAATTGACACCTGCAGCAAAAATCAGACCCTCTGGATCGTAGGCAGCAACCGGACGTCCAGAGACATTCATAACACCATGACAATTAGGTGAACGTAAGTCCCATAGTCTTAAAGATTTGTCTAGAGAACCAGAAAGAAATGTATCTTCTATAGGACTGATACACAGTGACACAACTTTCTTGCTATGACCTGGGAAGTATCTGATGTATTTGTTGTCGTGTAGACTTAGATAGCGGATCGTATCGTCGATTTTGGTACTGCTGTGTATCGCGGTATTCTTCGCGTGTGTGAAATGAATTAAATCTACACCATACTTCTTTGAATTGACTGTGCGCACCTGAGTGCCTTTCTCACAGTCATATATCACGATCTGGTCATCCTCTGAACAAGAGATCAATGTGTCCCCGTTCGGTGAAAAGTCGATGCTGTTTATGCGGTCGGAATTTTCACGAAAAACCTTGGCCACCTTGAAGCTCCTCACCACGTGGTCAACGAGCTTCATGGTGATGGACGGCGCGATCTCCCTTTCGTGCCGTCCTCTTAACCTTCCTATTTCCGCAATGTCTTGTTCTTTCCTTTGATATAGCATAGGCGCCGAGGCGCAAACCTCCCGAGGAGGGGTCAGGGGTTCGACTATGTACCACTGTTATTCACCTCACGAGAATGAAAAAACCCGCGGGGAGTTCAAGAGGTCAAGGGATCCAAAACGAAGTTGAAACTACTAGCCGATTAACCTTCGGTTACTGAATCCTACTTTTTTCGGTATCAGATTCCCTTTTTTCAACGAATTCGCTTTACTTTAATCTGATAAAGGTGTACCCTTCAATGCCTTCTCGCTTTCCTACGAACGGACGCCGACGGCAGACTATCGTCACACCGAACGCTCAAATTCTGCCAACTGTTTAGAGAAACGGATGACGAATTACCGTGAACATTCTCAAGACCACTCAAGACTCAAGATACTGTAGATTCGTACCGTGAGTAGAGCTATCGATCTGCGTTGACGTCGCCGATGAAACAACGCCTTCTCACGTGAAACTGTTTTACCGACCGATTCTCGAACGAGATTCAAAATTCAAATATAGGCGGGTATCGGTGATTTTTTCATTTTCTTTAGCTGCATATATCTCTTTCGAAAAAATGAAAAGCAATAAGCGAGAAATATCACGTACATCAAATTTTAAATATTCGTTAGAAAAAAAGCCTGTTGCTAAAAATTCGTAAAAGAAAAAAAAATGCTAAAAAACTACGCGTGTAGCTAAAATAAAATGTAAAAAAGCGATGATACAACAGGTATATAAATGAATACTTTACGATTTATTAATATGAAGAACCATATCCGATCCTTTTCTTTGCAGCATAAAATTTTATACAATATATTGGTACTTAAAAAGTAAATTCCACATGAATAAATATTAAATCTTCGTGTGCAGCTTTCACTATACAAATTATAAACATATAAAATATATGCGATATCACAAAATAACGTCTTTCTCTCCTTTATGCGTTGTCAATTGCATAAATAAGAAAAGTTTTAGCTTTGCGAAATCATAATTAGACAGCACAAACATTATTGTTCTATATTAGTATAAAATACGAGTTCAAATTTCTGTTTGACTATCACTTTGACGCTGTCAAAGGCATCGTTGTGGATTATTAGTGGAGCAACATAAACTAGTTTTAAATACATATATAAGGGGTTCTTTGTGAACTTCTTATATTAATTATTACTTATACATATATTATATATATATATATTCATTATCGTACTAGAAAATAACTTTTGATCAAACACATGCATAGTGGCAAATGCAATTTCTTTTGTCAGTCAAGTTTTCGTCTATATACTTATTTATATTATTATTATATTATATTCTCCCAATAAAAACGGATAAATTTATTTAAAAAAGAATAAGATCACTCTGATATATTATTTTAAACATCCTGTTTCTTTCATATTTACGTGGCTTTGTAGATTACAGAATAAATAATTATATTTTCCATGTAATATACGTTTTAATACTATAAATTAAGCAAATAAAAACAGGCATATTATATTATTCTTATTGAATCTATTACATTTTCCTTGTCCTATCATTCAAGAATACATGTTAAAAATTTTTATAAAACCGAATGAAAAATTGTGATGAACAATGACACAATTGTAATCACGTTAAAAGTGCTTGATTATAATCATATGAAAGTAGGTCTGCCGTTACGGAATTAGAATTAGATATAAATGTTTTTTGATGTATCAAATTCGATATACATATATATATTTACAGCCATTGTATCCTTTGTTTTATTTGAACTATGCAGTGTATACTTCTATTTTATAAATTTAAGCTTAAAAAACATACATTTTCATGTATCTAAACATGTTACTGAGAAGTTTAATGAGAATGAAGTTTACTGAGAAGATAATTGTAATAGAGTTATAACTTCTCTGTTTTTGCTTATCGCTATGTATATTTTCTAAAACTGAGACTAACTGTCGAAGTAAATATTAGCCTCAAAGTATTAAAGCTTAAGATTATTTTTTAATAAATATTTTCTTCGTTTTTATTTTATAAGGCTGGTGTTAATATCAACTGCCACTATTAATAGATTCACGTAAGTATATAATATATATACAAAAATCATTCAAATGAAAGAATTACGAATGAACAATGATTTTCGCCTGTTATATATAAGTAGTAGTATGTAAACAACTGTCGAGACTTTCAATTCGTAAAATATTCGTGCAATAAATATTTTCAGATAATTAGACTTATGGAATGTGAACAATACATTTTATTTTAATCAAGATATTTCGTGATTCGATATTAATTAAATTAAATTAATTAAATAGAATTGCATAATTATCATACATTTATGCTTCCTTTACATATATAATAGTTCTTTATATTTCAATAATCTTCTGTGTTCGTTGTAATGAATGTTGAAAGTCCGTGCTTCAAACCAACATTTAGTAAAGTATATGACTAAATGGTTTGAAGCATTTGGACTACAATAAATATAGTTTTTAGTTTTTCGTACCTCCTTCGATAATAACATAATATGTATATACATATACATATAGTTCTATGTCATTATAAAGTCTGTTTTTACAAAAGTTACATTTGCAAAAAGGAATCAGAGTCGTGACATTTTATATATTGCATAGAAAATTAAATTAGCAAAAAATATACTTCTGTGTTTCACTTTGCTTTGTGTAATTGTTAGTTAACTATTAAATAGATCTATGTAAAGAGAAAGCTTCAGTTCTGGCACGCATTACAATATGACAATTTTCTTTAAAGTTTATACTCCTTTCTTTATAACAATAACAACAACAATAACAATTACAGTACTTATTATAATTGTAATGTCTTATAATTATTATTTCCTTCAAAAGACATTACTAATGATTTGCTTGCAAGGAACATATATCATGGTAAAGCTCTGCATAAAGTATACTGAATGTCATAAGGCGTTTTCACAGTGGTTGCCAATAAAAAATACAATAGGTATAAAAATTAAAGTCACCAGCATAAACTTCAATATAAATATTCAGCCACCTTCTTATCATTATATTTGTATGTCAGTATACTTTACCCAAATCGAACCAATTACTTCGAAAACTGCTGCATAGAGCAATAGGCCCTCGATTGGTCCCTGAACCTAGAACTTGTACTTATATAAGTATATTTAGCACCTTATTTTTATCTTTGTTAGAACATTTGTCACAAGTTATGAATATATAGTTGATGAAAACAAAAACAGTAGTTTTTAGTTTAGAGTTGTAAAATATTTATGTCATAGTCATTGACTAATCATAAAAAATTCATTGCTCTTATTATAAATTCTACATTGGACACTGTTCTATAAATTTCAGCTCAAATTGTGACAATACTATTCAACCGAAAAATTAGAATCGAAGACCACATTGTCAACTTTCGAAATTATCAGTGCCAGTGGCAAGTTGTATATTAAAAGTTATCAAATATAAATTGTATGTCAATTGTGGTCTTTCTAATTAAGAAAAGAGGGGAAAAGTATTTATTTGATTTTACAGCGTGCGTGTATAAGTATAGGTACTATTTAAATTGACAATATTCGTTTCGGATGAAATATCGTTGTTACTTGTTAGTTAATATTTTTTTTCAGAGGTTCAGGGAAATTTGTGACTGTGCTCAAGCAGATACAGCAGACTAGACGTGTGCGAATTAGCACATTAATTTAAAATATAAATTGTTTCCAAAATTACACTCTCTTTAAATTGTGTGCAAACAAATTTTAACTTAATTTATAAATATTTGTGTAGAAATACATATATACACGCATACACATACACATATACTGATATATATGTATGTGTCAATGCTTATGTTCAACACTCGATTTCATTTCATAGCCGCTTATTATGCTCTGTAATCTGTGCAACATTTTAATCTCAACTTTGTAGTACTTCCTTTTGTTTTTAGATTATGATGTAAAACATGAAATTAAGTTCCGCTGAAATTTGTGCTACTTGTATAATGATTGTGCAGTGCATAAACGTATAGTTGCTTAGTTTGTCAGGCCAATTGTTCATAGTTACGCAAACATGATTTCATACTCACATTTTTCTTATAGAATATGTACATATCTATATTATTGCATATATGTATTATAAATGTGTAAACTTCAAAAGCATGTTCAAGTAATACTAAATGTCTTTAATCACGCTATCTATTTTGTAGGAAAGGCCTCGTAGTGCTAAGTATAAGAAAAAAAAATTATATTGATCAGTTTAATTTTCCTCTCGAAGTTTGTAATTCCTTTCTATGTATGTCCTTTTCACCTTTTGCTAAATTTGTTTTTTGTCCATAAAAATGCATAAAACAATGAACCACATTAATTCTCAAGACCGTTTCTGGGCCCACTTCAAGTCATCGGCTCTTGGTTTGAAACCAGTCGACTTTTCAATTATGACCTCCAGTATATACCAAAAATGAAGCTTTTCTAATGGCCAATTCAACCATCCAGTCGTAATGCAGAAATAGGTTTCATGTGGTGCAACATGGTGTACACGATGATGCTTCCTGGGTAATATAATTCTGTGTTCTTGTAACCACACAACCCAAGCAGGTAGTCCGAAATATGTATGAGACCATTTATGTATCTGGAACAGATCTTTCATGTTACCACCATTTCTTTTTCTATTAGGTCAATCGTTTTTTTTCTACATTGAAGATGTTGAAATTTGAGCCGAATAAGCGTCATTTGCGCGAAGTGTTAATCTTTTGTTCCAATTGGAAGAAAACTGCAGCTGAAGCTCATCAAATGATTGTAGACGTTTATGGCGATAATGCTGTTTCCGATAAAACATGTAGAGAAAGTGGGTCCCATATGAACTCAAGCCAAGATACATTGAAAGCTGGAAAACTATCTGCAAAATTCTGCTTACTAGGCAACAAAGAAAGGGGTTTCTCCATCATCTCATCACTGGGGATGAAAAATAGATTTATTTTGACAATCCTAAACATCGAAAAACCATTTGTGATCCCGGCCAACCCTCAACATCGACGCCAAAGCGGAATATCCACGGAAAGAAGGCTTTACTCTGTATTTGGTGGGATCAGAAAGGTGTGGTGTACTATGAGCTGTTAAAATCTGTTCAAACAGTCACAGGGGATCTCTACCGACAACAAATTATCCGTTTGAACCGAGCATTGCACGAAAAGCGACCAAAATATGAAACGAGACAGCATAAGGTGATTTTGCTGCATCACAATGCTCGGCCTCACGTCACAAAAGTTGTTAAAGAAACGTTAGAAGCACTTCGCTGGGAAGTGCTACCCTATGCGGCTTATTTGCTGCTAGAATGCTGCCCTTCTGACTATGTATCACTTGTTTTGATCGATGGCACACGCACTTGACGCACTTGCTGAGAAACGATTTAATTCTTACGAAACGAAGATGTCAAAAAATGGATCTCTGACTGGATATCCTCCAAAGATGACTCGTTCTTTCGTCACAGAATTCGCTTGCTGCCCGAAAGATGGGGAAAAGTCATCGCTAACGATAGACAATATTTTGATTAATGTACTTTTTCATTTTGTTTCTTAAATAAAGCTCTACTTTTTGTAAAAAAAACGGACAGAACTTTCCGATTGACCTAATATTAACATTAAATGCTTTAATTTAAGACAAAGAATGAGATATGCAGGATGACACGCAAGAAGTACGTCTGTGTATGTCTAGTTACTTCTAATAGAATTAAGAATATAAAAATGAACCCAATTTTACATCTAACGAATAGTTTATAAAGACTTTCACGAAAATCTGATTTACTTACCTGATTAGTCATCGCGACAAAAATGGCAAGTAGAAACCAATAACAGGTCCAAACGAACTTTTGCTGAATCTCCGACTCCGGGAGTATTAAAAAATCCCATGTTAATTTACAAAGGAATGGTATTGTGACCATAAAATTATCACCATTAGTTTCTATAAAGTCATGCCTCGTTATACTTGTGGGATCAATATGATGTTCTCGAAAAGGTCTCAAAAAATTCTGCAAAATTAATATATTTATATTTAACGTTACACGAGACAATGTATACATATATTCAAGAATATGTTTATAGAAAAGCTTTCCTAAATGTCTTCTAAAATAACTGTTGTCTTTATATTTTAAATGATCCCAGTCAACCAACCTAACCCAAGGCACATCTCGAACACAGCGTGCCAAGGGCAAGTAACAGGCCAGGTACTGGTTGAACGTCGCTCGAAGCTGCTCAAAGCACACGATGGCTAGGCTCTGACCAGGGCCGAAACGATCGCGAGGGCTCCTATTCTTTTGCATCGATTGCAAGAGATAGAAACTAAATTCAATGTTACTTCTTCCCTTATAATCCCTTGCCGTATCATTTTCTTTACAGTTGCATTGATTATAACGTCTTTATGCAAAAAGAAAAAAAGTTTTCTAAAGCTAGGGACCGTGCTGCCCTCTTAAAACGGCTCGAGCGACCAGGATTGTGCCGAGGGCAGCTTGTACCAGGATTGTGCCGAGGTCCGGAGTCCGGAATACGATCCCCCGCGATCGTTTCGGCCCTGGTCAGAATCTAGGATTTTTGCTGACTGGGATTTCAACTTATAATATACGTTAACTTATCATGAGTTCTCGAACAAATATTTTAATAGAAGTCACTTATTACTTCTTTCAACGTTTCTGGCTATTATTTCTACCTTTCCTAAAATAGGAAGTTCTATAGAACCCCATGTATCTGCAGCCCAGTGGACGAAACCAGACCCGAAATCTGCCGTTACGATGCCGCAAAACGCTGCCACCGCAATGGGGCTCAAATTTTCGAATCGTAACCTGACAAGGATAAATATTGAATTAACCACCATGAGTGTAATGCAGATACCGACACAAATACATTCTTGCGTCCTTTTTCCTAAAACAAACAGAAAATATATTTTAATAACATCTCAAAATATATATATTATTTATTTGCTCGTATCCATGCAACCACGTAAAAAAAAAAAGAAAATCATAATGTCTTTATAAGTACCGTGCAGTGTAGACGCAAAGATACATATTGTTGAACTACATACTCTTTATTTTTGCACACAAGCGAGGATTCCAAGGCGCGGTCGATGTATAGCCAATGTTTTGGCAAGTATTAAAATCAGAAAACATACATGCAATACGCGTCGCGTGTCGCGTGAATATTACTTTGCCGTTTTAAATCAAATACAATCGTAGCTATTAATTGTCCGAAAATTGTTAACAAAAAATTTTACTAGAAACATATTGCGAGGAATATTGAAACTATATTTTCACGAGAAGCTAATAAATAAATAAATATATATATATGATACTTAAGAAGAGTTGACGAATTATATAGGAAAATAAGGGTTGAAATAATTACCAGTGCTGTAAAGATTTGCTAGTTCTTGGGCGCCTTTGTGATTAGGACCCCATCTCGGTACGGTCCTGTCCTCTTGCGAAGTCGGTACCACCGAGTTGGCATTGGGATCGTCCTCGAGCATCGAATTCTCGTAGATCTGCCGTTCGGTTTTCACTGGCGCCAAAAAATTCGTTGCCATCGAGCACGCGGCCGATGCCGCTTGACCCAAGTTCGCCACCTTTATTTCGTCCATAATGATTTCTGTTATTAATCCAGCGGAAACGATCGAAAAACATGCGATCGGTTTTTATCTTTGCAAATTGACGTTGTTCTGTTATCCGTTTAAAACCATTGTACAATCTCGTCGTCTGTGTACGTCTTTGTAAAAAGTTCTCATGCTTTATCGGATAATTTGTTTACGTGGTGTGAAAGATTTTTTAAATTTTGCATGCAGACACGGCCATAAAGAGTTGCACATTATTCGATAGATTTTCGTATCATCTATCGTTCGATCCATCTGCCTTCTGTGCGATTTCACACCCTCCAGTTATCGCATCATTATCGGCCGGTATCGACGATTGTATTGCCCGTTGTGCTTTTTCTCGTTCCTTCTCTTGAATTCCTTGTGACCGATTTCTCATACGAAATTTGTGCTGAAAACAATACGAATACGTTTATTAATATAAAAGGATTTGTAATATCGTTTATCATTTCCTTCGTTACCGAAATAATTACCTGACAAGAACAATTTTATGATCGTGTGGAGAACATAATAATTATTTTTAGCTAAGACATCGCGGTTTGACGCTTTTTGCCAATTAGTATACGCGGTGTAGCGCAGTGTGGCATGTAATCCAAAGTTACACGCAACAAAACCGATAAAAGAAGATTTCGAATATCAGATTTTCTCTGTCTGATAACACCTGTTTCGAATTTTCGCTGATACCTCACCGCCCTAATGAGAACGATAAAAGTTTCGGAATATTCGTTAACAACGTGTAAAATCGTACATATTAACATTTCGGTGATCTGAACCTACATAGTTTCTTAGTTTTATAATTTTCCCAATTCTTTGTAAATACTCTGCTACCGAACGATTGATAATACATAATAATATTGATTACCGTAGTGCTCGTAACGCGGAATGTTATAAACTGTGAACTGTACTTCTTATCTACCTCATTTACCACCCGTCAAATCGTATCGCGGTTAGTCGACTAAATGACTACATAATGCGCTTTATTCTTTAAATATGAATGTTCTTTCAGATGGACGCACAATGTGGACATTTAGTACGATTTAAATGAATCGACAAGAAAAAAAGAAACTATTTTAACAAAGACAACAATTCATAAGCATCCAGACCATTGAAGAGGAACACTATGATTCAAGTTTATGTGTGGGCACTGGCAAAGTAGGTTAATTTCGCTTTTACACGAGCCTAAGGAACAATTTTGATAATATACCTAGTTTACCCTTGCTCCTATTTTGACCGTGCGTGCACACATCAATCGAAATAATTTAAAGGTTCTTTCGTGTCGTCTACATGCTACCATTGTCAGACATGCACCTGTTCGGTATTGGAAAAAATAGTTAATACGAGATCGACCAAATATTAATAAAAAATGAGATATGTGTAACATGTATGTACGGTAAACAAAGCATCGCAAATTAACAGATGACTGAGTTTCGTAGACCGGTGTAGATGGGAAAGCAGTAACAAGAATTTCAGCACTCCGCTGAATCCGTAACACGAGAGTTATTATCACTGCAAACTATAAATTGTGCAGCGGTTCGGTCGACCGCAGTGTAACTATAACAGTCGCCGATTTGCCGAATAAACTTGAATGTCCCGTTAAAAGGTATTATTTTTCCAACTATTCTACGGATTACAAAATATCTATGTATCTATTACTGTCGCTGCTAGGTGATACATAAATACATACGTGCGCCTACACTAATATTTTAAAACCGGCATGCATGGCTACATAGATGTATAGACTGCACTCTATGTATGTACCTATTTACATAGAACACGCGTGCAACACGTGCACGTTTTAACCGGAATATGAGAAAAATCGTATGAATTGCAGATGTACAAGAGAACAGGAAGAAATCAGTTGGTTTGAAATACGAACGTACGAGAGAGATTCAAGAAATTGAATAGTATTACTTGGATGAAACAACTTCGAACGCATACCCATGAGACGGATGAAAGGAACAAGTACGAAGACAGACGATCCTCACAGAACTCGGAGGATTTCTCGTTGTCTCCTTGCTCCGGCGTTATCCTGGTCGATGCATTGTCCAGCCATAAAGTCGCTGAATGTGCACGCTCAATTAGTCACTGGTAGGATCGAAAGAGACCTACGACGAGACACTATCGTACCTCGTACTGATGTAACACACACACATGTAAGGAAAGCACGCATGATGTTCACATGCATTCGTATCGTTTCACGCACAAGTTTTCCTCGTCGTCTTCAGCTTTGGTCTTCTCCTCTTTCCACGTCTATTTGTTTCGGGTGTACACTGTGAAATCACTACAGAAAGCTAGGGTGTAACAGGTTCGGGTTTTTGTGTACTTTCGAAAGAACGGCGTTTGCTGGCGTCAGACAAGGAAGGACAACGAGATAAAAAATGTAGAAAAAGATGAATGGTATATTTAGGTGTCACGATTTGGCATTTAACTAAAGCGAACTGTGCTTGGGTCTCGGGACAGGATAGGCAGGAAAGTAACGAAGAGAGTGCGAAACCGGGGCGCTAGTCTCGCCGTACGTTCGTTCGCGATTCTCCGCGGTTCTTTCTCTTTTCCTCAAGTTCACGTTGCGTGAATTCGCTGAATCCTTCCTTCTCTTTCTTTCATGCGAACTTCTCTTCTGCAACCCCGCCTCGTTTCGTGACGAACGACCGGCGCCGCCTGACGACCGCAACTCGCGTCGCGTCGAGACGCGTCGCGACGCTCTCGTGGCGCCGTCACACGGCTACCATTTCCGATACATTATATCGTTTCGACCGTTACTTGAAAAATTCAAATGTTCAAGCTTTTAATTATACCGAATATTGCCAATTAATTACATACATACATCTTAACAAGATCTATCAAGCGTTCATTTTTTTATTTACAAGGTAAAGATGTTTTCTTGGATTTCTTAAAGTTCAGTTCACTTTAGAATAATCATTGTTTAGGTAAACTAAGTCGGACGTAACAAATTATTTTCTGTTTTACCCGAAAATATTCTTCATTCCAATTTAGTCATTTGTTTTCAGATTTTTAAAGTCATGCATTCGTCAAAAAATCTTAAACACAATCCCCTGAATGTAATAAAAAAATCCAGGATGGCTTGGGGTTCTTATAAGGGCGTAAGGTAAATTCTGAAGTGTTCTTGATAATTTTATTTCTGATAAATGAGTAGCTTGATAAGCTTGATAAGATTCACAAGGACACAGTGTATTCTCCAGGTAATCAAATAATCGCTTGACAGTACTTGACGAGAATAATATTCGAATAGTTGAAAATATTTGATACGATTTATTTAATTCATGATTTTCATTTTTTAATTCATAGATTCTTATATTCACAGATTTCATTCATTCGTTTCTGTCAAATATGTAGATAAAAATGCAAAAACACTATTTTTTAATGTACCGCCTTGTCCGCATGGAATCTTTTACGCGAGTTTCAGCCCACTCTAAAAATATCCTTTTAACATCACTTTAAGAGATAATTGACATCAACTGATATGTATTCGTGTATTATGTAGAATTACAATACGGGAGGAGCAGTTTCTCGCTTTGGCAGTTTCAGACAGGGTCATCCAAACCGAACTGGATTTAATAAAGCAGTTCGCGACGGTTCTGTTTACGAATGAAATTTCTGACACGGTTATTGGGCCTATATTGGGCCCACACATATGACGTATTAACAAGTAGCTTCTCGTGACTATAGTAAGGAATACATAGTAGGGGAAAGTGGTTTGCTTCTAGGAATAACTTCAGACTCACTATATGAACGCGCGTGTCGTTCGATATTTCGTTCCTATTGTCGCTTGATTTCCGATTTCAAGGTACATTGTATAATCTACAAAGTTCACGTGAAATAATGGATGGAGTTCAGGAGAATAAGATTTAAGATATAAATAAAGTGAATAACATAAAATATTCTCATTATTTCCCTCCGACACACAAGATTTTTGTCCTACCAGTAAAAATTGATTTCCATTTGTTTTAGTATCGTAACTAATTCTGATAGTAGCTGTAGCTGTACGAGAACGTTGGAAACTACGTGGTTACGATCGTAAAACCACGGTCATGCACGTCACCAATGAAACATGGAAACCCAGCATGACCATATTCTTGACTGCATCACGACAGCTCATGTTCTTTAAATATGTATGTCTGCTGCATGACACAATCTACTTGCAACGCGTCCGTCTGGTCAGTACTTAATTTCCAGACATTTTGAAATTCATTACTTTTGAGTACAGCTTTTAACGGTAGCTTTGATAAATAATATATAATTGACCGACACCGCCGACGTAGTACGTTACGCCCGATACAGGTGAAGAACCTGATGGACATATCCTTCAATAGTGAATTAGTTAAGTCGTGTAAAGTCTAATATGACCTGAGAGTCCTTTAGACTAGGGTACGTGCCATCCGATGGAACGTTCATACTTTATTCAAAGGTGGATCGACCGAACAGCCTAGGCCCTAAGTTTTTCATAAGTTATATCACGGTGATATGCCAAACTACGGTCACGTAATAGCTAATAGCATTTACGATAACACGGTACCATCCATAGGGGAACAATGTATTACGCTTAGAATTTTTTAAAGCTGAATTCAAGTTCAGCTCAATAGGATATTATTGAATTCTTATTTGTACGAAGCATCGCGACAGAACTTACAGGGAAGCATTTATCCGCATAAGTACTTACCACGGTCATACAACAACGATTATGTATTCGGCGATCGCAATGGGGTAGAATCAAACTAATTTTCTTTCTTTTCTTTTTCCCATGAACTTTTCAATCAACATTATTTTCTAGTATGCCGCGAGATCCTCTTCGTAATTTATCTATCTGAGGTTATCTGTTCTTGTTTTAGCCTTGTACGATCAGTTTAGTTGCCAAGTTACAATAATGCCAAAATAAACTGAGAAGTGCGAAACTTCGGTTGACATAAATTCTTAACCGTGATAAGCGTGGTCGGTAGATACGAGGGACGGTTGACGATTACCCAAACAATCATTCCGCACGACGAATTTCGTTGTGCCGATATAAAAGCAACGTGTTCATGTGGAAACGGTGTTGTATGATTTATCAATAATTATTGAGAAATCAGTCGTCCCACGATGGAGACGTAATTAAGATAAGATATACAGCTTTACAGTCAAGCGTGCAAACATGAAAGGTGTGAGTTACGATCGAAGTGCAATCAACACCTATACGAACTGATCCGGAAGACAAAATGAAGATGGCATCATTCGGATTGCTTACGCAAAAGCTAGACCACTTTTATTTTCGTCAACGAACGTAGCAGCTATCGTCACCGAACACGACAATTTCTATTTTATACTTTCCGCCTTATATAATTCCTGCTTATAATAAAGTCTACTCTCGAACGCGTCTAATAAACAATGCAATTGCAATTAATATAGTTAACGAATCCGACCGTACAGTTAATGTAACTAACATTGAACGATATGGTATTCTTACATAAGTTATTCTAATTTAAACGCCCGATCCTCAGAAACCGAGTTCCTCATTCTCTATAAATTCAAATGTACGTATATTATATATTTTGATTACAACAATTTTCTATGGTTTTATATATTTTCACTAAAACTTTTGCCGACAATTTACAAAGCGAGTCCGAGCCCTGACTTTTATTATCGTATCGAAAATATATTCACTTGGCGAATGTGCAACAATGTTGCAGGGTCTCTACGACTACATACGATGTACAATATACAATATTGTCAGGAGACAGTTGTGAGCACTATGTATTCACATTATCTCACAGAGATCGACTGAGATGGTTACGTTGAAACTTACAATTGAAAATGTAGTTATACCGTGTGATCAGTCTTAGATTTCCTTTCGCTTCAAAAAAACACTGAATCGGTTGTACATGGGATAACGTGACTGTGTGGAAAATGATATAGTCGTCGGCGAAGGTACAAATGGTACAATGCACGGCGTACAACGCGTGCCGCAATGACAAACCACAAGTTAATGTTTTTCGTCTTGGAACGAGCACATGTCGGTCATTCGTGGACTTGCGTGCTACGCTCCGATGTATACCCGAAGTATACGATTCAGACGGTGCCACAAAACGTGGGAGAATACACGAACACCTGACGTTTCGATTGTCCCGAATGTTTGTTGAAATGTGTACTTTCGAAAGTGACCGTGACATATGTCATTAGTAGACTGCGGATTTTTCAAAAAATATCAAATTTGATAGAATTCAGTATTCAGATAGAATTCAGATTTTTATACATATATTTATATTAATTTATTCAACAAGAAACATTGACAATTTATACCATTATTTTGGAAAAGTAAATGATATATATCCTACTCGAGAAAACGATACAATTTTATAATTTCGCTATACGTCATAATATAATTTTTTTAAAAACGGGAGGGAAATTTTTTCGGAAGAACAATTGTTAATATTAATATTGGTTAAATATTAATATTTAATTTTCCGTGTATATTAAATTTTTGTGCTATACTAGTATAAGAATGATTTAATTAATTTTCAACTTATTTTATCGGTGAAATATTCTAAACAAGTCCACGCGGAATCGTAAATATTTTATCAAATGTAAAAATGGAATCATAGAGTGAATTCATGATTCTAAATTCGTAACACACTCATCGAACTATTGTATAAAAATAGTTTCATTCATTGGTCGTACTATTATATATCACAAATTTTTGTATGTTGGCCAAAGCAGATATTTGGAAAACTTGGGGGACATTTATTTTAAATTGCTTCCATATAATGAGAGAATGGCTGCAACATCTGATCATCCTAACATCTGATACGAATAATACATATATTGGGCGTAAGTATATTAAAATTGTTGTTGCACATGTTGTTTCTCAAAATAATTCTTTTAGATAGTGTTTATATAAACAAATGAGGAGTATAGGTCTAATTTTGTGTATATAGGCATGTAATTTTTGTACGTGTTAGTTATGTAAATAGATATATATATATATATTCTGCTCTTTATCCTGCTGCATATATATTATTTATCTGTTTAGATTGAACGTGTAACAGTATACCATTCGCAGAAAAATAACGAAGGTGTGAATGTTACATATATATTTACCAGCTGCATATATACATAACATATATATACGTATTATCTATGCATACATAAATATGTTATATGTGTATAACGTCATTAACGTCTAACGTGTTCGTCATAAGTTAGAACCGGTAGGGTTAGGAGTTAGTCGTTCCACCGAAAGCACGATTACGAAAACTTATATTTTTCATTTTATAAACACCGATATATCGTTGAAACTGAAATATTCGTGTGATACTTATATTTGTACAGTGTAAACAATCTCGATTAAAAAATCATACACTTTTTAATGATTCGTTCCGCTGTATTGGATTATCATGCCCAACAAAATTTCTTGATAATTCAAGATATGAATTAAGAAACGAATCTATCAATACACATATATATATTATATACCATTCACCAAGGTGAGATATATAATTATCTTAATTAAAAGCGAATGAATAAATAAAATATTTGTAATATAACCAAATGTATATTTTTAGCGAGAGTCGTTTACCTGCTGATACAATGAAAGTTTCCCTATTTAATGAGAATGACTGTGTACTATTAGTAGGGGAGGGTAATTTTTCATTTTCTGTTGCACTATTCCAACTTAACTTAAATATTGTGATTACCGCTACATGTTACGAAGCTGACGTTAATCAAGATGTTGGAAAGAAAAACATAGAATACCTAATACGCAATGGTCAGTATCTAAAAATCAGGCTAACACTGTTTACTTGTATAGTAACTTAATGTGATCAATTATACAAAGAATTCTATGCTTTTCTTTTCAGGAGTTCGAGTACTGTTAGGCGTTGATGCGACAAACTTAAAAGATTATCCAATGTTGGGAACAAAACTGTTCAATAAAATTGTCTTTAATTTTCCACACGTAGGTGGTAAAATGCGAATAGAGAAAAATAGAGAGTTGTTGAAACAATTCTTTATTAGTGCAACAGAATTATTGAAAAATAACGGTAAAATATTAGTCACTTTGTGTAATGGTCAGGGTGGCACGTCCCTTGATAATCCACCAAGACGTTGGGACGATTCTTGGAAAATCACAGAAATGGCAGCACACGCAAATCTTATAATAAGTACAATCGAATCATTCGAATGGGCATCCCTTCAAACTTATATAGTCACTGGATATCGTGGTTTAGATAAACAGTTTCACTCAGAAAGAGCTTTAACTCATGTGTTTGTAAAATCTGCGCCTCCGAATACACAAAATATTGCTCCTAAAGAAAAGATAGATATTTCTCTGCAGAACGACAATTTTTCATGGGAAGATATTTGTCGAATAATGAATATATCAAATACAAATGTATCATATACGCACACGTATACATTCGATATAACTTTCAGCATCAGTGAAAAATTTAATTCAATGGACTTTTATATATTATTATACAATCATGCAGGCCACATTATTAGCGATATTAAGCTTGTACGATTGTACAAGTGCCCCATAAACAAAGTACAAAAAAGAACACATAGAATAAGTTATCGATCGGACTATATTCCTTTATATAGGCAGAGAGTTATCGATATTCATCAAAATTTAGTCGCAAATATATTGGAATATAATTTAAATGTTTCAGTTTCAAGATAGTACTGAAGCATAGTTAAATGTAATTATATTTTGACAAAGTTACATTTATTTTACACGAAATAAATATCGTATCGTCTTCTTCATTTTGCATAGATGAATTGTTTTCGTCAAATAAAACCACTAATCCCGCATATTGCTAATTGGAAACAGAATGGTATGAACGTACAACGATGTAAAAGTATAAGCAAGAATATATTTAAACCATTTTGTACCTCTGAATGGTTCGGAAATCAAGAAAATATTTCTAAAGCGTTGCGCAATATAAAGCCAAAGTCTCAGAGAAATACGGAGAACTATTTTCTTGACATGAAGCAAGTATGAAGTGTTAATCACTTAAATTCAACATTGTGTTTATAAATGTTAACATATACACGCATGTTTAGATAAAAACTGTTGGAGGTAACGGTGGAGATGGAGCGATATCGTTTGCACACTTGTGGGGTAATGATTGTGCTGGACCTGACGGAGGAGACGGTGGACATGGAGGTCACGTAATTTTTCAGGTATACAACTGAATTCAGTTGCATCAGATTCAATAGTTGCATTTAATCGAACACAGAATTTTGTAGGCGCAAGAAAATATCAAAGATCTTTCTCATGTAGAGACTGTTCTTTCGGCTGAACATGGAGAAAATGGACATAGTAAAGACTGTTTCGGTAAGAATGCTAAGCATACCATAGTACAGGTTCCCGTTGGTACTATAATACGAAACGTAGAAGGAAAAATAGTAGGCGACTTGAATATCAATGGAGCAATGTTTATTGCTGCACGGGGTGGTACTGGTGGTCATGGAAATGCATATTTTAAATCTAATTTGCAACAATCGCCACTCATATCGGAGTACGGTGCACAAGGAGAGAATTTACAATATGTAATAGAACTCAGGAGTATGGCACATATCGGATTGGTATGTACTGTGCTTATTAATATTTATATTCTGCATAAACTGTTGACAAATACATACATTTTGCAAATATATTTTAGATTGGACTTCCCAATGCTGGTAAAAGTACTTTGCTGAGAGCTATAACTAGAGCCAGACCAAAAGTAGCTGCATACCCGTTTACTACTTTGAGACCTTACGTAGGAATGATATTATACGATGATTACGAACAAATTGCAGGTAGATAATATAAATTTTTATCATTAATTCATACTTTACCGTAATTTCTATATAATTTTTTTCGTTTCCAAGTGGCCGACTTACCAGGACTTATCTCTGATTCCCATAAAAATAGAGGTCTCGGTATACAATTTCTTAAACACGTTGAACGCTGTAAAACATTATTATTTATTCTGGATGTATCGTCGAATGAACCGTGGACAGATTTTGAAACTTTAAAACATGAAATTACACAATTTAATATAAAGTTGAATGAAAGATCAGTTCTTATTGCTGCGAATAAGATGGACTTGCCAGAAGCGAAGGTAAGATGCATAATCCTTATACATTATTATTTATTATACGTAATTTATTATTACAGGAAAATTTAGAAATACTTAAACAAAAAGTTAGTTTACCAATTATGCCGATTTCTGCTAAAATAGGTACAAATGTATCCACTTTGTTAAAGGAAATAAGGATTTTATACGATACACAGAAAGAACAGGATGAAAAGGAAAATATATTAGAGGGCGATCGTAATTAATTGAACCATATATTTCTAAATAAAAGTTTGTTAATAAAAATAGTTATGAAAAACATTACCCTGAGATTATGTCTTTAGAGTTTTACAGCTTTCTCGCATAACTGGAAATTTTTTATTGTGTCATTTATTTCTGGTTGATTTAGAATAGTAAGAAACCACCTATTCAAATTTGGATATGGTTTCCTAGTCGCTGGATCGAAAACATATTCATACAGAGGTATTAGAGTAGTGAACAGAGCAATATCGGCGAGGCTAAGTCTTTCTCCCACTAAATATGTTTTCGTGAGTAGTATAGTATTTAAATTTTTCAGAGAAGAAAAAAGATCTTCTTTAGATGTTTTAATATTCGCCTTCATATAATTAGGTATGTTCTGGGAAAGACACGGAACAACCCATCCGGAAACTGCCGGTAAAATATGATTGTCTGCATAACTTAGCCACTGCAAGACTTGAGTAAATACGTAAGGATCATATGAAAATTTCAGTTGATCATTTGCTAAATAAAAAGCAATTGCGTTGCTATCAAATAATTCAAAATTATTTCCTCGAAGCCTAATATCTCTAGAAATATCTTTACTATTTTCACATTGCGATACAACCAATTTTTGTCCACTTAACTTCGCTACTATTTGAGCACGATAACACTTGACACTTCCAATATTACCAAAAAGCGTTAAGCTATCTTCTGAAATTTTTGAACATACAGAATTCTTAACAGTCGCAGACTTTTTAGCTTGATTATCCGTTTTGACAATATCTGGAACTTAAAAATAAAAATTATTAATTTAAAAATGATGCTTTTATAACGTTCTTCCATTAACACATTTTAGATGATATTTACCCGTAATACCAAGCTTCAAATTAGCAAAATTTTTAGCTGTATGTATTAATTTATTTAAACATGAAATATTAGCACCCGAAGCCTGAGCAGACTCAGGTTTCCCACCGCCTTTTCCTCCCATAAGCGGAGCAATTTCTTGGATCCATTCATTCGCTTTTAATCCCTTATTTATGGCGGACTATTATATTTCATAAAAGAAAAACATAATCAATATTATATACATGTAATTTATAGAACAATCGATTATGTCCAATACTCAAGTTTACCTTAGAGGATGCACTAAGTGCAAATATCTTTTTAGCATCAGGATCCATGCTAACCAGTAACGCACTTGTTTCGGGGGATATAGCTTTGATCTTTTTGAGGGCAGAATCTAAAGCTTTCGTGTTGCTGTATGCTTGACAAACCTCGACCAAAACAGGACAACCAACATTTTGTTGAATTAATTGTTGAATATTTTCTACTACTGAATTAGCAATCGCTGTTTTTGCTGCGCGTTCTTGATCGTCAAGTGTTTTCTTCAAATCTTTTAACATTTTGCGCATTTTGTCCTACTCGAAAATAAAATATATGTATTATACATACGTAGATATTATAAGATATTAAATAATGTTATAAGATGTACACCTTTCTCCAACTTGAAATTGTAGCACGCGAGACATCATCTGTCGATTCGACTATTTTTTTCACGTACTCTTTCGAATTAACGTTATTCTTGTTGGCTAAAATAGTCTTTTGAAGTTGGTCCAATTGATTTTGTAACAACGATGCTTTCTTCTGAGCTTTTGTTGCTTCAGGACCAGTGAGAGCTACAATACGCCTAATACCTTTAGCGATTGCTTCTTCGCTAGCTATAACAAAGTCTCCAATATGCTCTGTGCAATGTAAGTGGCTAAAAAGTTTTAATAAGAAAAGTCCTATAATCTTATAATATGAATTATAAAATTAACCGACTAGGCCCTTTACTTACGTTCCGCCACAAAATTCCACACTGGTGTGCATTGCATAAGGACCCAAAGGATCTTTTTCCAAATCTTGAACCGGCACACCTATGCTAACTATTCTAACAGGGTCCGGATATGTTTCCTCGAACATAGCACGTAAACCTTGTATAGTTTTTGCTAAAGCTAAACTACTTTCTTTAGCGTAAACGTATTTCTTTTCTTTTACAAGATTATTGGTAATCTCTTCAACCTGTTTCACTTGCTCTGGAGTCATAGCACCTGAGGGAAGCGTTCACAAATTATATTTCCTATTGCTTTTTTATGAATAGAACATTTTTGATTTACGAACCCTTGTTTGTAAAATCAAATCGAAGGCGATCGGGTGCTACTAGGGAACCCTTCTGATCAACTTCTGTGCCCAGTACTTTTCGGAGAGCATAGTTAAGAGCGTGAGTTGCTGTATGATTACTCATTACGAGTCTCCTACGCGTAGTGTCTATATTCAAGTAAACTTTGTCACCCTTTTTCAGTACTCCTTGACCTACAGAACCAATGTGCAAAACATAGCCGGCTCTGACTTGAACATTTTTTATCCGAACTTCCGTCTCCTAAAATAATAAATATGCGTTAATACAGTTGTACACAAACGCATATTTTAAAATAAAAGCGACATATTATTTACTTCATCGTCGGTCTTCACTAAAAATCCTTCGTCATATATCTGTCCGCCCTGTTCAGCATAAAAGTTCGTTTGATCGAGTAAAATACCAGCTTCTTCTCCTGATGATATTTGATCGACAAAAGATTTATTAAGTCTAAGAGCAATCACAGTACCCATACATGGAGGAAAATCGTATTCCTCGCACGGTTCGTCATTGATGGCTGCATAATCGTACTTCAGCCGGTCTATAGTGGGTTTAATTCCTTTATTTTGTAACTCGGTGATTGCATGAACATCTAAGTTGATTTGATCGTCCACGCCACCACTTTTACTTTGAGAGATCAGCTAGTCCAGGAAAAGAATAATTTCATAAACGCGTTCAAAACGTGTTCTTATTACAATTAATACCTGAGCTTGCTTTTTTGCTTCTTCGTATCCCATCATGTCCACCTTCAGACCTTTTTCTTCAGTCATGAGCTGCGTTAAGTCCACAGGAAAACCATACGTGTCATACAAACGCCAAGCAACATCACCAGGAACAATAGTGGACGATTCTAGTTTCGCTATCGTACGATTTAATAAATTACGACCACGCAATAAAGTCTTAAGAAATTGAGCTTCCTCTTCATTAATAATATCAATTATCTGCTGCGGATCTTTAGCTACTTCAGGAAAGACAGATCCGAGCAGCTCTACAACGACATTCACTAATGTTCCAAAAAATCCAGGCTTCGCGTTTAATTTTTCTGTTGCGAAACGTACAGCACGCCTTAAGATTCGTCTTAGTACATATCTGAATTAAAAATTATTATGTTGATACATATACACGCATATTTTAGATCTGTATGTAGATAATTATATGTAGATCACCCTCTGCCAGTATTATCGGGTACACCTCCATCTGCGAGAGCAATTGTAAGAGTTCTTGCATGATCAGCCAAAACTCTGTATGCCATGTCTATACCATCCACATCATCTGTACCTACTTTTCCTTCGTAACGTGGCGCTCCTGTACCCTTTTGAATGGCATCGAAAAGTGGCACAAATAAATCTGTGTCATAGTTAGCGCGTTTATTCTGGATAACTGATACTAATCTCTCCAAACCCAGTCCGCAATCAATGTGTTTCTTTGGTAGTGATTTTAAACTTCCGTCGGACTCTCTGTAATAAAATATGGAGTAAATAAATGAAATTTGTGGCGAGTCTCATAACACGACGACTTCAAATAACTGCCAAGTTATTTGTTGTACGAACAAATTTTTCTATTTAAAAAACTGATGGTACATCACTTACCTATTGAATTGTATAAAAACAAGATTCCAGATTTCTAGAACATCCGGATCATCTTGATTAACTAAATGAGCAGCTTCTCTGTTACCAATTCGATCGTAATGTAGTTCACTGCATGGTCCACAGGGTCCTGTTTCTCCCATTTCCCAGAAATTATCCTTCATATTTCCTGGCAAAACATGGCTAGGAGGTACTCTAACAAAAGAAAGAATTCATTGTATTGCTGATCGAATAATACATAAATTAAATGAAGTATTCACTATTCAATCACCCCAGTGATAGCCAGATATCTTTGCATTCGTCGTCTGGTTTCAAATGGTTCTTCTCATCCCCGCCAAAATAAGTTACGTACAATTGGTCAACAGATAATTTTAATTTAACTGTTAAAAATTCCCAAGCCCAGGTGCAAATTTCTTTCTAGAAAATACATATTTAACAGATACAATATTTCTGCGATAAAGTGCTAATATTATAGACTTTGTATTTAATTACTTTAAAGTAATCTCCGAAAGACCAATTGCCCATCATTTCGAAAAATGTATGATGATACACATCTTTCCCAACGTCGTCTAAATCATTGTGCTTTCCTCCAGCTCTAATGCATTTTTGACTATTCACGACTCTTACATATTTAGCCATATCGCTGTTCGGGTCCACCGTTCCCAGAAATACTGGTTTGAACTCAAATAAAAAAATTGTACAATTCAATATAGTTGTAGTATAATACATAATATTTTTCTTAGTATACCTGATTCATTCCAGCATTTGTAAAGAGTAACGTTGGATCGTCGTGAGGTATCGTAGAACTGGAGTGAACATATTCGTGACCTTTACTTTTAAAAAAGTCAATGTAAGCTTGTCGAACATCCTTGGCATTCATAATTTTATTCATAATGATGCTTTCCTTTTCTTTGCCTAAATATGGTTGAAATAATTGAAATTTCTAATGTAATCACAGCATATGGAAACGAATAATATTGCGTATGCTAATCAAACTAATTTTATATATATGAGTTTCTCAGATATTAATAATATAAAAATATTACAAGGTTATTAAAAATAATCGCATAATTTGGTATTATATATTTAGAACTTACGTCAAGGTTATACGTCATACGTTATACGGCAATACGGCAATGCTGATATCTTTCAAAGGAGAAAGGGACAAATAGAATTTAAAGTATATGTGCATGCGGTTCGCACCGGTAACTGAAAAAAAATTGCTGCATATATATATATATACAGTACCCCAACTAACCAGGCTTGCTTTGAGCCAAGCTGAGCCAAGCCGGCCGAGGACAGAGATCGTCAAATCATTATTCAAGTTACGCTTGGAGCTGCTCAAGGTCGGATTTGCTGAATTTTGGACGACCTCCTGTGCGCGCATATGCCGCGCCAGTGTCGTCCGTAGGACCAGGGTTTGGACATGGGCATGAGGTCGGCATGAAATCGGTCGCTGGACGCTGAATCTGCCTTTGTGGCAGCACTGTCGCACTGATGTGACCACATGCCTTTGTGGCAGCACCGTCGCACTGATGTGGCTGGCGAATATCGTTTTACAGGGCAGCACCAGTGTTTCGATTTTGATTGAGCCCAACTTTTCTCGCACATGCGCGGCGATTTCAGCCTCAGTAACGTAAGCTTCTCGATAAAATAGGGTTCCTTGAGCACCCCGCAGAATTTTAAAAAATTTATATGATTTGATTCTGAAAAATGAATGTATAACAAGTGTATTTGTGTATATTTTGCAACTCGTAGGACACGTCCTGGAGTCTTTTTGCCCGTAAGATTATTCTGGTACATTCCCGCCAATATAACTGCCTCAGGGCTCTGGCCGCTCAGCTACCCAATAGTAGATACGTTGTTGTTTTCTCGCACATGCGCGAGAAAAGTTGGGCTCAATCGAAGCACTGGGCAGCACCGTCAGCGAGGGTAGGTCGCACTAATGTGGCAGATGTCGGCGAAGTAAGTTTCTATCGTATCAAATATACAGCACTTGCCTCTTTTATTCACATTCATTCTCGACAATTCGAAATACCCATACAAATTTCATTTTATGCCCTGTAAAACGATATTCGCCAGCCACATCAGTGCGACAGTGCTGCCACAAAGGCAGATTCAGCGTCTGTGGCCGATTTCATGCCGACCTCATGCCCATGTCCAAACCCTGGTCCTACGGACGACCCTGACGCAGCATATGCGCGCATAGGAGGTCGTCCAAAATTCAGCCAATCCGACCTTGAGCAGGTCCACGCGTAACTTGGACAATGATTTGACGATCTCTGCCCTCGGCAGGCTTGGCTCAACGGCTCAAGGCACGCCTGGTTAGCTGGGTATATAAATATACAATATACATACTATTTACATGTGTAACGCATGCGTGTTGAAAATTGCGGAATTTCGAATCTGGTAAAATAATCTATTTATATTATTGCGACACAAGCATTGATTATATACTTGCGAATAACAGAATTTTATTTAGTAGAAAAATGATCTAGCATGTAATGAAACATAAATAAGTAGCTTTGTCTATAAAGAATTTATCATAAGAATTTTTGAGGTTTGAGTTTCGCAAAGACGGTGCTTGCCCAGCTGGCCTGAGGTTATCGGACAAGAATACTTTTCTCGGATGCAAAGATTTGATTAAAACACTATCAAAATGCCGTTTATGATAGGTGCATCGCCTATACGAAGAACATTGGGTTACTTAAATGCTGGCAGATTAACTTTATTAGATCAGATACAAATATTTTCTATTAATTATAACACGCATGGAGATCATCATAAGGGAACTAGGTGAGGTTATGTTTATAAAAGTATATTTTTATAAGTCCTGATAAAAAGAGATGTAAGAATAGATCTTTTACAACGTTTAATACGGAACAATTTACGTTGAACAAGTCAATAATATCTCTACATGTTTAGATCATATTCATTTGAACGTTATTTATTTACAGAGAATTCGTATTCTGGAATGTACCACAAGTTCAATACAAAAATCCAAAGGTACAAGTAGTTACGTTTAAAAATTTGACGCCAACGCCTTTCATAAAATGTTATTATAGTGAGTACATACACGTACTTATTGTATTTCTCATTGTTTGATCAATTGATTATAATATTTCACTTTAATTCCTTAGGCGATGGGAAAACTATGTTGATCGACATAGATAATAAATCTAAGGAAGAAATAATGGAACATCTTGTAAAAGTAGTTGGTAAAACATACGAAGCTTTAAAACAAGAAAGTATAAAGAAACAATTAAAAGATAATCCTGGAAATTTTGGTCACGGCTGTTCAAGGAGTTGTATATGCGTAATTCCAGGACAAGTACCATGTCCTGGTGTAGTACCTTTGCCGTATCATATGCGAGGTAAATGGAGGTTTGCTCAAAAGAATGAATCATAATTATAATCATCAAGACTAATTATTGTTTATTATTTTATTGAACTGTTTCATTGTCTTCGAAGAGAATCTGCATTTTTTTTCTTGAATAGAACTAACATTGAATTAAACTTGAAAATCTGAGATTTCAAGTGATTCTTAAACTGTTTAGTTTTCAATAAAAAGATGCGCATTTAAAGTGTACATTCGTTTATTATAAAAAGATGTCATAGATTATGAAAATACATGTACGTTAGTGTACGTATTAAGCATCGCATTATCGATCGATCGAGATACTTTTGTATTGTATGCACAGCTGCATCGCTGTAGGAATCATGTTTGATTAGTAGAAAAAGATACAAAATATCAACTAAAAATTTTATAGTACAAAAAAAACAGAATACACATAGGTGATTTAAATAGAAAATATAAATATTAACTGTAGTCATGGAACGAAAGATGGTCGGTGAAAATAAATTGTATTGTTAATATGATAAAATAAAAACGGGATTTGAATTATCTTCTTGGTTTATAACGATTATATGGCTTATTGTTATGATGATGACTTCGATTATGATAACGAGCTGATGTGGACGGTTTTGGATTTTCTGGTTTTTGATATAAGTGTATTACAGGTGATCCGTTTAAAGGTTTGTTTAGTTCGAATTCTTCTTCTGACTCTTTCATCAGTTTCAGTTTGGCCTCTATAGCTTGAATTGCCGTTTCACGACTGCAAGAGAAGAAGTTGTTGTATTTAAAAGAACGAAAAAATCAAAAAGATATTTATTAATAATTCTTTCTTTCTGTTTACTTTACCTTATTCTTTTATCTTCCTTTTTTGCGCCAGCTAAAGCAGGTATATCTATTTTTGGCTTTGGTTTGTCTATGTCAGGCTTCAAGAAAGGAAATATTATTTTACTATATCATTTTTATTAAGAGAAAGATAATAATTACAGTAGAATCCCGTTTATCCAGATTGTCAAAAATAATCCCTGTTTTTTAAAGCCGGATAAACAGAATTCTACCTTATAAATGTTTTATTAATTACCTCTGTTACGCTATGAGCCCATCTAACAATAATATTTTTCGCTCCTACTTTCAAGTTGTGAAGAGCATCTTTGGCTGTTTCTGCGTCTTGAACTGTCTTGTACGTAACAAACGCATACCCTCTCGGTTGACCGGCTTGTGGACCTGACCGGTGGAATAGGAGGTCGAACTTTTCAATAGTTCCATGTTTTTGGACGAGTTTTAGGAGTTGGTACCAGTTGACAGATAAAGAGTTAGTTTTTTCAGATTTTTTCCATTGTATAAAGATATAATTTTTGAAAGTAAAATAATATGCTATAAAGCTTTAACAAACAAGTAGAACTGCCCAGGCATTACACTGAACATCGGAATGATTCATAGAAGAAGATACAAGTCAAAGCATAACAACTGGTCATCTGTCATCGAAGTGGTACATTGTACCATTGGTATTTTTAGTTTTCTAACTCTGCAAGAACTTGTTAAAGAATTAGCATAACACCTGGGACTTTCCCTTGAAGGTAAAGTCATAATCAGGATATGTGCCCTTTATATTCTTTTATAATACGTCTTTCTACATAGAACTATGCCGTTCTTTATAATATGGTAGGTGCTCGCTCGTCGCACAGAAACGGGAAGTTCAAGCAAGATCCACTGTCTTTGCGACAAACTAGGAGTGTAATCAATCGCATAAGATTTACATATAACAATATAATGAAACAGTTGTGACCAACTCGCAATCGATCTACGAAATTACCATTTCCACTAATTACAAGCTACATTTGCCACCTCACACGAACAAAATGCAACATACTGGACTACGACGAGCGAGAACCTCCTGTACATTCATGTATTTCCGCTCGTACTATTTGAACCACTTGTTTTAGAAAGCTTCTCTCCTAATAATGACCTTCTCTTATGAGAAATAATCCAAGTAAATACTTACTCATTAATTCTTAAATCTAAATTGCCCACCCACAACCTCCTGTCTTCCACCTGATTCGACTTTATTGGTTCTAATGGCAAAGGAACTTTATTAACTGGCTGCAAGTAAAATAAACGTGCGATTAGATCGTCGATACAGTCATATTTGAAACGTTCGATGAACTTTAAATACGATCGTATAACCTTCGCGCGATTGAAACGCAAAGAAATTGCTCACCTCCATATCAGTTGAATCTATAAATGGTATCAAATTAATACTGTGAAGCCTTAGTTGCCGATATTGATCTCAATATGTGTTTCCGTGCAAAATTAGGCATTAGTCTTCGAGTATTTATAGGAAATCTTACAAGTACAGCAGACTATACTAACACAGTCACCACCGCGGCAGTTAGCAAATTGTTCATCCGTACGGGCAATATTTATAAACATACAAGATCCGTTCTCAAAATAATTTACTTCAATCGCAAATCATTTTCATATTTTCTATGAAATACTAAACATAAAAGTTACATTCGTTCGTACAGTCTACAAACGACGACGGCAATTTCTCGTTATCGTCAACAATTTCAGTTTCAAATATATTATTCTTTATATACGAAAGTGATTATAAAGAAAACCGTGAAATGTACATGGATACATTTTTAAACAATCACGTTTCTTCGAGTCACGAATTGAAAAACATGTTCGGTTCACGATTGTATTCAATTGTATTGAATGTAGTCGGTGCGTAAACCAGTGATGGTACGTAAGGCTGCGTAAGGCGCTTTTTTCGCGCATGCGTGAGTTTCGTCAGGAACGTATCTACGTCCGGAGTTTGTGGGGAACTGTGGCGGTTTTGGCGCTGCTCTATGCCGCTGTCGCACAGTGGGATATTTGTTACAATTTTAATATATGTATATATATATATATATACACACGTACACATTCTTTCACATTTTTCAAAATCAAATCATAATAAATTTTGCGAAATTAGCGGGGCGGCCAAGGTACCCGATCTTCGTACTTGAGGCCTGCTGAGGCCGCCTGAGGCTAGCATGCATGGAATTATATTATTCCTATATCCATGGAGGCTAAATGAGGCTAAATAGAATCATCGCACATGCGGGAAAAAAGCGCTTACCATCACTGGCATAAACAGCGGCTATCTGACATTTTCGAATATCAACATGCGCACGATTCCATGACAATACATACACTTGGTACACTGCATAGTTCAGAACGCTCGAACTACCAACAACAATATTTTTCCCCTATAAATCATTGAACAATATAAATGAAACGCATCAAGCAGTATCAAGTTACACGGAAAATTTTCAGTAACGGTTCGACAAATAATCTTTCTAATTTTTTTATGTTTATTACTAATTACATATTTGTTGCGTAGTACAGTTCCATACAGTTCTTTGTATAGGAATTTTTACGTTGCTCAACGACTGCACTGAGGAACTGCAGTTCCCGCGTTTGAAATTTATTCGTATTCTCAACCATTCTCAACAGCTCAACGATTGTACACGAAGTATCGTTATTCGCTCGCTTTCTGTACAAAGTTTGTTTAAATAGGAATTTATCATAGCATTAGAATTTCATTTTATAATACCTGAAATTATAGATTTTTAGTACGCCGTCATTTTCATCAGAGTTGACACCTATTCTTCTACGCAAAAGACTTTACTTATAACCATAATCTCGTCATGTCTGCTGCAGTAGTAAAGAAGGAACCTAAGAAAAGGAAACAGAAACCGTATAAATTGCCAGATAGGGTATCTCCTGGCGAGATATTAACAGATGTGGCAAAAAAGCAATGGATTCTTGGCAACTCCGTTGGTATCGGAGGATTTGGCGAAGTTTATTCTGGTGAGTACTTACACCCAACAACATATCGCTATTCCTATATATAATCAACAAACATTTCATTTATATTTTGAAATATAAAACAGTAATAGATTTTGAAAATCCAAAAATATATTGTTATGTTGTTTTCAATATGAAAGAATAGGGATGAAATGAATTTTTATTTTACTTCTGCTTCCCCCAATCAATGCAGAATATTTTCGTTTTGCATAAAGCTCCTTAGTCTAATAGTAATGAATAGACTGCAGATATTTATGCAATTTGCAATTTTTGTAGACGAATTTTAAGAAAGTGGAATCAAATAAAATCTTATTTTTAGTGGTAGTAACCTTTGCAAGAATGGAGTAAATAAAAATAGTATTCAATTTCATCAAATTTTATACTCCAGCATTTTTTGAAAATTTTTAGAAGCCATAAATGCATAAAGATCCGCAGTCTAGTAATAAATTGATCACACTAATGTAATTATAATAAAAATTACAGCTGCTCCTTATAATGGAAAAGCTCCAAATGATTACCCAAATGTAATTAAAATTGTAAGTATTTATATTGAATCATTGCTTATACAGTCGAACCTTGATAACTTTAATCTCAAGGGAAAAATTAAAATCTTCGAGTTATAGAATCGAAGTCTTTGAGTAAGAGAGGTTTATCCTATGAAAATTCGACTTACAGTTTGTTTGTACAAGATTTAATAATTTGCTGATTGTAATAGTTCTAAAGAAAGAAAAGTTCAATTTTTGGAGATTAGTTTACATATAGTAAATATAATTTACTAGGCTCTTGCATATTACTAGTACATATTAAAGAAATCTGTGATTTTACTCCGCATTAATGAATTAACAGATTGTTGATTAATGGTATTTTCAACAGTAACCAAAGCAGAGAATACATTTTCTTCAGTATCATTGCATCCTTCAATGAAAGGAAGTTTTATTTCGATTTCTAGAGATTTTTAGAGTGCAGCTGGAAGGAATGAACAAAATTTTCGTCTTACAGAGGTTTTCGAGTTAAAGAGGTTCGAGATACCAAGGTTTGACTGTACTTAAATTGTTTATGCACTGCCATATTTTTTGTAAATTATAGGAACCACATGAAAATGGGCCACTCTATGTAGAAATGCAATTTTACATGAGAAATGGTAAAGCTACCGATAGTAAGTATCCTTGTACCAAAAAGTTCAGAATAGATAATTATTTGGATAATATTAAACGAAGTACAACATTGTATCGTAGAATTGATTTTGCGTGATTCTACTGCTCAAAAATATGAAATATATGGTTGCTCAGATATTGTAAGAAAGGAAAGTTCATTTTAGTTGATGCTTGGATGAAGAAGAAGAAACTTTCAGGGCTTGGAATGCCCCCGTACCTTGGTTCTGGAAGCCATGAATACAAAAATGTTAAATACAGATTTATTGTGACGGAACGATATGGCATGGACTTGTGGAAACTATTTGAAAAAAATAATAGACGATTTCCAGAACACACAGTATATAAAGTAGCTTTACAAATAGTGAGTAGCAATGATCGTTTTAATTATACATGCGTGACACAACTGATTCTGAAAACGTATATTTCGATACTCAGTTAAATGTATTAGAATATATTCATTCTAAAACATACGTACATGGAGATATAAAAGGAGCAAACTTGATGTTGCATCTAACGTCTCCAGATCAGGTGTATCTAGTAGATTTCGGACTGGCATGTCGTTATACGACAAAGAACGAATATAAACTGGATCCTAAGAGAGCACATAATGGAACCACAGAATATAATAGTAGAGATGCTCATACAGGAGGTAACGATAATTGCATATTAAATTTTTATATTTGCATTCGCTATGTTTGGAAGTCAAGATAAGACATTCGTTCATTTTAGTACCAACAATGCGTGGTGATTTAGAAATTTTGGGCTACAATATGATCCAATGGTTATGTGGTTCACTCTTGTGGGAAAAAGATATATCGGATCCGGCTGCAGTACACAGGCAAAAAGAGAAAGCATTTGAAAATATTCCAGAATTTTTAAAACACACTTTCCATGGAACAGTTCCAAAATCTATACTTCAGTACATGACCCAATTAGCAAGTATGAAGTTTAACGATGTACCAGATTATGAAAAATATAAGAAAACATTAACAGATGGTTTAAAGCAATTGTCACATAAACCAGAAGGGAAATTGGAGTTTAAAAATAGTGTTCATAATCATACACAAGCAGTCCTAAAACCCGTTACTCCGCAAGATGTAAAAGAGCCAACAGTAAATACACCTCGAAAGAGCCCGCGTATCGGAGCATTAAAGAATCCTAGAAGAAGGAAACTCCTAAGTCCTGTAAGAAGTCTTGATGATAGCACTGTAGGTATTGTAATAGATAAAAAGCGTGCTGGTATGAAAGATATACAACAAGTATTAAATGACATGGAATCTGATGGAGAATATGATATAAAAATAGTTAGAAAGGCAAAGAAGATTTCTAAACCTATTCCTGCACATATACCCAAAATTCCTAAACCTATTCCTGCACGTATACCCACGGCTGCACAGAATGTTATTAAAAACAGGAGAAGAAATAAAGTGAATTATCATGAGGTGAGCTCAGACTCTGAATCAGAGATCAGGAACAGAAATAGGAAATAAGATTAGATAATAATAATCTATTAAAAGAAACAAAATCACGGCCTAAAAATACAACACTGTTAATTACACTGTATTTGTACAAAAATAAATGATGTATATTTTATATAAATTGCATTGCGTATGAATGAAAAGACGCGTAAACAAATTCTTATTAAAATGGTCTCTCTCGGTACGCGATTTCTGTGTACATGTGAATTATTTTATATATAAATATATATGTGTGTGTATACAGATTCATGTTTGTGTTTATTAACAATGTTTAAAGATTACAAATACACTAACTATCTTAATGTTTGCTTTGTTCTTAATAGCAAGAGTAATAATTTATTGGTAACGTAATTTGAATATAAATCTCCTTAAATGTGTATTTTGTTAGCAATACAAAAAGATTTACTTCTTTAGTTTCTGTATTTGAGGAGCACTTATTTTCACTTTTCCGGGAATATTCCTAGCTATTGTTTCTTCTTTTACAGCTTTTAATAAATCTTTTTCTCGTGAAGTAATTTCTTTATCTTTCGAAAATACTGTCACTGCAGTTTTCGCAGCTTTTCCCCTCTTACCTGTCCCTGGTGTTAGTTTTACTTTGAATCTGAAAAATAATACATATGAAATAAATATGACGAATAAACTTTATAGTATAATTTTGAAACACAAATTCGATGCACTTGTAATTCAGTAGAGTATTGTAAGGTGCCACAACTGGTACAGCGAACAGCAATTCATCTTCCGAAATAGGTTTCCCTGTTAACTGATCCAGCATGTCGACTTCTGGTCCCGGCGCGTTGTCTTCTTCCTCATTGTCTACAATTTGAAGATTTTGTGGTGGAGGTGGTTTCGCTGGACCCTTTTTCTTCCCTTGTTGTTTTGGCCCAGATGGATCTTTATTTTTACTTTTTCTTTTATCTTCTTTTGCAGCACCTGCTGACTAAACGAACATTCTTATATAGGATATTACTATTATACATTGCTATTGTTATGTCAGAGACACTGTAGTTTACAACTACACCTACTTGAAGAACTTGCATAGATAATTTTCTATCTTCCTCATCTTGATCTCTATATTTCTCTTTCATTTTCTTCAATTTTCCTTTCTGACCTCTTTTCAGTGCTACTTGATCGTTTCTCTTAGTTTCTGTTTCGATCTTTCTATTTTCATGCTTTAGCTGCTTATTTTTATCGGAACTCTTTTCCTTAATGGTATTACTGATTACTATTGGTTTATTATCGCCTAAATAAATCACGTTTTCATCATTGTCCTCTGGTGTTATTGTTTGGTTTTTGTTGATGTGCAGTCTAATTCTATAACACAAGAACAACCATTACGCATTCAATTTTTCAACAAGGAATATGCAAATCTGTATTTTCTACAACTTACTTAGAACCAGACATATCAATTTTAATTTGCGTATCTGGAAGTTGTGATATGATCTCATCTTCATCGCTAGCAATCTGATCAATATTCTCTTCTGTACTTAAATCCTCCTTGGATTCTTCCTGAATAGGGATTAAATCATTCTTCCGCTCGGATTGCTCCTCTATTTAATCAAAGAAATAAGATCAAGTTCATATAAAATTAAATGTTATTATAATTAATATACTACCTTCGTCAGAATCGCCTATTAATTCTATCTCTTTATCATCTTCGACTGTCGTTTCTGCATGGTCACTTTCGTCATCAACAACTCTAACCCTTCTTTCATCCTTGTGCCTTTCTATTGAGCTTTCTTCTAAACGAAATAGAAATCCCAATCCCATGATTAACTGACATGGTGGCAAGTAATTCTTTTTCCCGCGGATCATAAACGATCCAGTCGTAAGATATTCTCCAGTCGGAGCTGTTTTTGAAACTTGGTCATTGTTTACCCACCATGCTCCAGCTACAACTTTGGCTTCCCATGCGATACTAACGATATAAACATCTTTATAATAAAATTCTGATACAGTAAAGTCACGATTTAGCTCCCATCGCCTGTTCCGGTTCCGAGCAGGGTCAGAGATCGTGTAGGGTAACTATTTTTTATAACCGCGCCGAAAGTTCAAAGGATGCCGAACGTAGAAAAGGACAGCATGTAAACACGGACCGCGCGGTAGCTCGAGCTTCTTGGCCTCTCGCGGGGATGCCCCCCAGTGGAAGGGATAGGCGAAGGGACAGTGATCGAGGAGATCCTCAGGGAGCTAGATCGCGATTTTACTGTAGTAAAAGATATCTTTTAATTACAAGTGTGCGAGAACCCGAAAATGTCGAAAATAAGATTCTCGACCCGATCTGTGCTCGTAATTTCGGGTACCAGCACACCCGTACTACATATTAATCCTTTGCACTCGCAGCTATTTTAACTCGAAAATTAAAGATTTCTTCCGACCTAGAATATTTCCAGTCTCCATGATTTTTTAAATTTGGTGGATATGAAATTAAGATAATACCTCATATCTGAATGTTTAGTAATTGATTAGATAGCAAAATATTTAATATAATGTGAACAATATTTTGAATAATGGTAGAGCAATTTTTAATGGCGCCTCATAGTCACTATTCGAGTGCTAAACGTTAATAGATTTATATATTCTTATATACCTGTAGGCAACAGCCATTGTACCTGCCTCAGCCAAAGTTTTTGGAGGCACAGGATTTCCACCAGAATTTTTAATTACTACAGAACTGGCACCAGTTAAATCAGCGTGAACGTATATATCTCCAGATTTAAGATACCTTTTCACTATCAGCTCATTCTGCTGTTGATCCCTCCCACCAATGACTATAAAACGATGAAATGATTAATTGACGATTGTTTTTGAGATAGGATCACACGAACATACCTAAATAATTTTCAGAGCTAATGAACCAATAAAACTTTTCAAACCAATACACTTTTCTCAATTTATTGATACTGTGAATGGCTTGAACTTCTTTTAATGTCTGCTTTGTCTTTTTCTCTGCAGACTTCAAAGCCTTATCCTGTGACTCTATTGTTTTTTGTTGTTTCTTAGCCGCGGACCTCTTCTGACTATAATATTTCCTGGCATTTGCGAAAGCACTATGAGCTAAATCAATATCAATTAACATTGGTTTCAATTCTGATTCTTCGTCACTGTCTTCGTAAGGATCGTGTAAAAGTAATGTAATATGATTTGTCTCCAATTTCAATTGTTTTATTGCAGATGCAACAGGGTCACTTCTATTTTCTGCTTCTTTCAACAGAACTTTTATATCTGGCCAAGCCATCTGATTTGCAAGTGCACTTTGTATAGCTAATATGGCATTGTCTACTAAAGTTTGATTTCTAGAAATCAATTCTGCTTTTTGCTTATCTACCTCTTGAGTTTTTTCTAACGAGACGAGCCTCTGATCATGATCTTTCTTAACATTCTCTAGTTTCTTAAGAGCTTCGCGTTCCTGCTGCAAAGCCTTCAAATCTAATTTTTGACCTTCCATTGCAGAAAAGTATTCATCTACTGAAACATCAAAAGAGAGAAACTCTTTATAACAATAATCTTTGTGTTGTTCGAATAAAACTGGATGAAATTCAATATTAGTGTAAATAAAATCTTCTTTGCCGTCTGTCGTTGGTTTTGTTTCTTTCTTTTGTATAATGTAGCCCTGAGAAATATTTTTTCTGGCTGACTCCATCATATCACTTGCACATTCTAAAGCTAGAATTAATTTTGGCATGTGATCTATTACATTAAAATCTTTGCCAATTTTACAACCAAATGCGAAATCATGCTTCAATAAAACATGATCAATTAACGAAGAACCAAATTCCAAAAGTGGATTCAGAACCTTTTTCAAACTTTCTCCTGGTTTAGCATTTTCAAGGTACTGTTGAATTTCTTCCACTGGTGGCATGCTATTTTTATGGGCACGGTCTGTGGGATATTTCTCTCTAACAGCAAACCTGGTCATTGTACACTGTTAGTAATATTTTCATATGAGAGATTAAGTATTTCAGTTTCATTATGTTTTACCTGACTTTATCTCCCTCTGTATGAGGTCTCAAAATATTTAAAATAGTCATCTCGTGGTCTGTAAGGACAATGTTACCTCGATCGTACAGTTCTAATATTATATGATATGCAGCCTCTCCAGAACCAAATTGTAAATCTATTATTCTATCTACACCTATTTGAGCAAGACTTTCCAGTCGTTTATTCTTAAGGTGTTTACGCATCTGAGAACATTAGAAATAGCGTTATATATAAATATCAATATGTGAAATGAAGAATTTTAAAATTATTTTTCATTATACCGTTGATCTTACATACTTTCATAGAAAATCCTGATGGAGCTACATTTTTTGGCCATTCAAAGGCTGTTGTATGGATTCTATTACCAGATTCTAATAAAAGAACACGTTTTTCTTCACTTCGTTGAAGACGAATGAGATAAGTTCGATGATCAATGTCGTAAACTTGATTTACACGCATACCAATGAGCCTAAAAATCAAAATTGGTTATAGATACACCAATAAAATGTGGCTACGATATCAGTTTGAAAGTAATTTATAAAAGCTTATCACAGCTTGTTAAGGATTTGATAAATTTGTATAGTGTATTTACTCACTTTTGTAGTTCAGTTATGGTGCAAACGATATCGTAGGAATTAAATCTTGTCTTCATTTTTATGCCGGCTCAACCTCTTATTAGAAATATTATATTATACAGATATTGATATTATGGTTTTGACGTTTCACATAACCCTTACGATACGTGCATGCCGTGAATTATTTAGAGAAAAAATCTACAGTAGCGGGACACATAACATGAGGGTCAAAATAAGAGCTCAATTTCATTGAAAAATATTTAGATTTTAGAAGGTATTGCAATAGGTAGATCAATCACCCAATGTATGGTATTTACTTCTTTCACGTCCGATGGGATCTATCCAGATCTATCTTACTCCTTGACTGTCCTTGACTCCTTACCATTTCTGTATCACGTCCTACCGTATCTTACAATTAGACTTTCAGACCTGCTTAGACCATATCACAGTATTATAGAGGTGTTCGGACTTCTTTCGGGAAGGTGTAATTAGTGTTGCCAGATGGGGGGAAAGCAACGATATATGATTGTATATGATGTACCCCCTCTCTGATGACCAGAGCGCACTAGAGCGCAACGGGGCAATACGCAACGTGTCGGTGGAATAGTTTGGTACCCCATATGGCATCACTGGGTGTAATTATGCGCATAGACTGCATAAAGAACCGTTCCGTTGCATTCAATGCACACATCAGAGCGCACAGAATTCCCCAGAGAATTCCTCTGGCCCCTACCACTTCTCAGGCATCAGCCGTGCATCAATCAGCTACCACAGCTCAGAGGTGATGCGTTTGATGCACTGATACATATATATATCAGTGGTTTGATGCATAGCCGATGTATCAGCGGCCATTAGCGGTAAATTCGAAAAAGCAGATAAAGCACGCAAAGCAAACATGGACAGCGTGTCCATGTAGCCCATACTAATAAGATATGTACACAATCTTATTCTCAGCGTATATGAAGCACTGATATATACTATGGATACGAGAAGCCTGACGCTTGTTAGAAGGTTTTGCCAGTTAGCAAGAGGCGCCATCAAATGTCAGACTATGAACTATGCTTCCCTCCGCACCCCGCGATCGACCGTGGAGCTCGACGCTTTGCGTCACTTCGCCACGCGCAGACGCACCACTGATATATAATATATATATACATCAGTGAGCCGCACACTAAAATAATATCAGTGTTTCGGCATCGACATTTGGCAGCGCTGGCAAAAGAAAGTGCCTTCTTCTACTGGCTTCAACGGCTATACGGCTGGCTTATGGGAATCTCGTATCCATAGTATATATATCAGTGACATGAAGTCATGAAAAGCGTGAAGGTGCCTAGCGTTCCATTTGGCGGCGACCAAAGAACTAAGCTCTATCTACCACAGTGCTTCGATTCGGGGCCAGTGCTTCGATTGAACCCAACTTTTCTCGCGCATGCGCGGCGATTTCAGCCTCAAAAACGTAAACTTCTCGATAAAATGGGGTTCCTTCAGCACCCCGCAGAATTTTAAAATATTTATATGATTTGATTCTGAAAAATGAATGTATAACAAGTGTATTTGAGTATATTTTGTAACTCGTAGGACACGTCTTGAAGTCTTTTTGTCCGGTAAGATTATTTTAGTACGTTCCCGCCAATATAACTGCCTCAGGGCTCTGGCCGCCCTCTTACCCAATAGTAGATACGTGACTGTTTTTTTCGCGCATGCGCGGGAAAAGTTGGGCTCAATCGAAGCACTATTCGTTGCACTATTTTTCGCTCTGATTGGTCCGTGTTTTTCATTAATAACTCCTAAACAAAGCCGCGGATAACATTTTTTCAAAGGAAAATGTTGCTTCAAATGATCTCAAGAACCTCTCATTTCCGGCTGTTGAAGGAATTTTGGGACACCCTATATATATACTTATAGAACCAGCATAGATATAGGCATAGGCAGAGCACCGACGAGATGTCTTTTGTGGGCTCAACCCATTACCATGCCTATTTGTATGCAAATGAAGCGATCCAGCACGCGAAACAATGATTCAGAACAGAAATAGACTTATTTATTTATTTGTGGCACGAAGATTCTGGCATAAACTCGTCTAAATCGTGTGAAATGAAAATGGTAATGGGGTTACATGACCCCCAAAAAGTGAGCCGTAAAAATATATTGGATGATAAGTCTATCCTTATATCTTGTCAGTGGTTTCTTATCTCACGATCTCAAAAACCGACATCGACAACAATCACAGACGCCTGGTCTACTCCTACATCTCGTCTGTGATTGCATCAAGGATGATCAGGAAGACAAGGAGTAGAGATTAGTTTTCGATTGCATGCCATATTGTATCATTGTATTGCATTGTATGCACAATCTATCTATCACTTTCGGTTTTTTCGAAGAACCTGCGCACTGCTGCATGCGCAACAGAATGGCGGGTATGAAAAATATGACATATGACTGCCTTAGAATTTAGAGGGAATACTTTGTATACATACGCAAACGTAAATACATGTTTTTAAATTTAGGTTATACAAAAATTACGCTATAGTTAACTATAGTATACCATACATTATATATTATAACAAAATGGGTAAGTAGAAAAAGTGAAATAGAATAAAAAGTAGCCATACAAATTCATTTAAATTTCTTTATTTCAGATAATCTTGAGCAACAATGCGAAGACGCTTTGTTTGAATTATGTGATGCTCGAGAGCAATGCCCATTCAAATGTGCTGCTGAGTTTCGGAAATGTATCCAACTTAAAAATGAAATACAAGTAATGATTACTTCTAATAAAGGAGGATGTTAAAAAGTGGCTCTAAACATTGGATAGCTCAGACACGTAAAATATTCATAACGAGTTATTCTTCAGGCTAAAAAGGATAATCCTACCATTATTTGTCGGCAAAATGATGGGGAAGTTGTAAAAAAAGGTATCTAGATGAAGTAGAAAACGCATAGAGTAAAAAATTTAAAACCGTTAATTTCAAGTAGTTATTGCTTTGTAAAAAATGCATGAAATGTAAAAATTCAAACTCTATTTTTCAACCAGAAGTCAATATTTATATTGTATGCGAATACAAACTCATAAAATATTTTAGGTGTCCGAGCTACCCAAAATTTGACCAATTTGTAACATCCTTTATAATCTCATTAGTTTAATATTTTTAACACCTAGCTACATTTATGCAAAAAATTGTAATATATTACAATAAGTGATTTTTTATCCTAAAACATTGCCTTAAATATTACAAGGGTTAACTTCTTTGTTAAATCGCATCAACATATTTCCTACATATGATCCTATTTCTTATTAATCATACACTTTTTTTTCAGATGATAAACGTAGCTCAAAAATCAAATGTAATAGATAATATTTTGGAGCAAAGTATACATTTTAATGGCGATTTTAATAAAGAAGAAGTATGTTTTAAGCGTTTAGATTTAAAATTAAAAACTATAACAAATTCATTAACTAATTTGAAAGCTAGTAAGGATCAAATTGAGCGTGAAAAAACATGTGAGACTAACATATTATTAAAAAGTTGAATCCCTGACTTATAGGGATAACACACTTAAATTATGATTAGATTTTTATTTGTTATTCACCTTTCATGAATGAAGTATATACGTATAAAATAAATTATATAACATTCACATAGTCTGATAAAATTCGTTTACAGTGCTTGTTCGGTGGTAACTAAGAATTTTTTGTTATTAAACTGTGAATGCTTTTTGTACTCATCCTTGTTATAACAACTTTGGCACCTTTCGTAATGTCATGAAAGAATTTTAACATTTCTATATGAGCATCGCGAGCATTTTTATCTTTAAGCGTATTTACAGATTTTTTTCTTGATCTTAACTTCAAATGTTGATTAGTTAAGTTGTTTTTCCTTTGTAAATATAAAATATCTTGATAAAATTCCTGTGTAACATCTTGTAGTTTACACGATAACTGTTCTTCTTTGTTAACACTAACAGGCTGCTTTTGCAGTTCATCTTCTCTTTCTTCCAACCTGTTTTTTATAACATCACTATTTTTACATTCATTTTCTAATATTAAAAATGACGCACCTTCGTTCCTAGTTTCATTATCACTTAATACAGAAGTTTGAGGGTTTGCTAAAGATTGAGAACTTTCCAACATATTACAATACGAATTTTGGCTTTCTGGGTGTACTTTACAACTGACATTTTTACATTCGAGCAATTGTGGTCTATGATCTACAATTGTTTTTCCCTCAGTACTATTTACAGACGCAAGCTTTGTTGACAATTTATTTTGGAGTAATTTTTGTAATGGAAGAGGTATTTGGCTTGTAGTAATAAGTTCATTCGAAATGATTATCGGACCATTTGTTTTCTTAGTTTCATTGATCACGTCTTTGTGCTGTAATTTGTGTTCTTTACCAAAAAGTGGATCCTGTGCAAATGTTACTCCAAATTTGTTTGATATTTCAATATCTGTGTCATCCATTAACAAATCTTTATTCCTTGCAACTTCTTCGAATTGATCTACTTTCTCAAAAGAAAGAACTGAACTCTGAAAAAGAGAATTTTGCAATACTTCAGGTATAATATCTTCTTCTTCTTCTTCTTCTACTTGTTCATCTTCATTCTCTTTTTCATATTGCAAACTTTCATTCTCAGTTAGCTTTATACCTTCTTCATGTATTTCAGTGTTCTGATTCTTATTCGTATTACTATTATTTATATTTAACCACGTATTATTAAAATAAGTGTCTTTGAAAGAATAATTCACATTATTAAACATACACTTCCGTATATTTTGATATTGTGCAGCGTTCTCTTGTATAACTGTATTTTGACGCTTTTGTTTAGCTTCAGTTTTCTTAGGTGATTCGATCATCGTTATTAAATTCTCTAAACCAAGCAAACTAGAATTCCGTAGACATTTTTCTCCTTTTACAGTTTCAATTTTTTCTGAATTTTCGAGTACTTCATCTAACTCTAATTTCGTTTTCTGTTCTATAACTGCTACAGTACCTTGCCCTTGTCGAATAGTAAACATTAATCCTTCCATTACCAAATCCGTAATATCTGAAGATCTTGGAGTTATATTATCGAATCCCCGTTTTTTTTTCGTAGAAGAATCTGACTCTTCAGTTTCTGAAACATCTGTAACTAAGTCTACAGAAGCTGTGGAACACTTCTCACTTGCATCCTGTCTTTTACGTTTTTTAGAATTAGGTACTGAAATTTTGGGATTAGTTGTACCGATTTTTGCATCTTCGATTTCTCTTTCAATTAGATATTGATAAGGTAAATTAGCAGAATCTGTATTAGTAAAATCAATTTCACTATTATCGAATTCAGTGATATTATTTTGAATGATATCTTTGTCTGCTTTGTTACCATAATCTTCATTTTCTATATTTGCATCTTCCAATTCATTGGAAATTAATCTATTCTCTTCAACAGTTGATAATGTAGAATGTTTATCACTTACAGTACGATTGTTTTCCCTTTTAGATTTTTCATTAGTAGCTTTTAAATGCATTAATTTTTGTCTATCGTTAACTAGCTCCTTATTCGTGGAGTTCTTTGACATTTTACTTAATGTGAAATTATCATCTAATTGTTTATCATTTTTCTGTTCGAATACTTTCTCTTTCGAACTATCACACTGATCGCTGTGTTCCAGAAGCTCGTTGTTAAAAGAGTGCACTAATTCTTTATTATTCCAACTTAACAGTTGATCGGAACAAGTTGTTACAGCATACTTGATAGCCTGTTCCGAGCTTTCTAAAAAAGATAGTACTTTGATAGTAAGCACAAATGCATGAGAAAAGGCTGCAGCAGATCGTTCCTTAAATTTTGTCATTGCAAATATTTTATCCTGCCGAGTCCAAGATGTATTATCTACGCCAATGTACATACTAGTTAAGAAATTTAGAATTTATAAAAAAAGTACAGTCAAACCTCGATAACTCGAATTATTTTCCACGAGTGTGAAAGCTAAACAAGTCAAAACAGCAGTAAATATTTTACAAAGTTTCATAGAAAGATGCGATGACATTGAAGATAACGTATTCTCTGCTTTGGTTACCGTTGAAAATATCATTGATCAACAATCTGTTAATTCATTAATGCGGAGTAAAATCACAGATTTCTTTAATATGTAATAGTAATATGTAAGAGCGTAGTAGAGATTATATATTTACTATATGTATATAATAAATAACTCGCCTCCAAAATTTGAACTTTTCTTCTTTTAAAACTATTACAATCAGCAAATTATTAACTCTTGTACAAACACGAAGACTTTGATAAGTCGAAACCTCTATAACTCGAAGATTTTAGTTTTTCCCTTGAGATTCGAGTTATTGGGGTTCGACTGTGGTATGTAATTTTTGATTTATTGTAGTAGATAAAATATTAATTTGGAATTTAACAAAAAGGATACTGTAAGTAACTAAAAGGTTGTTTGTACTAAATTGTTGTCCTTGGCGTGGCGGATTTTTTATAATTCTCCTAATTATTTTCATTAATTCTCTTCCATAGTTAAAATGCTTTAAATCCCTAAACATACGCATATAGTATAAAATCGATAATATCTTAATGACAATATTATTTTCAATAATATCTACCTAATTGTACGGTGATACCTAAATATAAATTTATATATGTTATGTTTGTGACACAACCAGTATGAACCAGGCACAGTTAAAACTAGATTTTCCCTCTGTTGCATCCAATTAATCCAGCTAGTCTTTCGTACATATATTCCAGGCATTTTCTCTCAGGTATTAACTCTTGGAATAAAGGAATTAGTTTTATCGAATCTTTCTCGGCTACCGACTCTTTCACTATTATTGTAAGGTAGTATAATACCCTTTGCTGTAAACACACAGATGTGATACATTGGTATTAAATTTGATGATTATACAATAACGAATAATACTTACACCTGTTATAACTTCATTAATGATTACATCTACCACTGTATCCCACGGAACAAATTTACAAGAGCTTATACCACAGAATATTCGTTTTCCTTCTGTATATATACCAACAGATTCTATAACTGTTAATGTGTCTATAAAATGAAAGAAGCAATCAATACAATTGATATATGTTTATTAATAATAGAATCGTTGTAACGAAATACAAACCTTTTTTCACAGAAGTGATAAAGCAAATACACTGTAGTATTAAAATTAGTATGGAACCAGCGAATGGTATTACTATGTCAAACGTTCTCCAAAGCGCCAATGTTATAAGTAATAAAAGAAACGTGACATTAACATTAAAATGAATGTCCTTGTACAGAACGAATTTCATAACATTTTTAGTTTTTGCACTTTCATCTATAAGCTTTAAATTACATCCATTCACATTTTCAAAAAACAATTCGGATGGGGGTCCATCTTTGAGAACTATAGATGACATTAATGAAAATTGTTTTAGCTTTTGTCATCAACAGAAAGTTCAATAATTTTCGCTAAAAAAAAAATGATAGAGTATTCAATAGACTTCAATGTAAGACCTTGTTTTATACATCATAGTAACAAATGTGTTTTAATAGTTTTATACATTAAAATTAAAACTAACGTGGTTCACTTGCAATAACAAAATGATAGGCAAGCATCAAATACACTTAACAAATGATATAAATAGTTACAAATATATATATTCTTCTGTTAGTACACGTGTACACGGATTATTATTTAGTAACGAACATTTCACTGCATTAAATCCGACAATTCACACTACTGTCAAAGTTGACAGTCAACGAAGTAAATACATGTTTCAGTCGGAAATGTAACACTACAGTATATGTACGTCGTATATATAGTGACATTGATGACTTTGATTTAAAAATGCATTTATTTCACACAATCGAATGAATGTATACTAAAATCTAACAACCGTAACATATAGAATCCTGTTTCTTTCGATTCAGACACAATTGTACATAATATTAGTTAAAAATAGTCGAATTCTTACTACAGTATATGTTACATACAGTTACATACAATTGCATACCAATTCTAGGCGGTCAAAATATTGCAGTTGTTCACCTTGCTTCAACAACTCGATAGATGCCAGTCAAAATGATAGCTATGAGGCTATGTTTTGTGTTATCTAAACTGGGTTCAATTATTTTTTTGCGCATTCTTCTAGGTAAATATTATGCATACAACCAGTCTCGATAATTACGTTTTCAATTAAAATTTACATAGTACAGTACATATTTGAAGGACGTTCCAGATGATTTCCCGACTGCATTGCAGCTGATTCAAGCTGATTGCAGCGCAATCTGATTATCTGATGACAAGTAGCTTAGACTTAGACCAGTTAGACTTAGACCATATACAGCCAGAGAGGATATGAGAGTGCTCACGCCCGGGTTTTCGATGCCTCCGGTATAGTGCTGCCCCCACACAAAATCTTAGCCTGGATCAGCTCCTATGCGTACGGTAGAGCGGATTTCCCCCTCCCACTTTTAGCCTGGATCAGCTCCTATGCGTACGGTAGAGCGGACGCTTAGCCTGGATCAGCTCCTATGTGCATGGTAGAGCGGATTTCCCCCCCGCATCCTTCCCGTTCGCCGGCATACTTAATTTTTTTTGACACTGTTCCACCAAACGGACACTTCTGAGATTTTTATACATAATAGATTAGTGCATAGTGGTTTTATTTGTCAAATTGTTCGAGGATTTATTCGACGTCTCCGAATAAAAATTGCAATTTTCCATGATTTATAAAAGCTTACCAACACATCTTTTAAACTTTCGTTATTGGCCCAGCCACCGACGAGATACTATTAAAGACTGCCAACCCCTGTGCTATTCAGCGAGACCAGTAACCGGGCGCGACTGGGCGCGGGGATAACGTGGAGCTTACAGTGATCTGATATACCACACCGCTAAAAGTTCCACCACCGACCAGATACTTGACGACAAGTATCTGGTCGGTGGTGGAACTTTTAGCGGTGT
>CM052314.1:33497134-33700047 GCA_028455605.1 Lasioglossum malachurum
CGACGAGAATCTCCTTAGTGGCCTTCTGCAACGACGAGATCACGTCGATGGCCTTCTATTTCTTACTCCAGCTAGAATACATTCAAGAGGGCGTATGAGAACACCGAAATATTCGGGTGACACCAACTCCCGTAAGGCTGGCAGTCTTTAGTAGTATCCCGTCGGTGCGGTGGCCCAGCTAAAGAACTAGTAAAAATCAATTTTCACTATTTTTTTCGCATTTCTCATCATTTTTCCAACATTTTTTTATACGTCGTTTACTAAACTAATTCTCCTAGCCTTACAAAGAAATTGAAGTCATTTGGTCCATTCTTAAAAAAGTTATTCTGATTTAAAGTGTGTGTGTGTGATTCTATTTTTATTGTGATTTTAATTGTAATTGAAATTTTAATTTTTATTATGTTTATTGTGATTTCAATTACAATTGTTGTTTTTATTACACTTTTTATGTCAATTCCGCACGCGTTCTTCTAATAAAGATATTTATTAATACTAAATTTATTAGAATTATTACCGCATTTAGCAATTTCCGATACATGATTATATCGCACGAAGCATCGGTCGCAACTAGTTCTGATTTATGCCACAGGCTAGTAAAGGTTCTGTTTCATGTTAAAACAATGTGGTCTCTGTTTCGTGGTAAAAGTGGGCTCTACCGTACGCATAGGAGCTGTTCCGTGCTAAGCGTGAGCGTGCCAAAAAGTGGTGGCAAGTCAGACCCGAGCGCGAGTAGTCTCATATCCTCTCTGATACAGCATATAGCACTGATATTGTCAGTGATATGCAGGGTGTCCCAAAACTCCTGTAGAACGTAGAACCCGGAAATGGGAGGTCCCTGAGGTTATTTGTGACGTTTTCCTCTGCAAAAATGTTATCCGCGGCCTTGTTTAGGAGTCATTAACGAAAAACACGGACCAATCAGAGCGCGACCTAGACGCGAGTTGACACGGTCGGCCAATAGACAGTTGGCGCGCCGGGCCGTCTGTGCCAACTCGCGTCTAGATCGCGCTCTGATTGGTCCGTGTTTTTCCTTAATAACTCCTAAACAAAGCCGCGGATAATATTTTTGCAAAGGAAAATGTTGCTTCAAGAGATCTCAGGAACCTCCCATTTCCGGCTGTTGAGGAAATTTTGGGACACCCTGTATATATATAAATCGATATGATTGCTCGGTATTCGATTAAACATAAATACCTATATGTAATAATTTGAAACTCACAATTCACAATTAGATAGGAACATCTAAAGTGTATCTCATAAGTATCAACACTATTTGTTTCTAGATTGTTGGCAAGTAAGAATCAATTGTTTTTTCGAGTCATTGTATCAAATATTTGGTCCCACCCTATATAAGAAGTGCGCAGACGTAGTATTCGTTTCAAATCGCTGATACACCGTCCAATAGAGTGAGTGAAACAGCACCTGCTGCCATTCTGGCATTACGTCAATGGTGGATGTCTCATTCGCTGGATTGGGAGGAGTTACCGTGACCGCCATTGTTACAGGTCCTTCGTATTGCAGAACGTGATCTGTGAATATCGTATCGTCATATTACTGTTTCTAACGCATTTGTGTCTCTGGCATAGATTTCAACGACGACGGTATACAGTATTCGTGAACGTGTTCTGAGCGTAGCATGTCCACAATGAATCCCGAGTAGTGAGTAACATTTTTTTTGCGCAGACATAAATGTACCAAGAAACATTCAATTCGTGAAACATGTAATCGATTCGGCCCGAACTCTGACAACGATTACACCTGAACCGGTCGATCCATTTTCATTCGCGTATTTTCATGCGTTAACGCAAGGAAATTCTGTTTAATGTCCACTATCTGACAGATTCGTTCCCCCCTCCCCTCCCCACCCCACCTCCCTTCTTTTTCTAGCTAGCCATATTTTCAGAAATTCATCCTCTGTTGTACTTTCTCTACTTTAATATTGTCAAAACATATTTCACGCGATCTCTCAATCGACTAGTAGAAATCTAGTATTTAAACATTGTTGTACAATCGAAACAGTTATTAGAAAGGTTTGGTAAAATTATTTTTCAGGGATTGATCTTTAGACAGTTATGTAGTAAGAATAAGACAAAGTTCATTCATTTCAGATAAATGCCACTAACCTTTGTTATTACATCAAATTATCTACCTATTTTTCCAAATTCTACTTTGTTCAATTAACATGGATGCACGTAGTGTGTATGTTGTATTGAAGGCACTAGAACAATCAGTATTTGTTTTTTCAAATGAAAATCAATTATGAAATCACCAATTAATATATCGTAATTTTTGTAATGTATATCTACAATGTAGAAATTCATATTTTTACAGTACCATTGATGTTTTGTGTTTATAATTTGTTATGTGTTGTACTTAATCTATTATGCAGTGTCGTATCGAATTAATCATTAGTTATGTTTATAACTTGTCGCATATAATTTATTTTGTCTTATAGAAGTGAACAATATTTCTAGAAGTTCAAATTATTATTCTTATTAACTACTTGTTATCCCATTGATGAATATTAAAATATACAATAAATAAGGAGGAATAAGTACATTTATTTTTACTAATGCTTATTCGACTTGTTCTTTAGAACAAATATTAAATCTAATAAAATAATATTAGTAATTACTAGATTGCTGATCTTTTTACAAAACAAAAATTATCTGCATTGATTGCAAGAAATAGAAACCAAATTGAATGTGTGTGTGTGTTAATTCTTCCCTTAATGATTTTCACACTAACTGTACCAGGTACTAAATGCATCGGATATATATTGTTTTATAAAAATTACAAGACTGAATTTATTTAGATTTTTCACAATTTTTATAAGAATACATGCTCAAATAAAGGAATTTATTCAATAATTTCTAATGGGAGCATCTTTATAATTTCAATAATTAAAAAATAAACAATGTGAATGCGGTTATTTGACCGGTTGCGGTACAGTTAGTGTTAATACATAGAGGAGAAATTTATATACATATTGGTATTTTAAATTTTTAAAATTTTTCAACAATTTTGAATTTCATCTACTCAATTTTGCTACAAATGTATAAAGATCGGCAGTCTAGTAATTACGTTGATCATAGCATAAGTTTCTAGCAGTTAAAATAGTGGTATTTTAAAAGTTATAATGTATAGTCGCATGAAATCTAATTTAAAACATATTTTTCAGTGATTATTTGTTTAAATTGCTCTTAATTGGAGACTCTGGAGTTGGAAAATCTTGTTTGTTACTCCGCTTTGCTGATGACACATATACAGAAAGTTATATCAGTACTATTGGTGTAGACTTCAAGATTAGAACGATCGATCTAGATGGAAAAACAATAAAATTACAAATTTGGGACACAGCAGGTCAAGAACGATTCAGAACAATTACAAGCTCTTACTACAGAGGAGCACACGGTATTATCGTTGTTTACGACTGCACAGATCAAGAAACATTTAACAATGTTAAACAATGGTTGGAAGAAATAGACAGATACGCATGTGATAATGTAAACAAGCTGCTGGTCGGTAACAAGTGTGATCTTCATACCAAAAAAGTAGTTGATTACACAACAGCAAAGGTGAGTTAATTAGATTATAAACTTTTAATTACTACAACAGAAGTTGAGTAAAAGTTATAACTATTTGGATATCGTTCTGTCAACAGGAATACGCGGATCAACTCGGTATTCCATTCTTGGAAACATCGGCAAAAAATGCAATGAATGTGGAACAGGCTTTCATGACAATGGCTGCAGAAATAAAACTTAGAGTGGGTCCCCCGTCTAGTGGTAACAGCGATCCAGCAAATAAAGTGAAAATAGAACACGGACGTCCAATCGAGAATTCGAAATCTGGGTGTTGCTGAGAAATGTAATTCTACATCTGTGTAACCAAAGTAAGTAATTTTACTTATTTAGAAAAATGATTGTTAATTTAAAAAAATAGGACGAGGAATCTCTATGTAAACACTGATGGTAAATCTTTGAATTACAGAAGGACATCTTACAGTAGCAGTTTTGTACTGCTTGAAAAAGGAATATTACCAGAAGAAATGTGAAACATGATGGAAGTTTCAGTTTATATTAATAAAAAGAAAAGAGGTGTGAAGCATTATCAATTATGGACCACTAACTCTATTATAGAGTTGAATAAAAATAACTTTTGTTCTATCTTTTTTTCAATAAGAGAGAACATGATCACTCGCTAACATACCTAGTGCAAAAAAGTCAACCATAGGAGAAAATTCGTCGAATTAGCATTAATGGTCATTGACTTTACGCAATGATACGTTTAACGGCATTCGAGTTTATAAAAGTAAATTAAATAATATTGTGTATCGTGGTTATAAAGATAAGCACTTTTATTTTTTAGCGTAATTATAACATATATAATTGAATGTTTCTTTGTCTAGAAAAGGGAGTCATTCTTACCCCTTTGTACTACGCAAACATTTTTCCATCTTTTATTCCAATCATTTTTTGAAGTAAACGAGAATTAGATTACTAATATACTGAAACATGCCGTCATTGCTGCCTCCCTTTTTTTTCAGTGCTCATTAGTGTAATTTAATAACATTATATTAATAAATATGTCAACACTAATATACAAATCGCAAATAGCATACCTACTCATATGGTGATGCAAAAAGGAAAAAACAGCGTTACACATGCTCCAACTATTAACATCATCCGAGTTACATAAGTTTTTAAAAAACTTATGTTACTTGCGATATTCGCGACATCGTTTGCCTATTATAAATACATCTTGTCGTTTGAGGAATTTTTAAATGCTTAATGAATATTCGATATCTTTCGTCTCGTTTCTACAAAATAAGTGCGTATTCGTAAAGCCATTTGTTTCGTAAGGAAGAATTTGTAAGATTAAAAATTTAGCTAAAATACCGTTTCTCTTTTTGTACCGATTCTTTACTATTCTAAAGTAAGTAACGTTATTTTATATATTGCATACTTGCTATACTTAAATATTTTTACGTTATGTTATAGCCGCTGAATTAATTGTGGAGTAATAATAAATTAGAACATATTCATGGGACTTTATATAACTTATAACACGCAATAATAATACCAAAACAGATTTTGTACACTGTATATTATTCTAATTTTTATTGAAAAGGAGGAAAAGATATTTTGTACAAAAGACCGATATTACGATTAATCTCGCTTTTGTATTGTTATTAGAAAAAATTTTTATGAAGACGAAATAAGTATATATTTCGAAATAACTACGTGTTTCTACCATGATAATATATTAGTTAATTATATAAATTAACAAATAGGAATGTATAGAAATCTTCGTAATGAGGACGTACTATATGTAATACTTAGATGTATGATTATAAAAATAAAAATCATGTGTATGTTATAAAGTCATTTGCCAATTTTTCATGAGACATAGTTAACAATTATTTTTAGTAGCATTGTTGCCCTTATAGTATAAGGTATATAACGGTAATATGTGATGACAAATTTAAAGTTTCGTACGAAACGTTCTCCTTCGATATGGTATCGTGAAACAGAGTATCTGTCAAACATTCGTAGGATGAATCATGAATCATATTTTCTAGAACATATAACTATATAGTAATAAAAGATTGATAATCATTTTTCGCTAAAATTTACTTTTCTATTACATAATTCTTTATTGGTCTATTCAGTATTCACTTATTTTACAGTGGGATTGTAACTGTATTTATTATAACCTCGCGACTGTCATTAAAATTTCGTCAAAATGATGCAACAATATATGAAGGAATTAGAGCAGGTAAATTATTGTAAAATCATTAAAACAATGAAAATTATTCGTTCAATATTAATGACAATGTTATAATGTTCTTGTTTTAAGGATCCATTTGATCCTGAAGAGTTTGTTGAAAGACTTGCTTGGAGAACAGTTAACGACACTACAAAAGACAGCGGCAAAACATTTTTTGATCCTATGATAGTACACGAAACATTTTTGCAAGCAATAAAGGATTTGCAAATTTTGCAGGAACGTCAACAGAAAAAGTGTGATAAACTTGAAATAGCATTGAAGGACGAAGAAGCGAGACACTTGCTTGAAATACTTGAGTTACAAGAAAGAAATAAGCATTCTATAGATTTATTTCATCAATTAGATGAAAGAATTAATCTCGTGGCTACTAAGGTCTTGCATTTAGGAGACCAATTAGAGAGTGTTAACACGCCTAGAGCTAGAGCTGTAGAAGCTCAAAAGTTAATGAGACACTTTTCAGATTTTTTAAGTCCTGGCCCTTTGACGGATCCAATCTTTACTGACAAGTCATCGGTACGTATGCTTGTTTTATGTATCCAATGTTTAGATAGTTGCTAATGCCTGTACACTACCATCCATAAGTATTTGACCACTTGGCGGAATCGAATCTAAAAGTTTACATCAACGTTATAACTGAAATTACTTTGAAGTAGAATGAATATAAATGTATATGATTGACATGGAAGCATTATAATGCTTTACAAGTTAAGGATTTTACCAGTAAATAGATGAAAGTTACTAAATACTTTGTTCATCAATATATTCACCTTGCTGGGCAATGACGGCGTATACAATTTAAAGCAATCTAGCAACAAGCTTTTTTAATGTTTCTTCCTGGAAATAGTAAACAGATAGAGCGGAGAGACACTTGAAACCACCATACTTAAGTGTTTTCACTCGACCAGTTTTGTTTAATTTTTTTTATTATCTTCTTGTTCATAGTAATTGATCTTGAATATTATCTGTATTATTAATTGTTACTTTTATATGAGTGTATAAAAGAAATACTATGGCAGAAATTACATTGGAATACCTTATTTTAAATATATTTTCGATAAACTGAAGGTGGTCAAATACTTATGGACGTTAGTGTACATTATTATAACTGGACTACGGATCTTTATGCATTTATAGCAAAATTGAGTAGATGAAATTCAAAATTATTGGAAAATTTTAAAAATTGAAGATGTCAATATACGATTTCTCCTCTATTATAATCATTAAGGGAAGAATTAAAATTCAATTTGACTTCTATTTCTTGCAATCGATGCAGACAATTTTTACTTTGCATAAAGATCTATGCAGTCTAATTATAACAATTAAAAATGTTGATACTGCTACAGTTAGACGAAGCGGCAGATGTGATACAAAAACTCCATCTTATCTCGCAAGAATTGCCTTCTGAAAAATTTGAACATGCAAAAAAAAAAGATTGCTGTTAAATACGATGAAATCGAGAGAAATCTTATAGAAGAATTTGTCAGAGCACACAATAGAGAAGATGCTAATCGTATGAGAGAATTAGCATCAGTTTTAGCTCATTTTAAAGGATACTCCCAATGTATTGATGCATTTATAGAACAAAGTCAGATGGGCTCATTCGGTGGGAAAGATGTTTTTCAAGATGTGATACCAATGTGTACAAAATATCATAAATTAATGCAACAAGTATTTACAAATCCTGAACAAGTGATGGCAAAGTTTGTGTTAAACATTTATCATTTAAGACTTCAAAAGTATGCGGTTGCTAAGTTAGCTGACAAAAGTGATCCTGAGAAGTATCTCAGAAACCTATACGATTTGTATACAAGAACTGTGAAACTATCAGTAGAATTAAAAATGTTTAACATGGGTACCGACGATACCTACCTATCAAAACTTACCAGGAATATATTTCAGAAATATTTGGAGACATACATAATGTAAGTTTATATGGTAGTCAACATATATATGGAACTAATTTACACGTTATTTTAGCGTCGAAACAAAATCATTAAAGGAAAAGTCAGCAGCACTTCTTATCGAATATTATGAATCTAAAAATCATCAGAAAAAACAACTACAAACCGGTGGTTTTCAAGAATTAAAGAGAGATTTGCAAGCGGTTCTAGGTGCAAGAACTAATATAAATATCGCACAAATAGAAAATTATGGTGGAGAAACATTCTTATCGGAAGAACTAGCAATCGCTTTATTACAGAGAAGTAAAACAGCGTTTCAAAGATGTCAATTGTTATCAAAATCTGAGGAAATACCAACGAATGCGCTCCAAATTCTGGAAATACTGTTACAATATTTAACAAGTGAACATGTTGACTATGCATTAGAATTAGGCTTACAAAGTGTACCAATTCCTGAAAGTAGAACTCAACCTGAGATTCACTTCTTCAATGTTGTACGTCAATGCAATGCAATTGTGCGCCTTTTAGAAGAACAGTTCAACGACAGCCTTATACCTCTTGTCATGTAAAATTTTTTTTTCCATCTTTCCATTTTATAAGACAGTATTAATACAAAGATATGCACTAAAAAATACAAATTTTTTTTCTTTAGATCAACACCAAAACACGGAGATTGTATGCTAAAGAAAAAAATTGTACTAGATCAAGTTGACATGAAACTTGAAACAGGATTAGATAGAAGTATAAATGTAATTGTTGGCTGGGTGAAAGTGTACTTACAAAACGAGCAACGTAAGACTGATTTTAAGCCTGAAACTGATGTTGATACTTTGAGCACTCCAGCTTGTTTAACGGTAGTGCAATATGTTACTGGAATGATTCGACATATTCGGAATACTTTGGATGGAAAAAATTTAAACAATGTACTAAGTGAACTTGGAGTTAGATTTCATAAAGTTATTTATGATCACCTACAACAATTTCAATTTAACTCGGCTGGTGCAATGTGCGCGATATGCGACATGAATGAGTATCGAAAATGTGTCAAGGAACTTGAAGTTGAAGTAGTTATCAACCAGTTTGATACATTACATGCTTTATGCAATTTATTATTAGTCAAACCAGAAAACTTGAAACAAGTTTGTACAGGCGATCAACTGGTATGTTATATGTTTGAAATATTATAATTATAATATAGCAAACAAACTTATCGAAATGATTTCTATTATTGCAGGCAACATTAGACCGTAATGTTTTGCTGAATTTCATACAATTGAGAACTGACTACAAAACACAAAAGTTAGCAAACTGTTTGAAGGGGTTAGCTACATGATTCCTTTCCATTGTCTATAAAGATATAGTTGTGTGCTGCTAATTTTTAGTTGAAATGCATTACTTAAAATGTACTACTTTGCATTACTATAATTATACAAAAGAAAACAGAATTAAGGAAAACATTATTTTAAGTTCAATAATGATGCTGCATTATATGTTCAGTTGTACAGAACTATATAGTTTAGTATATTATATATGAAAAATACTTTGTAATTAATGATGAATATTATATTTATAGAATAGAAATTCTTTTAATTTGTAGGGACGAACTATGTATAAAGAACAAATCAATAAATATCGTCTCATTTCATAATTATTCAATAAATATAAAATATATTTATAGCAAATGTATTAATTTTATTATATAATATGTAAGATGATCATAAAAGGTTGTGTTACTTGTTGTATGAACGTTTTATCATTTCAGATGAAATTATTATATATACAAGCAGTAATTAAGTATAAAATTTATTATATCAAATACTTTTCATGATAATCATTTGTTTAAACTCTTCCTAGTATAATTTGAAGTTTATCTATTGTTTTTTCCAAAATATTTGGCGTAATACATTGCACTTCATGTGACTACAATTTGCGATGAATTTCTTAAATGGTCTTGGGGGGGGAGGGTACGTTCTTTTCAAACGTAATTCACTTGCATATAAGTTTATATTTTCCTTTTTCAACTCAACAGTTATTCCCATTACATAAATTGTATTGCATTGAAAATGCTAAATAAAAGAACAGGGAAATCTTAGAATATTTTAAGATACTCTTTGGAAAATAAATCTTATAATTGCAATATTTAACATAGTAAATTTAATACTAAATCCAAATTAATAGAATAGAATTTAGTAATAACCAAAGATACTAATGTAAGATAAATTACCTATGTATTTGTCTGCAGTCAAGTAACGCATGACTGTATTGATACATGCATACTTGAATCGAACAGGATTGTTTCATTAAATATGATACAAATTGAAATTTTAATGGCTTGACAAACCGAACTTTATCTATGCAAATACAGAGCACTTATATATGTTTAAAATTAATAAAATTTTAGTGATTAGCGTTTATAATTTTTTTTACATTGTAACAGTCAAACGGATTTATTGATAATTAAATTAAGCACATGTTACAAACTCATGCTTTATGGAAAGGTTACAAAATTGTTGCATATTTTTTTATTTTAACAACACTAGTAACTTAATCATTATTGTATATAAAAATTAAGTTAATACCAGCATGTTATTAATAGAGACATATTATTTGATATAAATATCACTGACATCGAGCACATTCATAGAAAGGTGCTGATAAAAAGAATAATACTAAAAATAATGTTTAATTTACTATGGAATTACCAAAATATAATATATAATATTGAACTTTTCCATTTGTCATATATCGCATAAATGAGCAGTTTCAAATCATTTCCAGGAATAGGGTGATACATGTATTTCGTATGCTATAAATTGGAATAAAAATTTTTTGTTAAGAATACGGTACAAAAATGTAGTAAATAATAAGTGTATTTTGATGTTGAATAGACTAATAAATACTTTATGTCTAACATTAAATGAATAATGGATGAAGTTTAAGGGTGCAAGTTACATGCAAAATAAGTAAAGAAAATATTGAAATATGCGATGAAAAATAGTCACAAAGGGGAAAGTAAAAATATGAAATTATCATACCATTCGTATTTTTTAATATACTCTCACATAAAGTATTATGTTGAAAATATATGTAGTACTCGTATTACGTATTTTTGCCATAAATGTTATTGTTACATTCTAACTGGATTAACAAAGATTCTTAAACAGGAAGCTTCTAAGATCCCTTAGGATTATGGATAAAAATCATTGAAATAATTCACACCATTCATTGTACCGTACTGTTAAACATTATTAAATCATCTAAGTCAATAATAATGAATGTCCTGATCTTCTATTTGATTACACAGTTTTATGATCCATGAAAATAAAAGGAAGATGAATCATTCTTATAGGTATCAGCGCATACGGTAAGTATTAGTTTCATGTACTTGGCACAGTTCCCCTTTAAAGTCTAGTTCAATGCTGAAATCCAGATCTCTGTAGTTCCTTGCGTTAGGCTTCATCGAAAAGACACCATATATTTCTTCTCCCTTTTTGACTGTCATATATTCGTCAAAGTAGAACACAGTTTGCTTCCAATGCGTATACTGTACTTCCGGCGCTGTACTGAATCCAATACGTTTGTGGCACTTGGTGAATTCGATGTTGAAGAATGTAACTAGTGCTTGTACATAATCGTTTCTACGAACTTGTAGAGTAAACGGGGAAGAAAACTCCAAATCAGCCTTTGTTACTGTGTACAGGTCAACTTCCTTGATTAGACATGCATTTGTAACAACTTGTTTCGGATCCACAACATCCACTAGAGGTTCGCTAATTGCTACTTTTCTTATACTACTCATATCAAATCCATACACATCGTCCCACCAGTTTATCTTTTCGTCCTTATATTGTCTGTCTTCTATGCCGCAAATAAATAATGTTGCTTTGTCAGGGAATAACATTCCATCTTCGCGAAGCCATTTGTCTCTGGCAAAGAGCACCGTGTCTAACATTGATTCGTAAAACAAGCAATAGCCCATCCATTCAGAGATAATTATGTCAACTTTTTCTATACCATCGGGCAGTGAAACCTCTTCAACTTTTCCTTTAAGTATTGTTATTACGTTCGACAATTGATTCGCTTCTACAATCTTCTCTGCATATTCAACAATATTAGAACACTCGATACCGATAACTCTCGCTGCTCCAGCTTTAGCAGCAAACATCGATAGAATACCAGTTCCGCATCCGATATCAAGAACGGTTTTTCCCTTAAAGAGGTGTTTATTATGATACATGGAATTTCGATAAGTCACTGTGCGCACTTCATCCTTTAGCATTTCTTCGTGTATTCCGTAATGGGCGTACGAATCGAAATAATAATCTCTAGACGTCATGTCCTCCACAGAAACAGATTCTTTACAGGAGGATGGAATAGCATCCTTGTTCGATACAGGAGTAATGGTCTCTGATACTTCCATGGATTCCATTTTTGATGTCTGCAACAATATATTTAACAGAAGCACATTAATAACAAGCTTATACGTACGTTATATAAAAGCATCTACCTACGCTATGTTTGGAAAATTACAATCAGATCTAACTAAATATATATTTAAATGATTTATTTGAAAATTGTTATTATTAATAATAAAGAAAGAAAAAACATTTATGTAATGAAATACAGAGAATAAACTGTTTTATATACTCGTGAAAAAAACCTACAGTTAGCTACAAACACGTGACGTATAATTAATATCTCGAACTAAGAGATATAATTCTTTCTGCATCTAAATGTAAGAAGAATTATTACAAAACATTATTTACAATGTTATTCATCGGTTACGGAAAATACTAAATATTGGAGTATTTGTAGAAAGACGGTCTTTTACGCCGACACCGGTGTACACGTGCCCGCCAAAACGAATGGCGTCTGTTTAAGATCGAATGACCAGTTGAGATTTCTCACACTCACACACATTCCTCTATTACCGTGTGATTAGTCTGTACCCGTGGTATTCGATATAACTACATTTTTTCGTGATAATGTCAACAAATAATTTGTTATGTTTAAACCCTATTATCGAAAAACACACCACAGAAAAATAAAGAAAATGCGACTGAACTTATCAATCTATTTCCCAAGATTCTCTAAAGCATAGTGAAAACTATTATGACAAACGACATTCTAACATTTTTCTTCATCGCGTGTTCACGTGGTATCATCTATTATTTACATTAACATCAATACATTGTCAATTATACTCAGATATCGTTCCTCCCTATCTCTCGAGATATTTCACTAAAACTTACCGAATTTTCGTTTGTGCACATGCCACTCTGGTTGATTTCTACCGGCACTTCATTACTCGACGCCATTTTGATCCGCGTCACAGCAGACGACCATAGACAGGAGCGTACAAAGACACATGGCAAATTGCAAATACGATTCTGTCAACAAATATGTTTCTTTCAGGATCTAAATAAATTCTCTTGTTGATCAGGTCAATGTATCCTGTTAGCATTTCCATAGAATTTTTTTTATTATTCCCGCCCATTTGTAATCAGGATTTTCATTTTTCAGAAATCAAAAATAATATACACGTTTATTGAACGTAAATAATACTATTTTTACATCATTGGAATTATTTCTTATATGTAGATGAATCTTGTAATTACTCTCTAACAGTATTCTTCTTATATTAAGTTACTTGATAAATTTTTTAATACATACATATGTGGCTATATACGCATATATATATATATATATATAGCGTATTATAGAGTATGAGTTGATTTAGCAAGTGTTATATTTATTCTACGAACCAGTATATAATATCTTATTTCTATGTAAAGATAATCCAAACATAACGTGATGCACGCTATTATGATCAAAATTTGAAAACTAATATTTTCATACTTCTTTACGTGTATATATATAAGAAAACGCATATAAATGTTGCATACAATTGTTACTACTTAGTGATATAGCTTATATACGAAATTACTAATCAATCTCTTTATATATATACATATATAGTAAAGAAATTATATAACGTTGTGCACATACAATACGACGTACAATAATTTGACAAAACTATCGATTACCAAGCAACGTTTTGTTTCGTAAACGATTGCTCACGTGAATCTTCGCCCTTTTCTCTTATTTTTTTGCGAAATAACTAAATACGTGAAACATACACGCACGAATGTTTGTTGTTCGTACGTATGTAGACTGTAAGTTCACTTGTTCCCCATGGATGTCCTAGACAGGCCTGGGCATTTTTGTCTCAATTGAGACAAGACCGTCCCCACCGTAGCGCCCAGTGTCCCCCACCAACATCCGCCGTTACTGACCGTTACTATGAAGGAAGGACGCACTTCGTCCGTCACAAGCAGTGCGCAGGCCTCGTGCATCGAAGCCGCGAGGAGCGCCACTGAAAGGAAGCTTGGTGGGGGAAGCAAGCGTTTGAGGGGCCCCACCCGTGCCCAGGCCGTCCTAGAAGAACCACCTGAATTGGCTGAATTGTCATATGAAGAACGACGTTGATACGTTCCTGTGGTATGCGCAGTGCGGTCCTTTTACACTTTCCATTTCCAGACGAAATAGATATTCATTTGTTTCAAATTCCCACCGAAAAATCATGTTTCATTTATGTGATTCTATATTGACGAAAATCATTGGTAATTCAACGACAATACGATATCTTTAATTTCGTATCTTCGTTCGGTTGTTTTCAGAGAGTGCAAAGACATCGTCCAATAGGAGTCGAGTGGCTAGCTGACAAGTTGCGTCGGGGTGGAAATGGGCAGGGGCAGGGAACAGGAGCTTGTACGCATTCGGTCCGTGAAGTGTTGGTTTCGCGAAGGGGGTCAACCTCAGTGTCTACGTGCTCTTTCTCGTGTTATTGCTTCCAGCGAAATAATAGAAACTCAATTTTAATGTATCGTGCGTGCCAGTGTCTTAAGATTATTTATATGAGGATCGTGGAGCGTTAGAAGATGCTGGTAAGAAAACAGGCGGGAGAAAACTTGACGTAGAAACAAGTGCGCAAAGATTGTATACTTGAGTTCTCTCTCTGTCTTTCTCTCTCTTTTTGTCTCTCTTTCTCTCACACCCTCGCGCGCTCTCATACTCACCCTTTTTCCTTCCTTTCTGTCGTGTATACCGAAAAAAATATATCAAAATCCATGCCTTTGTTATGTAGTTAAAATGCTTTCGCAGGTTATTACCTTCGAACGAATGTCTCTCCTAAAGAACCTTCGAGGTTACAACTATTACCCGATGTCTCAGAAATCGGCAGGCTGTCATGAACGTAGCGGACTCCGTTTCGAAAACGTGGTTAAGATGTCAAAGTATGAGTTTTATCATAATCGGAACATCCCCGTGGGAACGTTCTTATTTTGCGTTGGTCATGTTCGATCCGGGAATAATGTCTTGTACCTGCGAGGCATGATCGCCTACATAAACAATAACTCGTCGTAGCAAGGCAGCTGGCGTTTTTGAAGTCCTTGTGTCGCTATATTATTTGCAGATATTTTTTATTAACCGAATTTTGAAAATCGTCGAACGAAATTCCAGTATATTTTTACAATGGTGAACAATCAATTGACAGATTCTGATAAAACACAGAAAGAAAAGATAATCAGAGATATTTTTCTAGTATTATTTATATTTTTCTACACACAAGTAACAACATGATAAAATTTCATATATTTGAGTAATTTTTTTTACTCAAGAGAGAAGTGATTTTGTAACTCTTCTGTGGAAGTATATCTAAAGGGAACACTATTTAATACAGATTACATATTTTTTCTGTTACAGGGAGACGATCCGCCGTACCTATCAGTAGGTACGGAGGTTAGTGCTAAGTACAAGGGTGCCTTCTGCGAAGCGAAGATAAGAAAAGTAGTGCGATCGGTTAAATGCAGAGTATCTTATAAACAAGGTTTGGGTACTGCGACTGTAGCTGATGACCAGATAAAAGGAACTTTAAGAGTAGGTGCATCCGTTGAAGCTAGACATGCTGATAAGAAAGAATTTGTGGAAGCAACGATCACCAAAATCCAAGATTGCAGTCAATATACTGTAGTTTTCGACGATGGAGATATTACAACGTTAAGGAGAACTGCGCTATGTTTGAAGAGTGGACGGCATTTTGCAGAGAGTGAAACCTTGGACCAACTCCCTTTAACGCATCCAGAACATTTTGGAAATCCAGTAATTGGGGGTAGAAGGGGACGACGGTCTAGACAAGCGCAGTGAGTGCTCGTGAAGTTATATATTGGCGGTATTTGTCCATAAAGTAGATTGCTAGTGATTCAAATTGTAATTGTTATCGTAGAGATGAAAGTAGCGATGATGAAGATAGTCCTCCACGAGGAACTCGTGACTCGGGTTCTAGCGGAACAGGGAAAGAAGGTATGGAGACAGAACCAGAGATTGGACGAGTTGTATGCGTGGAACTTGGAGATAAAAAGAAAAAGGATAACTGGTTCCCTGGGTTAGTGGTTGCACCAACTGCACAAGACACAGTGAGGATTCGAGTGAGAGATGACTATCTTGTTAGATCATTCAAAGATGCACGATAGTAAGTTGCAATATCATTTAGATTCTAATCAATTCTATAATTTCATATATGTCAATATTATTTCGTTGCATTCTTAGAGCTGTTACGCACTATCCACCAGTCGCCAGCGACCACTAGCTATGGGAAAACATATTAGATCGTACGTACTTGGTCACAACAACCAACGAAAACGCGAATAAATAATTTTTTTTGGCAACCAGGCAACTATGTGCATAAAATCAGTTTCGATACAGAAAATTTTATTTTAGAAATTGAATCCCAAAGTGCGATTTGAGATTTATCCGATAATAATTTTGCAAATTGGGACATGAAAAAAGTAGATTTGGAAGAAATTGTTAATATATTTGCACCGGAAGGTGCTTCAGAACTTGAAAAAAGGGAGTCTGTTTGATGATCTATGCGATTCCAACAACTTTTGAAGACTGGCTGAGCTTGGTCGCCTAATTGTTGATCTCCTGATGACTGGTCGACGATGCGTAACGGCCCTTCTGGTTTTAGTGTAATGAATGTAAAGAAACAGATAGTCCTTGAGACATAATTATATATTAATATTCACTTATTCTCTGCCATACTATTACACGTTAATTTATATACTCAGTTATACAGTTCCGAAGAAAGAAGCCACTGAATTCACAAAAGAACTTGTCAACAAAGTTGAGAATAGTACATTGAAGGTTGCAGTAGAAAAGGCACTGCTATTTTTAGAGAAGAATGAGTTACCTCCCCATTGGGATAGGGATTCTCTTTTTGGACATTCTGTATCGAGTGGAAATAGTGACTCTGATGGAGAGCTTGATTCGGATGTAATATTTATATCTTTAAATATACTTTATATCTGTGATTGTAAATAAATTTAATGTATTATATTTGTTATCTGCAATGAGATTGTATTTTTCAGAGTTCAGATGATGAGCCGCGCGAAGAAAAAGATCACTTTGTGGCGCAACTATATAAATTTATGGATGATCGTGGAACACCTATCAATAATTGCCCAATGATCGGATCCGAAGACATAGACTTGTACAGGTTATTTCGAGCTGTTTATAAATTGGGTGGTTATAATCGCGTAACGAATCAAAACCAATGGAAACTGATAACGCGTCGTTTAAGCTTTACAATGCAAAATTCTCCGTCTACGCACAATTTGGTTAAGCAGGCCTACAAAAAATTCCTACATTCGTTTGAAGATTTTTACAGAAAATTAGGTTGTACAATGGTGAATCATCCAAGAGGTACTATACGCAAACAACGTCCCGGTAGAAGTCTGATTAGAGATAAAGACAGAAATACGCCTGTACCACCACAAGTGACGGTCGTTAAAAATGAAAAAGAGGAGGAAGAGAAGAAAGTGATAGAAGATGAGAAAAAGGAGAAGAAAGAAATAAAAAAGGAGCCGGTGAAGGAGGAAGAGGTGAAAATAAAGAAGAAGGATGAGTTTGAGGAAAGTGGCAGTGGCCAGGAAAGCGATGTGAACGTGGAAGGTGAAGCAGAATCATCCAGCAGTGAAAAGTCTCAAAAAATTTCAACATCGTTGGCGTTACAAAACAGAGGTAAGTCTAAAACTAAAGAGGAGTCAAAGAAAAAGGTAGTAGAGAAGAAGAAAAACGAGCCTAAAAAGCAAGAGAAAAAAGATGATAAAGCGAAGGAAGAGGACGCTACTAAAACGAGATCTAAATCCAAAGACGATACTGTTAAAAAAACCTCTTCTGAAACTAGGGAAACAAGGACTCCATCTCGAGAATCGGACAAAAAAACGCTGACCAAACAGAGGCGTTTAACCGACGAAGAATTGAAAAGACGAGGGCGAAAACGTAAAGAGTACGAGGCCGAGAAGTCACGTTCCGATGAACAATTAGCAGAATCTGCTCCTTGCTACAAGGGTCCTGTAGAATTAGGAGACAGATTAAAAGTATATTACGGACCCACTCATGAATCGAAAGTCACGTATGAAGCGAAGGTTATCGATATGGAGAGGGATGGCACAGAACCGATGTATCTGGTTCATTACACTGGATGGAACACAAGATACGACGAATGGATCAAAGCGTCGAGAATAGCGCAAAATTTTACGCAAGCTCAGGGTAGAGTTAAACGTGTTAAAGCTAGTTCACGACCACAAACTCCCAGTACGAATTTATCTAATAATATAAACAAATCATCGAAAATTGTCTCGAATACAAGTTCAAACGCGTCCCAAAGTCGTCGTCGAGCACAAAGTGTAGCCCCAACAACGACAGTTAGCTCCTCGATTACAATGAAGGAAGTCAAGAAAGATGAGAAGGAGAAAGATAAGGAGACATCTCAGCCAGTTAGATCTACGACTCCACTGTCTGCTACAAGTTCCAGCTCCAGAACTAAGAGTCCAGCGACCCCAGCGACTAATCGTCAAACAAGAACGACAAGAAATAATGATGCGCCTGGTATAGAACACAGACGACGCACGAGAAGGACGTCTGGACATACAGACATATCAATCGCGTCGGAAACTGAAGACAGCGAGACGTGTGATTCTGATGCCACAGAACCTGAACAAACAAGGACCAAATCTAAAGGTGCCGACGACAGGAAACGCAGAGAGGCCAAATGTCGAGCCGAGGATAGAATAAAACCAGACGAGACTAGTGACGGTGAGGAAGATAAAGATAACTTGGAAGAGCCACGCAGAGGTAAACGTTTGAGGAGAACGATTGGTAAATCACAGGGTATCAAGTCGGAACCGGATAGCGATGAGGAACAGCCAAAAGGTCGAGATTTCGACTTAAATCAAATACGATCGGAGCTGAAAGGTTTCGACAAGGCAGTGAAATTAGAGCTTGTTAGAGTTGAGCCTGATCCAGAGGATGAAATCAAAATAGAAGAAAAGGAAAACGCGGTTCTAGCATCGCCGAAATTAGATAAAAATTTGGAACCTAAATTAGAAACTACTCCTGAGCCGAAAGCGACAGAGAGTACAGAAGACATATATGAATTCAAAGAACCAGAGCCGTTTGAATTTGAAGTACGTAACAAACGAGACACCAGTGGAGAAAAAGATAAAGTAAAGAAGAGGGTATTCGAGGAAGAACCGAAAAGCCCGAAAAAGAAGCAGAAAATGATTGTATCGCCAATTATAAAAGAAACCAAGCCGGACATCGATGATTCAAGAAAGAAACCGAAAAAATTGTTTAGTAAACGGATCGATGAAATTACAGAGAATCAACCTACTCACAAACCGCCGCAACCTGCGACATCATCGAGTACGTGTGAAGAAGCATTTGATAAACTTTGTGAATCACCAACGTTTAATCAAGTGAAAGCTGCACCTATCGTCGAAGAAACAGGTAAAATAACAAATGGTATAGATTTGCTATTCAGTGATTTACCTGGCGACGATGATGGTACTCACGATGATTCTGAGGATCGACTAATAATATCAGAGGCAGAGGTTTCAGAAGCAGAACAAGAGAACTTATTTACTTATCAGCAAGAAATGTTTTCTACCAATGATATGATAAACGACTCGTTAGAATCGTCTAAAGAAGATACAAGTCCACAGGTTGAAACTATAAGAGAAGAATTACTATCGGCAAGTTTGAACAAGCCTGAGGTGCCTCCGGAGCAAAAACCAACTATTAAGATGTCCCCGTTACAACACAGACAATCTCCAGAATTAAAATCACTCGATACTAAATTATTAGATATTGCTCCTGTCTCGTCTCCGATTGTACCAGTTCCAGCACCGATTAGTGCAAGATTACCAGCCACGTCTACAATAGAGGAGAAGCTCTCAGCGGCGATGGCTTTTCGTAATAAAATCAAAGAAATTAAAAAAGAAGACGAGGTTCCCGAAGTCATATGGAAACCTTCGAAAGAAATTCCGAAAAAGTTGGATACTATAATTGTACAAAAGAATAAGGAAGAGCAAAGTGGGCCTAAGGTAGATATCGACAGTAAAAAGCGCGAAGAAGGAGATATTCCACCGAATAACGAAGAACCGTGTAGAGAGATAATGCGAGTAGTCATCAAACAGAAAGACGAGGAACTTCAACAATTGAAGTTGAAGAAAGAGGTGGAATTAAAGAAGTTTGTGGAAACAAAAACGGAACTCAAAAAGGTACAAGAGCAAGATACCAGTGAAATAGTATGGAAGCACGTTGAAACTGAAGAATCGAAAAAAGTGGAAGATGAATTTAAGGAACACGATTTTAAGGAGAAAGAGAAAGAAAAGCGTAAAAAGATAGTTACTCAAGACATGGATTCTGCAGACAGTAGTGACTCCGAGCAGAGGCTGGTAATAGATAACGAAGAACCTCAAGACGCAAAAACACCTTCGAACTTCGATGTAAAATTACGAGCGGAGTTAGATAGACTTCAAGATACACAGGAAAGGCATTCAAAATTACAAATACAAAAATCCACCCAACAATTGAAACTTCAACAACAAGAGTGTATTATAGAATGCAAACCGGAGAGCAGCATGTCTGTTACAATTATGAAAGCAGATGAAGAGGGTGAGGCAATTAGTTCTTTACTATGCGAAGAAGAAATACCAGGTTCGCCTGCACCTGTATCTGAAAACATCGAACAAATAAATGCTGGTCCGTCGTGTTCTCCACCAAAAGTCGAAACATCTGAAACCAGTATAGTACTTATGGAAATGCCTTTCGCGAGTGCTCCTACATCAGGTCAAAGTACAACCAGCAGTACCGTTGTTACTTTGACAATGGCACTACCAAAAACGGTCGAAGCATCTGTTCCAGTTTCTTTACCAATGCAACCAAATCCTGCTCTAGGTGTGAGACAGCAATCGCATCATCAACATTTACCTGCACTAATGCCTGCCCAAAGACGGGAAAGCAATGAAGCAGCACCTGTAATGGACAATACTCCCCCAACTACACCAGACTCTAGTATTTCCAATATCTCTGGTTCTCCAAGGGAAGAAAGAACAGGTGGTTCATCGCCAACATCGGAAGATAACTTGAAACTACATCGTGATAGTTCTGAAGCAGACAACGATAGCGGTGGTAAAGGTCCTGCATTCAGTGAAGACGATACGCTACCAAATGCCGAAGGTAATTCTACCGATAGAATATTGAAGCCACCTGCGAAACGTTCTGTGGAGGAATCTCAGTCCCCTAAGAAGCGTAAAAGGAGTCGAAAACATTCAGAATGTGATAAGAACACCTCGAAAAAAAGTGGAAGGCATAGTGGCAGGCATGGTAGACACGGTGCTGGAAGTGACAGCGACGATACAAGCGAAGGCTCCAATCTGTGTGGAGCTAACTCGACGTCAACTAACAACAATCATACGAATATGACCACCACCGTGACCGATCTTAGTAACTATTCATCGAGATCACCTCGACCGACAAAATACAATTTCTATGTGGAATTAGGTAAAGCATCCACATATCTTCTTATGTGTATTTCATTATATCTCTTCTTATATCACAAATGTAATTACTTTCTATTATATCAACAGATCCCGAATTGGATGGGAGTCAAAGGATAGCTGTATTACAACAAAAATTATCCGAATTGCGTAAAACATATAATGCTGTGAAGGTTGAATTGGCTGCTATAGAAAGACGCAGAAAAAAATTGAGGAGAAGAGAACGGGAAGGTAATTATTATTTCATCAATTTAATTCAAATAAAATTTACAATATCGAATTTGGTTTTAGCCATAAAGGCAGCTAAAGCAGAAATGCAACAAGCCTGTTCGTGATGAGCTGCCTTGAGACATCCCATGTCACTTAATCTGCGCTAAACAAACTTTTATACAACACCAAGAGATAAATAGAATAGTATCATTGAGTGGATACCAGCCTGTGCAGTCACAGCAGATTTCATGACAATTTTTACCTACCTAACATCGTTTAGGTAATTTTTCCCCCAACTAATATAAATTGTAGATATAGACGATAAGATTTAATATAAAGGAGGAACACTTATCAGAATGAAAAAATATATTCATATGTGCTTTGTGTTGTACATTGTTTTTGTTAAAGAACGTAATGTGACTGTTAAAAAAAGGAAATCTTTATCCTCGATTTGTCATTTAACCTGCTCAGATACAAAGTACAAATTATCGAACTTGATGATCATTCTCATCGTTCATTCTTGTTTTTTAAGGAAAAGGCTGAGAAAAAACGTTACCGATAGTATGTTATTATAAAGACATCTTGGGAACAAATAATTGTCTAAGCCGTCTGTCATTTTCGTTTCGGGCATATAGCTTGTAGCACTGTTGGCGGTTGAGCTGTTTTCAGGACGATCAGATGAAGACATCATACGAGTATGCGCGTGCGACAACAGTTACGTATTTCTTAGGGTAGAAAGATTTTGTATATATGTATTAAGATTAGTAATGACATAGTGGTCTGCAATATTTACGCGTGTACGTACGTAGAGTCGTAGCATCCTTACTTTTTTCGTTTTAAATTTAAATAAAACATTGCTATTCTATGTGATTTTTAAAAGTACCGTAGCAAAACAATCATATTGAAAGCAATGTTTCTTTGTACGATATAACAAATATGTGAAGCAAACGAATGATTGTATATTGACATGCATGTGAGATATAGCACAATTTTTAACTTTTAAAAGAGGATACAGAATTACTTTAATTTATGTACATAATTTACATGAATAAAATATATATCATATTATAGCTGTTCTAAAATACGAAACATTAAAGTCCATTGTAAATTAAGTAATTACACACTCGTACTTGAAAGAAAAAAATAAGGAACTTTCTTGACAAACTGCATAGAATCGAGTTAATTGATTATGCAATTGTCATGAATGCAGCTCAACGGGATTCATGAAATTACAGCCTTTTGCATTATATCTGAAAAATTGCTGCCATTGTGCTTTAATCATCAAATAGGTACTAGATATCGCCGTCGTATATCATAATTGGTCAAAGATGCATTTATATTTGTATTTGGGAGTCAATGTACCCCAGGTATTAATAGAAAAGGAAAATAACGAAAGAAAGCAAACAAAAAAAGTTAAACTTAAGAAACAAGTCGCAAAAAATCGAAATCAAATACCCAGTATGGAATTAAATTTGTACGAAGATATGTTGGCTGGCAAGAGAATGAAATTTTATGTATATATATATATATATACATACATACATATATATATATAATTTTTTATAAGAAATCAGTTGTGTACATGTTTTATGATATCAAATACCATGGTTACACACTGATTGCGATGAAAAAAGGAAGGAAGAAACTTAGGAGTTGGACTCCACGAATCTTTGTACATATTTTACACTGTGTGTGTTGAGGTCACTTCTAAATCCGGTTTTAGTAGTTGTTTATCGCACACGAATGTAGCTACGCATATTAATTGTATAATGGTTTCAGAGGTATTGCAGTAGCACATGCTATACATTTGTCTTAAGAAGTTCAAAGGATGTGTGTGACACTCATTGTAAATGTGGGGATGATTCGATGAAATAATAAATTAAAAAATGAATCTATTACACACCATGAAATCATATATAATTAAATTATAAATGATTTATTATGGTTTTGTTCATATTTCATCTTCTTTCAATGTAGCACAATGAAACTGCAATCAGAATTTGTAAAACTACTTTGACTATATTATCAGACTGTTATGTTACAATGATTTAGTTATATTTTACCAAATATTTATAACATACCGTACTTGAGTAAATAATATTGATTACAGAGATTTTTATTAGTTTGGATAAACAGAGTAATAAGTAGATGTTATTTGATTAGACATATATTGAACATATACAGAGTGTCCCACGCAACTAGAACAGGCTGTATCTGCTAAACGGTTGGGAACAGAAGATGCTATAAGTAAAAGTTGAATGGTATCGGACAGTGCATAATATGCAACTAATTGTATGCACTTTTGTGCATCGGTGCATCAGAAAAATGCAACTGCACTTTTTTAAAAAATGGAAACCTATGTTTTTGCACCAATCGCTGCAGTTTCTTGTGCTCTACATAAAAGTACTAACATACGTATGCCCTAGACTTATTCGTTAGGAAGTTATCGAAGCTAAAAGTATAATGGAACATAACGTAGGTACTCCGGGACACTTGCCGAGAGACCGAAATCATTCAGAGAACTTTTAGCTTCGATAACTTATTTTTCTTATAGCATCTTCTTCTATTCCCAACCGTTTAGCAGATACAGCCTGTTCCAGTTGCGTGGGACACCCTGTATATGAATCTATTGTAAGATTAGTTTTTATTGCAATTTATTGTTTGTTCTATATTTAGACAGCGCGTGAAATTATATATTATAATTTAATTACAGATATCGCAAACTTTACTGCTTTTATGTAAATACCGAATGAATACTTCATAACATAACATATTTGAGTCAATGGAAGAAAAAAATATATCATGGATAACACCAAAATCTTTGAAAATATGTATTACTAATATTTGAATGTTGAACACATCCTTGTCTTCATGAAACAAATTTTCGCCCTGTAAATCATGAATTATATATATGTATATATATATATATATATATATATATATATATATATATATATATATAAATATATATAAAGCACAATGTGGATTGTGTCGCCAACAAATAATATTGTTCCACATAACATTTAATTGTGTTAGCGAATATTGTTAAGAAATAAATCTTATCTTGACAAAGAAAGAGCAACATTATTTACCCTGATATCACGACAGAGGTCTTTATTTTTTAAACATAACAATAATGTGTGTAAAGTATAAAGTATCGCAATGAATGAAAATTCTATGTTTAAAAATTTTTATAAATTATTTATTATATTGCAACTTAAAAGTGAACATTAAAATTTTGTTAAACTCTGCACAATAATATATGTTAATACAATCATCTCGCTATCATAGTTTATATTACATAAATATATGAATTGTATACATATCTATATAATATATAGGGTCACTGGCAGTGCGCCGATATATTATATTATATGTACATTATGTATTATATATATTATATGTATATTATATGTAACATACATATGTATATATGAAGTATTATGAAATTTTAACTATTGATACCGAATTATGAGAATAGAACACGAACGATATAATGTACAGTATATTGACAATCTTGTGTATTTAATACATAGTGCTAGTAAAAATATCGTTAACTAAAACCTTGATTTCTTGCTTTTGTATTCAATCATTTCAAATCGTGTTAGCTAATACTCTAAGAAAATTACTTGATTACACCTATCTACTTCATTTATCTTTGTACACCAGTAATATAGACCTATTAAAGGTACAATAGTATTCTGGATCATTAAAAAATGTCTGAAAATATTTTCTAATGAAAATAATATAGAATACATACAATAAAATATAGATCCAATTATCGTAATATTATTGCGCATGCTCAAATATATGTCTGAAGCATTGTAAAGATTAATTTTATGATCGCTCATTACCACTCAAGCAAAAAGTAAATGTGATGTCTCATTTTTCTTGCAAATAATTCATTACGGTATATGAAAAATCTAAGTATTATACAAGATTATAATGTTAATAATTGGCTCTAATATGAAATTAAAAAAAGTCAAAAGAAATACAAGATTAAAGACAAATAAACTAACCTGATAAGTTTATAAATCATCAAATAAATTCAGTTCCGTTTTAATAATATGGTTTTCCTATCAATAAATTACTAAAGTAATGAGCCAGATAAAATACAAAAAATATTTAATAATATTGAGCGAAAAAGTTTGTCTTCAATTCTATATGTCAACAAGGTGGTGGGCTAGATGTTGGTGCAGTATCAACAGTTTGTGCAGATGATGATGCTACTGACGGTGACTTATTCTCGGTAACTACCCTTCTTAGTTCAGCCAACGTAAATTGCTCCATTAATTCATGATGAGCTTCTAGCCGTTCAATACAATGTAGACATGCTGTTTTTGGTAATGGGTCATTCATGTTTACCTGTATGACAAAGGGCAAAATTTTATGTTCTTTAACAAAGTATAACTGAAATTATTAGTATCATTATAACGTAATATATAACACAATATTTTTCTCTCAAGATTTAAGCTTTCGTTTAAATGTAAAAAAGCTATTTACAATATGAAGATTACTGTAGTATACACAAATTTTGTTATAATAAATAAATTTAGTGTTAATATTACAGTTTGCTAGCATACTAGCATCATAATGTAAAAAATATTATCATTGCAATAGAGTTTACTACAACCAAACACCACTGTCAAGTGGTAAATCATTTACAGTTATTATACAAGATATACATTAAAAAAGCAGCAAATGTAACTTGTACATGATGTAATTTTTAATCAGTCATGAACAGTCCGAGCATAAATAGTTAATAAAAAATAATATTGACAAGAGCGATACTGAGATACATAAATGCAAACAATAAATTTACCACAATTGGAAGATAAGCATTAATTTTCTCAGCGAGCTTCATTCTTTCACCCTCTTCACCGTATATGTGGATCACGAAACGGTTCATCTTACTACAAAGTCTGCATATAAATCCCGTGATCACAGCTTTATCTGTGCTACCCATGTTGATTATTTCCTTAAGGTTATTGTTTTTACTATGGCACTAATCGACACCCTGTGATCTAACACACACGTCAATAACTTCAACCGTAAGTTACTGCTTTATGAAATCTCACAAGATGTTATGCTTCCTTCAAGATTAAGTTTGTTTATCATAGTCTGTACAACTGGCGCTACTAGCACTGGGTTTCACTACTCTCTCGTCAGGACCGTGCATACATGTATATTTTGATATTTTCCTGATATAGGTATACTATATGGTATCATTCTATCGTATAGTCGTAGGTAGCAATTACTACAAGTAGAAATTTTTTAAATAGAATATTGTAATGATAATGTACAAGGTCATACATTAGTTGAAGCAGCTCGAAGTTTCAGAAAGTTTGGTAGCAATATTTTTTAAATTTAACAAAGAGTCCGACGCCCTTTTTAAATAACATATCCAATTCACTAAATATATATAACCTGGATAAACAAAATATAACATTTAATTTTATATTTGAATACGCACCTACACACTGCTACTTAAAATCAAAAATTGTTACTATATATCAAAAATTTAGTTATATATCTTTGTTTTCACTTGATATTACATGTACTTAGAATAATATTGTTATTTCCTTAATTATAATAAATAATATATATATATACACATATCGTGATAATATTTATATAATATGATTTTGAATTTTTATGAATCATTTCTAGCATTTCAAATCGAAAATCTGTATATACATATCTGTTTTTAAATAGGACATCTCTTATGTTTCCTATATATTTCAATTTTACATATATATATACAAATGGAGACTGTACATATTTAGTTTACATATTTATAAAAAATATGAATGTTGTACTTGTATATAAAATTATATAGGCGTTTTTGTATACTTCTTAAATTCCAACAACAGGAAATAATAATTTGTTCATATTACTTTTATATTATATACAAGGTCTTATTTTTTCTGTATCTTATTATTTTCTAAGAGCTCCCACAAATATTTAAAATTCCATATATTATTTCGATAAAATATGGCGACGATCAGCTGTCTTCTGTCATATAATGACATTCATATTGATAAACAGGATATTATGAATTTTCGTAACATCATTTGAAGAAGAATGATTGTGCTTTGAGACAACTTGATTAAAATTTTCTTTACTGTCGTGCTTTCTTTTATATAGGTAGAAAAGAATTTTTCGCGATGAATAGGTATTCGCTGTTGCTCATCTGAAGTAAGCAGCAAGTGAACGCAGCTGCGTAAAAAAGCAATATGGTGACTAACGAATTAATCAACTGTTGAGGATAATCAAGAATACAAATGTTTAATAATATTACCAACTTTTGGGATGGATGGTGGTGAAGTTGAGTGATGAACTTGACGTGATTAAAAGCCTTTTGAAGGCTAAAGAGAGGAAACCATGTGCGATGTGTGTGTTGACTTTCACGACCTTCTGCTCTCCTGTAAGCAGAATGTATACAATATCTTTCATGTTAACCTATTGCACTCTGCTGCATGTTGCGAAGTTATGCATTCACGTCGTCAATTAGTTCTTTAGTATAAACAATCTAAAGACAACAGATTCCATAAAGAAACATTTCATTTATTTCATACATTTCTCTAGAAAGTTTCGTTTGTAACATTAGAATGTATAACCTTACTGCTTATGGATAGTCTTGTGGCTTGTTGGATTAATTGATACACGAAAGTTGTATTTGAATGTCTAATTATTGAAGATCCACAGCATTATCTTGTTAATTATTTTTTTTTACCGAAAACGTCGTAAATAATATTAAAATTGTACGACACGCTGAAACAATCGGTAACATACATTGGAATATTACATGCAGAGAACAGTGTAAACGAAATAATATTTAAATCTTTTATTCGCGTTAGAATGATAATAAAAGTTGAACTATTACTTTGCCATTGTTTATATTACTTGTTTATAAATATGTTCTCTTTTTTATATTTTTATATATAATTTACATTTAGATGATGAAAGATCATCAAAAGAACAAGATGGATTGGCTACTCTATATATCTCGGATGTGGACACAACATTGCATTATGTCAATCAATGGGTACAAAGGTCTGGTTCCACTCCCATTGTTTAATTGAATTATGAATTTCTATATACATTTATTTGCAATATTTTATATGGTACACGAACTTGCACCGAATAATTGCCATGAAAGATCTTTTTAGTCTTGAATGTTTTAGGCAATGTATGTGCTGTTACCGAGAAATAAAAAATTTCGATCGTTTTATACGATTAACGCAAAGCGTTGTGTTGTGCACATTACAACAATTACAAATTATACAACATAATGGGCAAGAAACAGATGCTGAAAGAGCATCACCTAAAGATGAGAAAGAAGAAGAAGAAGAAGAAAAAACTGATGAGGGAAAGACAGAGGATTCAGATTTTGCACAAACAGAAATAAAACAAAATTGGTCTCAACAGGATAGAGAAAAATTGTTCCATCTGCTTTCAAAGATATTTTTATTAAATTTTCCTCTTTATATTGCAATGAAACATGGTGGTGCAATTAACCCTTTAGCTCCAATAAAAGTAACTATTATGTATTCATCATTAATCGGGGTACCTAAAGATTGCTTCTATTAGAAAGTTGCGCAATATTCTCTTATTCTTTTTAAAGGATGAAGGTGGATATTGCGAGCCTCATGATCCAGAAGTACCAGCTCCCTTAATACGAGCAGTTTCTATATTTTGCCATCAAGGTGGCTTTAATCTAATGTCAGCTTGTTTTGATATGGAAACTACATTACCAGTTAGTCTTGCACACTCTATGGTTGCAGTAATTTGTAATTTGAAACTTTGGTTGAACTATGGTAGTGTCATTCAGCTCTTTATACCGTTACGCAGCCGTGTTATGAAATATATGTGTCGTTTAGGAGACAAAGAATTACGCACACCTGCAGTTAGAACAATGGCTGGTAAATTTTCAAATTTACTATAGGTATTTGAATACGTGCCTCGTGCCTTTTAATGATACATTTATCATTTTTGCGAATATAGATTTCATGTGGAGCGCTGTAAAAGATCCCATTGATGCTGTTTTACCAAGTTTCGATCGGGATGGATTGGATCTAGCGTTTAAATACTTCACTAGTACAACTTTAACCATGAGACTAGCAGGAATAGCTCAGATAAATGCTCATATTACAGCATTCAATGAACTTTGTAACAGCGAAACTATTGCCGAAGTGGAGCAAGTGGGCCATGCATTGGCAGCTTGGTTGACGGAAAACAACATAATAGTTCATATATTTGGACCAAATTTGCACGTAGAAGTTATTAAACAAAGTCACATTGTACTAAGTTTTTTGGCTATGGAGGGTAGAATAGCATCGTCAGATATGGATACCATGTGGCAAGCTGCACAATTAAAACACTGCGGACGTCCAGTATATGATTTGTTGGCACCCTTAGTGAAACACTTGGCTCCGACTCCAGTTCTACATTTATATTCTTTGTTAGGGAAACTAGAACCAAAAGACCACACAGAACAAAGTTTATTCCTGGCATCTGCTTTGATTAAATTTATTTGGACAGCGGGTGGTTCAGGCTATCCAAGAGGTTTAACTATCAAGAATAGAGAAATTTTAAGAGGAACTAGTGGCGTCGGTGGTAGTAGTACCAGCGATGCCAGTGGTATGGATGGAAGCAGTCCAGATGAGGATGAAGAACCGAGTCCTGCTCCATCCGAAGGACCTTCGCCAAGGAAACAAGCAAGAGGTGATAGCAGCGATGGTGAAGGTATACCTTGTACAAAAAATGCACTTCTTTTTCTGTAAATAGTAGAAGTGTGCGAGAAATTTTCCTCGCACACCTGTAGTAAATAGATCTAAAGTAAAATATACATATTTTGTAGGTCCTTTCAAAGGAAAAAGTATGGGCACAACAGTTGTACAGGCAAGCTTAAACGAAGCAGAAGGTTCAGCATTAGAAAAGTCTGAGTGTAATGCGGAGTCTATGAAAGATTCTGTGTGCGCTATACAGGATGACATAAAAGAAAAACAGAGTGGCTCGGATGCAGAAGCAGACACAGAAAAGTCGAACGCAGAAGAAACAATTGCAATTGAAAAGAAAAAGAGGAAGGTGTTGAGAAAAAGAAAGAAACCACAGAAACGTTCTTTAGTTACCGTGGATAAAACGTTTGAAGATATTGTTAGTCAAGAAAATGGCATGAAGACTAAAGATTTAATGATCGATATAAAAAGTAGAACCGAGGACAGCTTAAATAGTTCTTTAGACACAAGCGGATTAGTTTCTTTTGATGATCATGATCCAAAAAGCGTTGACGCATTGGATCGCGTGAAGCAACAAGCAATGGGATTAGATCCAAGCGATCAACAAGTTCCAACTACAGCTGCATTATTGAGAAGAGCAAATAAAAATAAATACATGTCGCTAGTAGGTCATAACGTCGACCGGGCACCAGACTCTGCAGACACTTCGCACGATGAAGATGATAGTGACGTAGCTGGAGTTCTTGCTGCGGCAGATGGTCCTAGCGCTGTTATATCTGAACTAGCAGGTTTGGTACATGCGACAGGACCGACGTTTTTGCCTTCCGGTTTAGATGAAATGTTATCAGACGAAGAAGGTTCTTATAGCAGTAGAATATCAAATAAAAGTGAGAAAAATATGGCAGACTTCGACGGAGAAGAAAGCGGTTGCGAAGAAGAATTAGCACAACTAGCGGCGCGTCATCTAACGGCTATACAAATGCAAGCTTATCATCCACACCATTCTCATCCAACAATGACGATTAGACGATCTGTTTGTCGTCCTCCACAAGTAAGAAGTGTTCGTCAGACTGTCACACGCGTTAGTTCTCAATTCAACTTGGATAACGTATGCAAATCTGGAAATACATTGTTATGGGATCTTTTACAAGATGAGAAAATAGGTCAGCTAGGAGAAGGTTTAGCTTTAGAAGCTGAGAAAGCATTATGCAATCTTCTTTGTTTTAACGTCGACAGACTTATACCTATGAAATTTATAGAAGGCTGTTTAGAAAATCTATCAACTAACCGTTCAGTAGTTGTGTCTCTAAGGTTGTTACCGAAATTACTTGCCAGTTTCCAACAATTTGGCGCAATGGACGCACACACGATAACAACATGGGCGGATCGTGAACGTGGAATGATGAAATACTTCTTCAACAACCTGAAAACTTACACCAGCACGGGTCCAAAAAATAGTCTGTATTCTCATCAAACAGAAATACAAGTGAGACTACAATTCCTCTCCTCAATTTTCTCGCCTTTGGGTTCACCTGACTGTTTTCGCCTAAACCTTGAGCAAGTTGACATACTGTGGCAATGTTTGTCACAAGATCCAACGTGCGCCGATGAACTCTTCAGTTGGCTACTCAGTCAAGCAAAGTCAACAGAACAACATGCCCTTGGAATGGACACGCTTAAACATCTATGCATGCGTAAACTACCAAGTTTACCACCTGAAACTATCAGCATGATGGGTCTTAGTCTTTTCCAGCAATTGTGCAATCTAGCTCGCTTGGCTGCTGCACACTTAGACAGACCTTTAAGGGACGTAGATTCGGTTGGCATGGATTTCTTGTGGAGAATAGCGTTGAAAGCTAAAAGTACAGATGTTAGTATGGCAGCTATACAATATTTAAACGGTTACTATATGTCCAGACAATTAACGCAAGAAGCAGAGTTCGTTTCACAGTGTATGACCCATCTCGCTGCAGCTAGCGCTGACTTGGAAACAAATGAAGAAGCTAGTTTACGTTGCATACAGCGAGCTTTGTTATTGTTGAGAACACATTTAGAAGCTTTCCGAAAACGGTACGCATACCATTTACGTCGTTGGGTATTAGAAGGTAGAGGCGCTGGTAGTCACGTAGCCATGAACACTTCCGAGAAGGGCCAACAACTAAGAATATTCGTACAACCAGCCGGAATTCCGGAGAAAACGAGCTTCACACTTTTCAGTACTGATTATGTTGCTGATTTAAGAGCAGAAGTTGCTAAATGGTGGGATGATACGCAAAACACTCAAGAAAGGTCATCGTCTTCTTCAAATACAAATCAGAGTAACGGATCAGTATTAGGATCTTTGCTTACCGATGGGCCGATTAGAATGATCACACAGGGTCAGGAATTAACAATTGATTTCGACGAGAAGACATTACAGGAAATGGGTTTTAAAGATGGTCAACTAGTGTTCATTTCTCCCGGTGCTGGTCGTGGTAACGGTACAGGCAGATGCAACAAACGAGACATGGATTCACCGTCACTTTTACCACCTCCTCCTCGAGAGTCTTTGCCAACATTATTGCTACTGCGACCACAATATTTTGAACAATTGTTCACATTGATGAGGACTTTGAGCGCTATGAAAACGGTGGTGAAAGGTGGACAGGAAATTCCTCATACAAAAGCCCAAGTACTTTCAAGAAGAGTTTGGGACACATTGACTTTACTACCAACGAGTCCTACCTTATTGAGAGGTTTCCAGAAGTTGGGAGAAACTACTCTACCGGAATTGCTCGATCCTGCAAGCCCCCAAAAGTTGATGTACTCTTTATATATAGTAGAGTCTTTAAGTAGGCGCAATACAACAAGTCAACCTTCCACTGTGAATTCTTCATCTTCTTCTTCTGCAGCTGCCCACGAAGGAGGAGGTGATGCAGATGATAATCACGAGGACAAAGAAAAAGATGTTGTTTGGTCTACACTGTTCGTTCAACACGGTGGCTTGAGACATTTGTTCGATATTTTTATGTCAGGGTGTTTGGAACAGGGAGATGGTAGCGAGTGGCAGCAGGATTGTCTCGCTAGTTTACTAAAACAGTTATGTCACTTGGGTGTTATTAAGGAAGAGAAGAAACGGAGTAAAGCTGATAAATTGCTCGTACCTAAACTAAGCGAAGCAATGCTATCGATGATGAACGTGGATGCTGTTATGGCTCGAATAACGAGTATATTAAACGAAGCATCTTTGCCTCGAGACCCAAATCACTACAAAACAGGTCTCTTCGGTAGATCTCAAGTTATACATTATACTATGGCTCTATTAGTTTGTTGGGTACATAGCGACGACACGGTTAGACAATATCTTTTTTCATCGGGAGATCCCTTTGGGAAAACATGGTTACGAAGATTAGTTTTGGAAGATCCTGAACCAGCAGTGAGAAGGGAAGTTTGTACAGCATTATATAGACTGTGCTTAGGTACTACAGGTTCCGAGGACGACAATTCCGATATCGCTAGTTTAATTGTACCAATGCTGAACACATTATTAGAACATCTTGTGGTAGCAGAAGCAATGCAGCCTTCCCATAGGAAACCAGACCTACCGTTACATTTGCATCCAGTGTTGGATGATGGAAAAGAACCGTACGGACCCGCTTGCAGAGACTACTTTTGGCTAGTTTGTCGATTAGTCGATTCTTTACCAGAAGAAGCAATCAAAGAAGGAACAGATGATTCGAATACTACGATAGATCTTGAAGCACTAGCAATAAGGGTGATCGACTCTGTTTTAAATAGAGAACATCTTGAAACTCGCCACAACACTATAGAAGACGATGGTTTAGTAGGATTATTAAATCTTACTTGTAATATAATGACGCACAACCCATCTTGTAAACAAGGAAAAATTGGACAAAATTTATTGCACGAAGTGTTCGATTTTCTATTCGCATTGCCAAATCCGCGATTAAAACATGTGCCCAAGTGTAAAAGTCAAGTTTCCAGGTCAGCAGCATTTGACCTATTAGTCGAGCTTGTAAAATCGGCACCCGATAATTATAGAATCCTTCATGAAAAACTATTGGCTCAGCATAAACCTGGTCCTCATTCTCCGTACCCATGGGACTATTGGCCACACGAAGATGGACGTTCTGATTGTGGATATGTGGGTTTAACAAACTTGGGTGCAACTTGCTACATGGCTAGCTGCATGCAGCATTTGTATATGATGCCGCAAGCACGTGTCTCCATATTAGGCGCTGATTGTAATAGAGCAAATAAGCATCAACTCACGTTAAGGGAACTACAAAGAATGTTTGCTTATCTTTTGGAGTCTGAGAGAAAAGCGTACAACCCTCGAAGTTTCTGTAGAGTGTACACCATGAATCACGAGCCCCTCAACACCGGCGAACAAAAGGATATGGCTGAATTCTTTATAGACCTTGTATCCAAATTAGAAGAGATGACAGCGGATCTGAAAAATTTGGTGAAAACATTATTCTGCGGTGTAATATCTAATAATGTTGTATCATTAGACTGTGAACATGTAAGCAGAACACTGGAAGAGTTTTACACTGTTCGTTGCCAAGTAGCTGACATGAGAAATCTTTATGAGAGTTTAGATGAAGTCACAGTTAAAGATACTTTGGAAGGAGACAATATGTATACATGCTCTCAATGCGGTAAAAAAGCCAGAGCAGAAAAGCGAGCATGTTTTAAAAAATTGCCACACATATTATGCTTTAATACTATGAGATATACTTTTAATATGGGAACCATGTTGAAGGAGAAAGTAAATACGCACTTTAGTTTTCCATTGAGGCTAGACATGTCCGGGTATGTTGAGAAGAAACTGATGCCTCAACATTATCAGGAGGAAAAGAAAGCCTCGGAGAAGAAGAAATCCGAAGGCGATCAAACGAGGCTGGATAATAACGACGATGAAGACGAAAAAGAATACTATCAGTATGATTTAATCGGCGTAACTGTCCATACGGGTACTGCTGATGGCGGACATTATTACAGTTTCATTAGAGACCGCACATGTCCTAATAAAGATAAATGGTTTTTATTTAATGATGCCGAAGTTAAACCGTTTGATCCAAATCAAATAGCAGCAGAATGTTTTGGTGGTGAGATGACAAGTAAAACGTACGATTCAGTTACAGATAAATTCATGGATTTCAGTTTCGAGAAAACAAACTCTGCCTATATGCTTTTCTACGAATGGTGTGCTGATCCTGGCGATCAAGTAAAAGAAGAAGAAGCTACCGTTTCTAGTCCAAATGGACGACAACCCTCTTCATTGGTTCAGAAAAACACTAACAAATTACCACCGTTAGAGTTAAATAAAGAACTCGAAGATTGGATATGGCAGGATAATATGCACTTTTTACAAGATAAAAATATATTCGAGCACACTTACTTCACGTTCATGTGGCAAATATGTGGATACATACCGCAAACGTTGCTCTCCGTTCAACCTGATATAACAGAAATGTCAGCCGATTTGTCAACATCATTCTTCATGGAAACTTTTATTCACGCTAAGGAAAAACCGACTATGGTACAATGGGTAGAGTTGTTGACTAAACAATTTAACAGTTCTGCTGGTGCATGCGCTAGATTTCTCGAAAGAATGGCTAACGATTCATGGTGGCCAATTCAAATTCTAGTCAAATGCCCGAATCAAATGGTGAGACAAATGTTCCAAAGGCTATGCATTCACGTGATACAACGATTGCGCGCTACTCAAGCACCTTTGTATCTTCTCTGCGACGAGGAAAATGACGTTAACACTGTCGGTACTCGATCATGCGTAACAAGATTCGTCAGAATGCTTCTGTCTCTCATGGAACACGCGAAACAACATTTGAAACACCTTACGGAGTACTTTAGTTTTTTATATGAATTCAGCAAAATGGGCGAGGAAGAAACGCTCTTCCTAATCAGAGTGCAAGCCATTTCAACTATGGTTAATTTTTATCTCGGTCACAAGACACATGAATTTGTGGATGCGGTTAGCGAAGAGGAAGAAGAAGAAGAGATTGTTGCTATGCCAACAGAAAAGTTGAGACCTGCTTCCTTAGATAAAATGATCACTTTGATAGCAACATTAGTTGAACGTAGTAGAGGACCTGATCACAGGCTAGCCTTGTCTCCAGCAGACCTCAGCGCTGTTGCTGGAGGTAAAGGATTTCCATTTCTGTATCAACAAACTAGAGATGTTATTAATCTCAATCAAACAAGAAACTTAATCCAGTCTTTGTGTCGTTGGAACGACAGATTAGCTATACACATTGTAACAATGATATTCCAAGCTATAACTAAACATACAGATGTGTGCCAACCATTTTTCAAACTACTGACACTATTGACAGAGAGTTCAGGACCTAGCGGTTTGCCTTGTATGACTCAACTGATTTTGGGCAGAGTGTGGGAAGCTGCCAGGGTTGCGCCGCATGGAGCATTGGAGTGGTTAGCTTTGGCTGTCACAAGAAGTAAACTTGCGCATGCCTGGGTGCTACAAGGATTGGATACGTGGTTGCAACATTTCTTATTGGAACATTCGAATCAAAGAGTTCGTTCGGCGGCTGCTTTCCTCCTTGTATCTTTAGTTCCCTCGACTCACTTTAGGCAAGGCTATCGCAGTGCTCATCGATTAGGTTTAGGTTGCAATACGTCTAGAGAACTGCAACTATCACCGGAAGCTACATTAATATTGCATCAAATATATACAGCACTTTTAAGATTGCTACAACCAGCAAGACATTATATCGATATACAGACCCATGGTACAATGAAACTCACTGCCTATTTTGCATTGCTCACCTATTGCGTTGTTTCCAAGACAGAAAAATTGATGGTAAGTGTAGCATAATGTATTATGACAGACTTATATTACTATGGATTATTTACTTCTAGTTTGGACAATATTTGAATGACTTATGGACACTGTTTCATCCGAAACTTTCTGAGCCTAGCATTCCAGTGCATCACAATAAGCAAGCTGTATTATTATTTTGGTACCATGTCTGCTCGGACTGCCCAGAAAATGTTGCTCTTATACTTCATAATCCACATATAACTAAAAATATTGCATTTAATTATATCTTGTAAGCTCAATTTTCTTTCGCACATAAACGATACTTATGTAATTTTCTAATGCACATAAATATTGTAGGGCCGATCATGAGGATCAAGACGTAGTATTATTTAACAGAGTAATGCTGCCTGCTTATTATGGTCTGTTACGACTTTGCTGCCAACAATCACGCACCTTCACAAGACAATTAGCTGCACATCAGAATATTCAATGGGCGTTCAAGAATATTACACCACATCCAACTCAATACTCAACCGTAAGATTGTGTTACTACTGATATCTACATCTGCTGATTAATCTCTTACTCTATAATATTCAGTCGGACTTGTAATGAATATTTCAAATCGAATTTTAGTAAATACGTATACCATCTTTTTGTATAATCAAGGTATAATGTGCAATTGTATAACGAAGGTATAATTTTTTGTCCTCCAGAAAATTATTAAAATGAAAAGTAAGTTTAATAAGGATAGATTTGGAAGAAATCGTACGGCAAGGGGTTAAAGTGCTAGTTATAATTTATAATAGGAATATAATTTTATTTTTCGTTATAGGCTGTAGACGAACTGTTCAAATTGATGCAGTTATTAGTAGCCAGACATCCGGATCAAACGGAGCAAGAAGAATCTGAAATCGCATCGTTCAGGAGAGGAACATTATCTTCGTACTTACAAGGACTAGACGGACGATCGTGTTGGGCCACGCTCATTTCTGCATTCCGGTATCGTATTTAATCAATTCTTTTATTGACATAGTTTAATAACATTAATCTATACATATACGCACATCTATTACAATGTATACCATATTGGTTAAATTACGAGAAACAGGACATTTAAATATTTCTACTGTAATCGCGCGCGCGTTTTGTGTTGTTATCAATATTATCTGAAGGTCATTGGCTTTTTTTAACCCTTTGCACTCGGAGCTATTTTAATTCGAAAATTAAACATTTCTTCCTAGCTAGAATAATTCCATTCTATATGATTTTTTTTTTCATTTTGTAGATATGAAACTAATATGATACGTCATACAATAATTGAATGCGTAGTAATTGATTAGATCCTATGGGTTAAAACAGTATCATGCACTTTTATCCTCATAATGTTGTAATTACCTACTTTGTATTAATACATTCATATTTATGTTTTACAGTATTCTAATCGAAACAGATGACGACCGCTTATACGTTGTATACAATGGTGGACTAAGTATGGCTCTGGAAGCCTTTCACATGCTGCATATTATGTATCATGAAGCGACAGCGTGTCATGTAGCTGGAGATCTAGCTGAATTAATAGCAATTATCGTCGAACTGGTACGGTGCATCAGAACTGCTAGAGAAGGACCAGACGCAAGAAATATATTAGCTAATTGTAAAGAATGGCCAGACATTCTTCGCAAATTGGCGACATTGTTGAACACATATAATCCTCCGGACATGAGAAACCTTGCTATAGATCTCTTGAAAGAACTTGTCATGCTTGTGCCTGCTGAGGCTATATTAATTTTAGCGCCATTGCTTTCACATTGCCACGCAGCACTTCAAGAGTCCCACGCCGCTGTTCCACCAGGTCCGTATCTTCCAAGAAGATCTACTCCTCCAGGTAAAATGCCTACTCGACCTGCCAGGCCAATGGTTCAAATGGCAGTGCCGCATTCTCAGCTGGAAGCGTCTAAAGGAGTGGACCCGGAATACGATAGCGCGTTGCTAGAGTTTTATTTACCGTATCACGAACTTATTGATGTGATGTGTAGATTGGCAATCAATAATGATTGTATGACGGACACGTTAGTTAACTTAAGTGCTATGTTAGGATTTGAAGGTGGGTACTACTGCTTATTAATTAAGGATATAGCTGGATAGAAGTGTTCAATATTACATAATTACATAATTTTATTATTAACTACGATGCACTTTATAAAAAGATCTGACAAAAATTGAGAACATTGCTTTCAACAATGTCTCTACTGAATTCTTATAAAACTAATATCTCGAAAACTTCTATGAGAAATATGCATTTTTTCGGATTTTTAAAAAATTTCAGTTTTTTAAACACGTTTGCCTAATTTGAAAAATCTGAAAAAATACACAACGACAATCATAATAATAAGACGCTACTGCCAAAATAATATAAACGTGTTAACTTCAATATAAAATCAGCAATTTCAAATTCCTGGAATTTTCTAAAAATCGATTTGACAGTAAAAAATTCGGAAAATATTCACAGTCGTGTGTGCTATTAGATCGAGTATTCATGAATTTTTCGTAATTTTCTTTTGGGCATATTTCATTAAAATCTTGTTCACTCCATACTGCCCTTGTGGTAGGGGCATCGACTTTAAACTTGCCACACAGGATTTTCTTCGGTGGCCTTATCGAATGTGATCAGAAATCAATTTGGTTTTGGGGGCACTGTTAACTAACTTATCCGGCTATACCCTTTGTAAAATGATTAAGGTGTGCAGGAACCCCAAAAGTTGGGATCTCGAAAATTCCGGGATTCTCGAAATAAAATTCTCGACCTGCCCCGTTCGACATTTTCGGGTTCTTCCACACCTCGAAGAATGAGTCCTTTCATGCCAAATCGGTCACTTTTGCGATCGGATGTTGGTTTCGATTATTTTTTCAATTTAAAAATGTTTAATTATGGCTCACTAATTTTTATAAAGGAAAATAGAATCATTAGTCAAGAGTAATTGATTCTATTTCATCACCGATCATAAAGAGTGTTCGATTTGGTGTCGAATAACTTAATGACGTTCTAATGAAATGATTGAATTACAGGTGTTCCATTGCACTTAGCGTTGTTTCCTCGACTGTGGTTAGACGTCCATGCTGCCACACACATAGACAGAAAGCATATTGCGTCTCTTCTCTGTTCTTCTTATACAGTAGACTATGTTGATGCTGTATTACTGGATGAGAGATCATCGTTAGGTGTACCGGCAATACATGCCTTTTTGAAAACCTTCTTTCCTAAACTTGCTAACCATGTGTTAACCGAACAAACTTGTCTACTTATTGACAACTTAGTAAGTTCTATGGTGGCAATGGTTGAAGCAGTAGACATTCAAGCATCCGCTCATAGATTAACCGGGGACTTAAGAGCACTGGCTTTAGTCTACAGTAGCAGTTCGAGATTGAAACCACCAGCCACCTTATTACCGGCTGTAGAGACTCTGTTAACTCGAACCAGAGCCATTAAAGTGAAAGAAACGAACCAGCAGGAAATAGAAGCGCCGTCAAAGAAACGGAAGTTCACTGTTAACGAAGACGGTGAGACCACAGATAAGGAATTGCATCTACCAATCAAAGAACTTAACGAACAGAAAAGTGTTTCTAACATAGACACGGAAGAAAAGGACAAAACAGAAGGAAACGATGTTACTTCGTCTGAATCAGGGGATGACAAGACTATATCAAAACACAAGAGCAACAGTCAAGTAGAAAATATTCCAACAAGCGTCAGTACAACATCTCCGAGTTTATTTGACACAGTGACAGCTAATAATTGCGCGAGTCAATTAAGATGTTCGTTGACCAACGTCTCTTGGCTTGAAATGCTGGAGAAGACCATTGTCGATCTACAGATGATTGTGCAATTGCAAACGAAGAGCAACTAATTCTGTAAACGTTTCTGAATGGTGCTTTAACATAGAAGCATACAATACAGGACTAACAATAAGTTCACGTATAACCATTACTGTTCTTCAAAAATTACCGAACGAAAACTGAGTTCCACGTCTTCTGGATCTAGAAGAACAAATTTTTAGTGTGTTTGTGTTCTATAAAAATGAGATAAATATGTTTCTACGTATGGATTGAATGCGATTTATTTTCCAAATGTAGGTGATTAAGATACCTTTATTGACTTAAATTATATCAACCACCAAAAAAAAAGAAAACGGAGGTAAAAGCAGATCATAAATCAGGACTGAAGAATTTCTCAGTTTATGTAGTAAATGTTCGTTAGTGCTGTGAGATCACCTATCTCTTGGCAATATTTGATGTATGCTATTCAAGTGTACGGTAATATAAGCCGCACAGTATTCGTTAACAGGAATTGCAGAAGCTTCGGGATAGTTTTTAGGAGATACAACTAGCTTTGATAAAACTGTAATCGTTTCATATATGCTTGTCTCGATTAGCGAAGGGTATCACAGGGTTCTTTAAAATTTCTCGACATTATCACTTGCCAATTACAAACACTACATTGACTTGTCATTGTACCACACTTTCAATAATTCTTTTAAAAGACGTTTAAACGTCTTTCCAATTGATTTACGTGTTATAGCATTATGAATATCTTCATTTATTTTTCTCTCTTCTAAAGAAGTCGCCCAAATGATCCTAATAAATTTACTTTCGGCACAAGGAATATGCAGATATATCTCGTTGTGTATATTTCTGAACAGGTTGTCTATGTTCGTTGAAATTATGTCTTGCATACAGTATTGTGAATCAAAAAATCTATTTTGTATTAAAACTTATTTCTTTTCGTAAAAACAACGTTTCAACTTTTGTTTTTATTAAAATGATCCGAATATATTCTTTAAGTCGTAGTTACCGAACTGCAATTTTTAATTACAACGATTACAAGAAAGAAATTAGTGTTCATAGCATTAGCATACTACTTCCTCGCTCTATTTTGTACAACAATTCAAAATAAAGACATCTCACATCACAAATGAACAGTTGTGAAATTTTTTAAGAGTTCATCGAACAATCTGGGAATCGTATAAAAACAGAAAAATATGTACGTATATGTTCATACAAGGAAAACGATACGAAACTGAAAACATATCCATTCAGATCCAGACAGTTTTACCAGTAGCAGAAAATTTATACTTGTTGTATTTTGTTCTTTGTTTTCTTACTAACTTCATTCTATAAACGAATAACTTTGCCGCTGTTTTTTGACATTTATGTTTGAGGACACGTCGGTATAATTAAGCTTTAAATGCTGACCTGTTTAATAACACTTTATTCATAATACAGATACGTGCTAGAATCTGAGTCAGCCTAGCTGCTCGGTGATACAGGGTTTCGTAATAAATTTATATTTCGAGAAATTTATTGCCCTAATTCAAAAATGAAAATCAATTATATACGACTTTGTATTATTCTGGGTGGTCATTGGTTTCATCTATCCCATCAATTAACTCATTTGAGTACATTCTGACCTAACTGCATGAATAAGTTTCTCGAAATGTTAAACTCTGCAATAGTTGAAAAACTGTTTCACCCAGTTCTACGACCTAGTACGTTGTTCAAGGAAAGATATATAATTTATTGTATACGCTTGTATACGTGAATGTATGCACATAACGCGAATAATATCCCAGACGCACGTTCTCGTCAGAGTTGAGCTTATTGTCAGATAATGGCACTAAAGTATGATATCTCGTCCACATTGAGATTCATGAATTACTATTATGTGTGTTTACAGTTTCAATACAATAGTGAAACGACGAATGTTTGCAACACGAGATTAGCGAATATTGTGAAAGATTGTACGGTTACACCTGTGCGAGATATTTGTTTCTTCGACATGTTAACGTTACTTAATTACCTGAAAAGGGGAGGATACAAGTTGGAAAGAATACTTAAAAGTGTTAAAAAGATACAGAATACAGTCAAAACATTTTACTTGTTTGAAGTTATTTAAAAATTAGGAAAATAACTTTGTAACAGTGTGTTTTCTAATGTCACAAATTTTGTATGTGACTCTTTGTTCTGAAGAACGCTGTTCGCTGTCGAGGACATTGAGGAAACTTACAGTAAAAGACTGTTGCCTCCCCTTGTAAGATAACCATGTCTCAAGCAGTGTTTCGAGTGGTTTGATTTTAATAATATTAGGTCGTACAAATGAAATGTTAAATTTCTAATCGTTTGCAATATGATCACTTAAATGATTGATTGACCATCGAAAAGTACTTACATGTTCTTTCATATTACTTTATAAAGTTTATACAAATTTTTCATCAGTTATATAATGGTGTTTGCTAAAGAAATGAGAATGTTCTTTTTTGTACACAAATAAGTTACAACTCGTCAAAGTTTTTATGTCATTAGTTGACGCTATTATATGCAATTTTTAAAAAGATTATAAATATCCAAAAACTGCAAAAAACAATAATGATAGTTAATGAAGAATTATATATATAAAGTAAAGATAGAAACGGCAAACGATCATTTGAGCGATAAAGTTGCGAATGAATAGAAATCTAACGTTTCATATTACACGGCCTAATAACTACGAATTCTGCGAACGGCTTCTAATAACTGCTGTTACGATAACTATCGTAACGTAAACGTGGAAAGTATGAAATGAAAGGAAAAATGTTGACAAGAACATTGACTTTATGTTTTCTCGTGTAGACAATTCATTCGAGTGCGTTAAATTGTAGTATATTCATTATGAAGCTCGTTCTCTTGGTGTTTTAACATCATTCATTAGTGAATATTATGAAAGCAAAACGAAACATGTTCTGCAGTGAACAAGACTCTACATTGAACAAAGTTAAATATTACGTAAAATATGCTTGATCGATATCGCGTCATATTTCAAAACTGTATTTCTAACATTCGACGTAATACATATAATTGTGATGGAAATACTGTGATTAGCAATCTTAGGTCTATTTCTGCTAATTTGCAAAACTAAATATATACGGACATGATAAATTTATCCGTACACGCACATATAATTACAATGAATTTTTCATGGAATCAAGTATTTTTAACAGTTACGTGTCAATGACGATCCATTGAGTTTAATAAAATCAGAAGTATATATGTAATAGTGACCGAAAGTTCAAAAATAAGTTTTAATGAACAAAAGAAAAATGGGAGGGAGAGTGTGCAAGGATACGTAATATGATCATAATAAAGATACGTATACATACATGCGAGATGAGCATTTACATTTTACTTTTAATTATTGAAAATGAACAAAATGTCTTTGTCTCATACAACACGTTTCGATAATCTCCATATTTATAAATAAAAAAGAACGAAATAATACACGTGATAGGACGCTTGTGCTTTCGAAATAATTAAATTCGGAGGTGGTTAAGACTGTATAAAAACATTATGGGCGTACTATAATACTTTTGTCATTTTATCAGCCTTCCGATAATATCGGAATCTACTTCGCCAGATTTGTATCTCCAGTATGTGTTTACATTTATGTATTCGTTTATATACTTAAGGTGTATAGTTTTTGATCGATGATAAATAAACTCTTTTCATTTTAAAATTCCATATGCCATGTACTTTCTTTTTTGAATTCCGGATACTTTGACCTGATCAGTTTGCAAACAAAAGCATTCATGATTTTCAAAAGTTGCGTATAGTATGTCCAGAGTATATATATATTTTTTAAAAACTATAACTACATGATGTAATTATATAACGACGTCGAGTCGAGGAAACAGATTCAAATTAATCACTTGACAGCGGATCTTTAAAATAAAAATTTTCTACCTGATTTGTAATCAACTGGGGCAAAATAGAAATTTATTTTCTCGAAAATAATATAACAGTGTCTTTAAATTTTTCTAATGTTTTATTCACTGTGTCGAATTACACCTACCCATTTTTGTTATAAATGCATAAAATCCGCTGTCTATTAATCACACCTACTCAGTAAGCAAAATGCTCGATTTTGGACGGGCACCTAGGCGCGCATATCCAGTAAGCAAACGCGCTCGATTTTGGACGGGCAGCTGAGTCCGCGTGGGCGCACATTCTGCCGGCAGAAAGATGGGGCATCAGCCCGGCACAAGCTGCCGGGCACAAACCTGGCTGCTCGTCCTGGATTCTGCGCCACATTAGTGCGACCGTACTGCCCTCAAGGCAGAATCCAGGACCGATCGGCCAGCTTTGTCCCCGAGCAGCTTGTGCTGGGCTGAAGCCCCATCTTTCTGCCGGCAGAATGTGCGCCCACGCGGACTCAGCTGCCCGTCCAAAATCGAGCATCTTGTGCTTCGAGCGACGTTCGATCTGGGCTCGATTTCTGCTCGGGCAGGCCTGGCTGACTGAGTATATGTTAATTTAATTAATACTCAATTCTATATTGATTCTATACATATATAACGAAATTAATCATAAAAATAATTGTTTTCTCACATTCATCTAATATAAAATATTATTATACATTTTAAAAAATTATTCCTTTTCTGGTAAACTTTTTTTTTCGAATAAAGGGTTATTTCTCTTTGTTTTCTTCTATTCCCAGTATGTAATAAGTACACCGTGGTGTGTATCTATGTACATACATATATTGTATACGCACATGGGGTATCACGGTGGTATAGTGTGGTATACGCTGTAATACATAATACACGATGCAGAACAATGCAGAACCGCAATGCGTTATCCATAGTACGACTGAACACTATTTACATACTTCCCTTTTTCAACTTTCTGAAAAGAAGACAATTGTCTTAATATTTTTCAACTTTTTTGTTAAAATGTGGTAGTGAAACTATTCAAAATTGAATACGAAGCGCACGAAAGGGACTTTGATGATATATTCATGATGGACAACCCACGGCCGCCAATAGATAACCTCTTTAACATGCTGTCAGGCTTCAGTGGCATCATTTCGGATCACGAAAACGCTTTAAAGCAAGGCATTTACAATGCCTTGGCACTATTTCTCGTGTGCCTAATTTCAGTAGCCGGATATGGGTTGTATATTATATTAAGTCCTTTCGTAAAACCCCTAATATGGGCTTTGTTATGTGGGTCTGTTCTATTTCCATTCAAATATTCATTAACTACTACTGTACAATCATGGTTTGAGAAAACAGAAACATCTCATACACCGATGATTATAAACTTAACGCTATTACCCTTACAAATAGTGGACAAAATTTCTGACAATTTGGGATCATTCCTATGGGGTCACATTAAGTATATTAGTACCATGTTCTTATTGGGTACTTTGGGTCTTGGTTTATATCATTATACACCAAATATACTAAGCTGTCTTATATGGAGAATATGTATAAGCTTCAATTCCATTCTTGGATTTTTCATAACAACGTGTAATATTTATACGGTGAGTCTTGGACCTTAATTTATACTATTTTGAATGTGTGTGATATTAAAGAAAGTCTTTATGTACTTCATTATGTTTGTCTTTATTTTAACTATGTCTATAATTCACAATTAAGTGGTTATTAACAACATTTGAAGATCCAATAGTTCTGAATGTCAATACTTTATGTTATAATATATTTTGGCGAACGATACTCCAGATTTAAAGCAATTGGATAAACAGAATTTAACCCATCAGTGCCCATGTGGGAGTCCAGCGGATCTCCATTTCACTACCGTTTTGTAACTCGGTTTAGCTTCTTAATAATATTTATTTGATTTTATTTTATAAGATATTGTCTGTTCGACTGTTGATTTATGAGTCTCTCTCCGAACACGACTATCTTAAGAATGTATATGCATTTTTTAATAATTTTATTTATTTATTGAGTCTTGATTCGGGTCTTCTCCCTCTTTTTTTTTCTTCCAGTGCTATGTACCCAAGAATGAGGGGTGCAATAGTCCCAGGAAATATAATAATAAAAGATTATCCTTATTTCATGGCTTTCAATATATGTATATTTGTCTTTACAGATATCTGTTTTACTCATTGGCTATTTATATACATTGTATATGTATTGGACACCGCATAACTCGCTTCAATTTGGTTATACTTCCTTTGTTATGTGGTTCTATATTAGTCTGTATGTTTCTAACATATTGGGAGTCTACCAAGTACTTGTGTTTGTATCGTTACAAGTACTGTGTCTAGTAGGATTTGTATATACAGTAATACTCATAATGGAAAATCAAGAGTTAGAAAGCAAACACATGACATTCGTGGAAGCAGCACGCTTTGCACTTACAAATAGCTTTATTGAAACTGAAACAAAAACCACAGATGCTTACTCAGAAGACAATAACCAAGAAATGACAAGAACACTATCAGACCCAGTAACAACAAACAGCGGATTTAATACAAAATTATATAGAAAGTCAATGTCATTGGATACTGATGTTAACGCAGCTTTACAAAGCAGCAAAGCAAAATTTCCTAAGAGCAAGCGCTACCTTTTAAGACGATTAAAAACTGAATTAAAAATATCTATAGATGCGGAGGACAACAAGGTTGACACCGATATATACATGTATGGCGCACTATATGCCTGCATTGGTATGGTTTTGTGGAAACACAAGTGGATGATATATATTTTGATGATTCCAACAGTTTTTTATATTGTTAAGCAACTTGCTAATTATTTTGGATTATGGAAAATGGTAACAAAACGATGCAATGCTATTCTACAAGTTATATCGGCTTGGCTAATGGAAAGACATCAGGCTCTTTTGCCAGCTAATGTTAGAGGTTTATACAAAGTTAGTATTATAATTGACAAGAAGTTAACAGAAGTTTTGAAAGCATCAGTCGATACAGTAGCTACAATTGCTGTGATCCTTGGGCTACTTATATTTACTATTTGTGCATCTACTTTTATAACAATACAGGTACAAGAAATATAGTTATTCAGATTACACAGCAGGGATTGAAAAGTTTCTGAAAATAACTGTTTCAAACAGTTATACGTAACTGTATCTGAATAAGTAACTGCAGGTCTTTATGCATTTATAAAAAAATTGGTTGGTCAAAATGTAAAACAGTAACTTAACAATGCCATTAGGGGATAAAATCAATTTTTGTTTTACTTCTGCTTCCCACAATCAATGCAGAACATTTTCATTTTGCATAAAGATCCGCAGTCTAGTTATAACATTATTTCGGTTCTTCATAATTAGACTGTGGATTTTTATGCATTTATGAAGAAATTAACTGGTTGAAATATAGGGCAGTGAAAAATATAAAAATCCAAGAATGATGTCATCTTGTTTTCAATGTAAAAAGACAATTAAGGGTTGAAGTGAATTTTTATTTAACTATTGCTTCCTCCAAATGATGCAGAATATTTTTATTTTGCATAAAGATCTGCAGTCAATTCATAATTGTTCCGAGAACCAAAACCGATATTATAAATGTTTTCAATCCCTGATTTAATCACAGAGCAGTGTCCAGAACTCTTTTAATAAAATATGATTACTTATTGTAGGTTTATACAGAAGGGATACACCTTATTCAAATTACTGGAGAAATTCTTAATTCATCTTTGATGAGTAATCCAGACATAGATTGGCTACCTGAACAATGGGAAGATTCAGTTAATAGTGTACTGGACAATGCATACACATATGGGCGAAGTGCCATTTCTGATGGAGTAAGATATGCAAACCTTTCTCTAATTCCTACATATTATATACAGGGTGTCCCGTATACAGTGAAGAACCGATTGGGTAGCAATTCTACATGCAAAAGTGAATTGAAAAGAAAGAATGAAATATTTTTGTTTTAATACTTCAGTATTAGTATTGAGTTGTGTGTTTCGTAGCATTTTTAAATTAAAATTTAAAGATAAAATTAAGATATATGTATTATGTATATCTTCCCAGCCAACCAAAAATTTTATTTCTGACGAGCGTTTGTGCGCGCAGCTGTAACATGTTCTGCCGTCAGCTGGCGCAGGGCATTGGGCATGGGCAGAACGAAGCCAGCATGCTGGCGGCTAGACCCTGAATCTGCCTTTGTTTAAGAGGGCAGCACGGTCGCACTGATGTGGCGAATTTGGTTTTCAGGGCAGCATCGTCGGTGAGGGTAGGTCGCACTAATGTGGCAGATGTCAACGAAGTAAATCTCTATTGAACCAAATATATAGCACTCGTTCTTTTTACTGACAATTGAAATACCGATTTTTGAATGCAGAATTTTATTTTGTGCACATGCAAGGAGAGAAAACGAGGGAAATAACATCCGCCACATCAGTGCTGCTCTCTTAAACAAAGGCAGATTCAGGGTCCAGCTGCCAGCAGAACAAGTTACAACTGCGCGCACAGACGCTCGTCCAGAATTGAGCTAATCCTGCCATGGCAGCTAAGCTCGCGTAGCCTCGTATTCTGCCCTCGGTACCAGCCTGGCGTCTGGCACAGTGGCACAAGCTGCCCTCGGCACAATCCTGGCCGTTCGGTCCTGGATTCTGCCCATTTTAAGAGGGCAGCACTGTCACACTAGTGTGGCAGGAATCCAGAATCGAGGATGATCGAGTGGCCAGGATTGTGCCGAGGGCAGTTTGTGCCGTCTGGTGCCTAGGGCAGAATACGAGCCCACGCGAGCTTTGCTGCCATGGCCAGAATCGAGCACTTTTGCTTACTGGATATATTTATAATACTTATAATATATGATTTAGGTGAGAGGTATGATGAAAGATTTAGACCCTATGAAGGCAGACCAAATGGAGAAGAAGGTTTTAGAACTTTGGGATAAACTGTACCAAGCATGGATGATGTCCAATGAAAGTTCAGATTTTGTTGAGTCTAGCGTGGATGCTGCAGGACCTTATTCAGTTTGGGAAAGCTTTACCGAAGGCTTTGAAAAAATACCTCTACGTAAGCCTTTTCGCACAAAATATATTAAACGTATAGAAGTGTGCGAGGACCTGAAAATGTCTGGCACTCGATGGTCGGGATGGGTTGGGAAGGAGAGACCTCGTCCAGAATTTTGTATAAAATTATCGGCCTGACCTGACTCAACCTTTTTGGGGTTATCGCACACCTTCTACAAATTTGAATTAAATATATTGTAATTTGTGTACTTGATATATATTTCATTTTTACAGAACTATTTAACATGGATAGCATAAAAAATTTTATAAAAGAAAACATTGGAATTTTTACGTCGGTTCTCAATTCTATTTGGAGTATAGTTACGGGCAACATGTCTGTGATATTGACTATTTGTACAGAATTATTTTATATCGTATTCATGAGTGGATCAGCTGTTTTTAATTTTGTTCTCAGCATGGTAGATAATTCATTGAAAAAATACTTTTATTTTTTAAACTGATTGAAGTTTACTTCCACTGGTGAAATTTCTCATATTTTCAGGTAGTTTTCTCCACAACGCTTTTTTACCTGCTCAGCTCTAGCAATAAGAGCTATAAACCCATTGAATTAACTACATTATTTAGTCCCATTAGTTGTCACAGGTAACTATTATGAATTATTTATTAAAGTGTTTTATGAGATCACGTTCTGAAATGACTACTGTGTGAAATTTATTTTTCATTAACAAGCACTCTTCCTATCGAGGGGTATGTGCAATTGTAAAAGTGCAATAGTAAATGAAAAGATAATAAATATGACGAAGAAATACATTCCCCTTTTATATTTTTTAGATACGCTGTGGCCTTACAAGAAGCAGTAATTGGAGTATTCGCTGCAACGTTTAAACTCGCTTCCTTTTTTGGCATGTGGACGTGGTTTATACATAACTTGTTTCAAGTAAAAATTGTTTACCTGCCAGCTACTTTCGCAACGATACTTGGGGCCGTGCCATTCTTAGATGCATATTTGGCTTGCATCCCAGCTACTCTGGAACTCTGGTTTACTCGAGGATCCATGGTTGCTATCTTATTTTTCATGTTCCATTTTATTGCTTGCAATATAGTGGTAACAGAATTTTACAAAGAAATCAAAGGGTATGATAATTCTATAAGTTTATATACAGTGACTCCCACTAATATTCGGACACTCTTAAAAAGATGACAACTTTTTTAATATTAGATTATACGATTTGAACATTTTTGAGGAGTTAGAGCAATTAGTTTACTACATGTTGTGAAAAGAAAGTTTTTCAAAACTTACAATTGGTCGGAATTGTAGAGAATATACTAAAACTTGCATTTTACAACTTTATTATGTGGCGCTATATTGAAAATTTAAAAAATACGTTTTGTAGACCCGTATCAATTATGCATTGTGAAAGTTTCATCTAAATCGGTTAATGCGGGAAAAAATGACAGACATTGAAAGATGTAAGAATTCTTAGATTTATTACAGTTAGAGACCGAAAATTTGGGGAAAACAGCAATTTTTACCATTTTTAAACGTTTGTAGCTCTCACTACAACGACAACTGATTTCGATGACACTTTCAGAATATATTTAATCGATACATATCTACGAAACGTGTTTTCTAGATTTTCAAAATACATTTTTTAGTATTTTCTCTGCAATAACGACAACTTGCAATTTTTCTAAAAAATTTTGGTCACGTTGTGTAGCAAACCACTTGTTCTAACTTCCCAAAAATTTTAAATCGTGTGGTCCGGTATTAGTGAGAGTTACTGTAAATATATTTTTGTTTCTGAAAATGATTACTTTTCAATACAAATTTTTTTCAACAATTTTTATCTAATCTAATGAAATAATCTCTATTCTAGTGGCGGACATCCTTACCTTACAGGTCTTTCAATAGCAGGTGGTATCTATTGCCTGGGAGTAGAGGGTGCGATTTTTGGCCCATTACTGTTATGTTGCATTATGGTAGCAATTAATTTGAGTCGTCGCTATCTTCATTCACCTACGGAAGAAGTTATAGATAAATAGTTTAGAAAAATATACTTTATGCCAAATGATAACGCTTTACAATGCTACGCTTAGAACAAAGCAATTCACAAACACGAAGGATGCCATTAAACTAAAATAGTATTTATATAGTATACTAAACAAATAATAAGCTTCCTGTCTATAAGGAGATCGCCACAAAGAAAATAAAAGTTGACAAGAACTGTATTTTGAACGACTCTTTAAACAAATTGTTATATATAGAAATGATCTGACATTTAGATACCCATAGTATCTATAGTGATTACAGTAACGTCTATACGTTATTAGATATTATGTATTTCTATAATAATACCGCTTTTATAGTTTATTTTGTTATATCTTGCTAATAATGTGATTCAGAAGATGGTACAATAAGGAAATTCATTTTACGCTTATTAATATTAGATGTCTTTACCTTTTTAAGATTATAGTTGAACACACTTTGTTATTTATTGCTAAAGAAAAGTGTAAATGTAACATAAAATATGAAGCTGTGTATATAACTTTACAAATGTATACATACATATAATATATTTTTTGACCCAGCTAGTTTAAAAGTGTATGAATTTATCTTCAGTTTCATGTTTTGTGTAATATACTAACTTCAATATTATTAATGTTACGGTATAACATTACTCCAGGAAAATTTTTAAGCAAAAATTATATTCTCAATATTGAAAAACAAATTTATATATATTCACAACATGATTAACTTAAATATATGGTACTTGAGAGAGACAATTAGCATAATTGTAATTGTACTTATAATTCTTGTTGGGTTTGAGCTTTATTTACATCGAGAACAATATTTTTATAATTAAGCCAATAAAATTCGATTAACATTGGATGTTAAACATTTGATGAATTTAATAAAAAATTGTATATGTATCTTCTCTCTTCGGATTATAAATGTCGGAGAGTGTAGTAATTCTTAGATAATATTTAAACACTTCGGGTGTAACTGCTTCACACGCATGGAAAACAACGGTTTTTCTTCTTTCGAACATGTGGAAACCGTTTTCGGAGAAACGGCCACAAATATTGCCTGCTTCCAACGATACAAAAAATGCTACATTATCTGTTGCTAATTCACATACCATATCTGGATAGTTGGAATATGTTCCAGGTACGCGGTAATCATTTACTTCGACCTAATAGGAATGTGATTGAATTAATAGTGCCTAACATTTACTTATATTTACAGATTCATGTGTATACTTACCGAAATGTTTACAATTGGAAGGACGATCGTTTTAAATCCATCCCTTGGATATATATAATTTCTAGGTGCTATTTGAGATCCAGTTTCATCTTTTAAAGTAAGTGTGGTAATACAATTCGATTTTGCAGTCCTATCAATTTGACATTCAGGAATTATTGTAGAATTCAAGTGTGCATTATTGTGAATTTTAGTTGCTGCATTTGCTTGCTAGAAAAATATTTATAAATGTACATTACATATTCTTCCTCAAGTAATATATGTATGCACTTTTTTTATATATACATATATACTTACTATAGTTAAATTATGAATACTATATGATTGAACAGGTTTCATACCGTTGCTTGTATAAAGATTGACCTCCAATGTAGTGTTGGTTATTGGATGTAATTTCTCAGAAACAATATAAATTAAGAAATCAGTTCCTTTAATATAATATGTGACTATAATAGGAGCAAAAAAGTCTACAGCATAATAGTGAAGCATTTTCCATCGGCCGTTAATGTCTAAAAATATAGTGTGATGAACGATAATAAAATAAACTTTAGTAAGTAGAATTCCGATTATCTGGCATGCTCGGGACCGAGAATTATCTCTCATCTTTTCCACAATTAGATCACTTTTGATATTTTAATCCACTAAATAATTACTTCTTTAGAGAGTTTGTCTAATGAATTACGTAAAGAAATATTTTGAATTGAAACAATATTTTATTTAAGAATTTCTTCTTGAAACATAGGTTGAATTAAGGTAACATTTGGAAAGCATGTTACAAAAATATTGTCTGTTTTTAATTGAAAGATAAGAGCGAAATCATTTTTATTTATAGCTTTGTAGATAACAGGCAAATAAAGAAAATTCTTAAAAGCTCTGGGCTTATATTTTCCAATAACAAATAGTTTTAACTTGAAACGTTTTGTGAATTGTTCTTCACCTCCTGCCAATGTATAATTCAACAAACCTCACCATATAAGTGCAGTTTCTAGATAAGTAGAAGAAGTAGTAGAACTACTGTCGGATAATCGAAATTTTACAGTACCTGTTTTCAATTGTTTAATCACCTATAGAAGACCACGACGGAGCTTGCCAAACATCGTTTAATTGCCAGTATAATGCCCCCATTGTCATCCCTTCACCTATTTCGTTTAATTCAGACATTGATTGTCGATAGAATTCTGTTTGCACCTTTACAGAAACAGCTTGATTAATTTGACTTAAATATATGAAATTTACGAAGTCTACTATTGTATTTTGAATTTTGGGTATTTTAAAATTCTTTGAGATAAGACCCCTCATGTATAATTTTCCTAATGGTAAATGTTGACGATGCATCATAAAGTCACTGTCCTCGTTCAAATCACGAATTGTTTCAACGACTGGTAACATGGTATAAATTGATGGCAGTGATTGGAATCCATATTCAGATGAAAATCTAGCAAGAGGATATTGGTGTATATCCCATCCATTAACGACGTAGTTATAGTAATGAACTGAAAAAATATTTGATCATATTATGTCATCTATTTATTTAATGTTAACCTCTTGCCTTACACTATCGTGTCTGACTTGTGATGAAGATTCTGACCAGATTCTGATAAAAATGTATGTTAATAATTTCCTTTAAACCCAAATAAAATTTTATTTTGATTTTGTTGACGTAAATTTTCTCCATTTTTAGGAAATTACGATTTACAAAAAAGTTCTAATCACTGAAACCGTAAAGTAAATCGTAGGGCAAGGGGTTAATATTTGATATTTCAATTAGAGGTAAATGTATTTTACCATCTCCATAGAACTTTGAATATGGATTCTCTTCAGTATAATTATATTGTTCTGCGTATAGTCCATTGCTAGGACTAGATACCACAAAGGGTCGGGTAGAATCTAATTGTTCTACTTCTTTTTTTATCAAATCTACATAAAGCTTAACATAATCAGTTTTATATATTCGAGAAGCCCCTGTTCCATACCAGTTTCCGTACAAAGCTGCTTCATTTTCATTATTACCAGCCCAGAGAACAATGCTAGGATGATTCTTTAATCTTCGTACATTTTGCACAACTTCTTCTTTGACAGACTTGAGAAATGTTTCTGTGGTTGGATACATTCCGCATGCAAACATGAAATCTTGCCAGATCATGATTCCATATTCGTCAGCTAAACTATAAAATAATTCCGATTCGTAAAGTCCACCACCCCAAACCCTGAGCATGTTCATATTTGCTGCTTTCACAGATTCTAATAAATGTTTAATTGTATCTGGTTTAGCACTTTGTTCTGGAAATATACTAGCTGGAATGTAGTTACTGCCCTTTGCAAATATTGGAATGCCGTTTATTTGAAAGTAGAAACTCAATCCTTTCTTAAGGGGTTTTTGTACAAGTTCCACCGTTCTGAAACCAATACGAACTGATTTCTGTTTTCTACTATTATTTGTTGTTGCAATTATAGTCAATGAATAGAGAGTTTGATTGCCGTAACCATTCGGCCACCATTCGTCTACCAGTTCCTGTTACAAAAAATGTTTTTGTATTAATAACGTACACAGTCAGGGACAAAATTAAGTGACCACCTTTTAACAAAATTGGGCTAAACGATTCGAGTTTTTAATGAATGTCCACTTAATTTTGTCCCTGACTGTGAATTAATTATATACTTGTGTATTATGACTAGACTGCGGATGTTTATGCAATTTGAAATTTTTGTAGACGAATTTTAAGAAACTCGAACCAAATAGAATCTTATTCTCTATGGTGTAATGGCCTTTTTAGATTTGAAATAAATTAAAATAGTACTAAATTTCGTGGTATTTTATATCATAGCATTTTTTCAAAATTTTCGATATCATGCAATAATTGCATGCATAAAGATCTGCAGTCTATGTAATTATGACACTTTGTTAAACATACCAAAGGTATTTTGAGAGAAATATTTGTTTCTATAGACGCATTGCTTGTGTTTAAAATAATAATATTAGAATTCGAAATATTTGTTTGTCCATTAATATTCAGGATACACGAAATTTGACTAGGTAAAAGTTGAATATTTTTCTGCTGTGTAACTTCAAGGTGTATTGTTGCTATAATATTCCAAAATTTTTCTTCTTTAAGTACATCAGTCGCAATGTTTTTGATAAAGATGTCATTCACAGGAATGACTTCCACATTTTTCCTGCAATGTCTCTATTATTACTGTATGCCAGATTATCAGATAGATGTGATAAAAAAAATATATTTAGTACCAAATACCCATAGAGGGAAAAGCTGGACCCCAATCCCACGAAAAACTTGCTTGCATTTTTCTTATATGATTAACATGACATTCTCCATTATAAGTTGTTGGTACACATACTGGTGGAACAATGTACCTCGTTGCTTGTGTTTCGTACAAAGCTTTAGCCTTTTTCACAGCAGAATCAAAGAAAACTGATAGTAAATTTTCCCCTTTCTAGAAAATAAATATTATACATTATTAATTCGTATTTGTAACTTGCAGCGAAAGAATGTATCTTACCTTTAAATATTTTGTGACGTCAAATGTATATTGTACAAACATATTTGATGTTTTTCCAATTTCTTGCGCATTTATTGAGATTGTGGCAAATGTATCCAAGCCATGAAATATTAATATCACTTTGGGAGCGCTTAGTAAAGTCTTATTTACTACAAAACACTTAATTTAGATAATTCTTCTAAACATAGTACACACAAAACCTAATAATATAATATTTAATTACCATAAAATCTTTTACTATAGATAACTGATTGATTACCAATCCATCGGTTGTTTACATCGTTACTTCCCTCAAGATTCTCTGATATAATGTTTGCTTTATACAAATCTGTATAAATTCCTCCTGGTACAGTTGCAGGGAACATAATTTCTGTAAAATTATATTATCTCATTGAAAAAAATTGAAATTGAAGAAGAAATTGAAGAAGAAATTGAAGAAGAATTGAAAAAATCTTACCATGTCCAGATTTCTCCATAGTAATTTTACCTAAATAGGAAATATATGTATTAATTATAATATGTTTAAATGAATAGAGGTTATAAAAATCAAATTGTTTAATAATACCTGACCATGAGCCATCTAAGGTTATGGTTAAAACAGTTCTAGCAATTAAAAATGTAATTATGAGAAAATGAAAAATTTTTATAATGTTCGTATTCGTCATAGTGTACAATAAGTTATTTTTTCTATAACAGTTCGATTTTGTATGTTCTCGCACGTTATAATTTGTAAAGCCAATGAACCTGCACCAATGAATAAGAGAACGAATAAATTCGTTTTTATCTAAAAAATTTAATATCAGAGAGTAAATTTTCTCTCTGTTAATATCTTCCTCGTCCTCTTGACTCGAGAGCTTGAGATTAATATCAGCAGTTAGGATTAAGGAAATAACACGTGTAAATATAGCATTTTATTCATAAACAAGAACGCTTATTTGTATAAAAATACATTATTCTATCGTATAATACAAATTTTAATCTCGTAAAAATTACAGTTGAATGCTTCACACAATTCTTACGTTTCTTTTTTCTAAACGTATATTGCAATTTTCTTAATAAGAAGTTCTGGTTCATGAAATTAATTGAATTTATTGTGCGCGTATCATAATCAATTTTCATTATACATATATTGAACATGAAAAAGCTATATATTTTTTAAATTATCAAAAACTTCCACTTTCACCTTTTATTTTATCTTCACTAAATTTTTTAAGTAAAACCAATAGCATTTTAATCTTAATCTAAAATAATAAATATTCCTTTAGCGCAAAACTACACATAAGCATATATAATCTACGGAATGTTAAAGAAATATATATATATATATATAAAACGTATTGATTTGCATTTGTATTCTGCCTTTTCTATTCATCCATGTAGTATAAAAGAGCTTAGAATATACACTTTCACTTTTTCAATATAACAGAATAATGTAACGATGCGTTGCAAGTAGTCAACCATTCTGTTTATCAACATATAAATACATATATACAGTATACCTATCTGTCAATTTTAAGACAGAAACAATATATCTCTCTAAAGTTTCCTTCTTTTACTGGAATGTATTTGTGTCCTGCTATTCGATGGAAATTGTCTTCTATAATCTATTTCAGAATCTGTTTGTTCACTAATTGGTTTATAGCAACGGATTGGCGAATTAAGAATGTTATCAGTTTCAGCACTTGTACATTCTGAAAAAATTCATAAGGATTAATGAATTTCAAAAAATCACAATTCACAGTTCATAAAAATGTTTACCAAGTGACAATTCTTCTTGATGTTGTTTCTGCAAACAATTGTTCACATGTTGCTCATAGTTTGTACAGTTAGTCGTCGTGTATTTTAGGCACACACCGCATTCAAGAATTTCTTCGTTGTTAGTATTTATCGGTGCAATCCTACTTCGTGAAAATCTAGCATCATTCTCATCTTCATCGTCAGTTACGTATTGCTCGCATCCGGCAGCGTGTGTTTCTATTTTATCACTTGGGAAACACTGATTGCAAATAGGACAATTTACATTGTTCGATACATCATCTATAGTAACATCCATTTTTCTAGTTACCGAAGTGCTGTTCTCCTATAAAGAAAACATATTTTGTAGATACACAACTTGGAAATCATTTGTATGTTTTACGAAGAAAAAATGTAGAGAAATTTTTACCTGCACCAACGTTTCGTTCTCATTTTGTTTGCATAAGTCATATATTCTCTTTTTATTTTCTTCGCTGACTTGTTTCTGAGACTTCATGTTCGCTATACTTTTCCACTTCTTACCCTTTTCCTCTCTAGATTTCTCTCTCTCTTCTCTTTGCTTCTGTCTTTGTTGCCTCTCTTCTATTTGCTTTTTATAAAATTCTTCCCTTTTCCGTTTTTCTTCCTGCTCGTTTCTTTGAACTTGCTCTTTCACAGTTTCCATCTTCTTTTGCTTCTCCATTTGAATTCTCTCTAAAATCATACACTCGTTTTTTATTCTACGCGAAAGACCTTTCATCGGTAGCGGTTTAATTTCTGTATTTTCCGATGACATTTTCATTTGATCCGCAGCATTGTCTTTTTCTAATTCTAAAAGAATTTCTTCATCTGTTAGGATGTTATTTTTCCCTTGGCAGTCTAAATTTATGGCACTTTGTTCCTCGCTATTATCGTACGGCGATGAAGTGTTAGCAAGAATATTAGTATTATGTTTTTTCTTCTTATTTAAACATTTCCTAGTACTTGGAGGAGTAATTTTTCTTGAATAGGAAGGAAGTTGTTCAGATGATAGATAGTCACATTTTTTATGTTCTATGTCCAAACTTTTAGTTTCCATAACAGTGTTTTTTCTACTATCGTCATTGTCAAGATATTCGTTTTCACCCACAGTAACGCACATTTCGTTGTGAGAATGTAATACTCTGTTCGATAGTTCGTAAGGTTGTATTTTTTTTTTCTTAATTACTATATCATCTTCATCGGTGTCAGAATGTGATGTGTTAGAAGAAGAAACAACCAAGGCTGATTTACGTTTATTAGGTCGTTCGATATTATATATGTCTGTACACTCCATTGAATTTTCTTCAGTCTTACTGTTCGTTAATGATTTTCTATCCAAACTACTTTTAGCAACTTCCACCTACAGAAACGTTGAAGAAGGATTAGAATTGCACTAGACAGAATAAAGAGGACAACTATTCACTTTTTTTTTACAGAAATATTGTTTATTCAAAAATGGGTTTGTAGCTTACAGTTTTGATTACTGTTTTTTTTTGTCTTGTTTTATAAATACTTATGAATACATATGTTTATATAAATGCAATCTTTACAACATTTTATAAAAAACACTGATCACAAATTTCAATTATTGTGTATATAAAGTATTACTGTTATTTTTCTCAAACTAGTGATAAAATCAATTATTACTATTATTATTGCATAAAAGAAAACTCACAAATTATAGAAGAAACTTCTTTAAAACAAGCTAAGTTTGATCATAAGGTAATTGTAAAAGATAAAACATTGAATACTAATCATCTCGAAGAAATCATATAAAAGAATCAATAGTTTTTGCACATTTTTAATTGAAAGAAAATGATCTATATCACATTAATTATGTTAGTACTACCAATGTTTCAAGTTTAGTTTCAGCACATTAAACACAATCTTGATTGACGCATTTAAATACAATATAACAAATATTTTTCCATGGCACAATGTTGTACTCGGAATAGGTGAACTTGTTATTCAAAGAATAAAATATTTCCTGAAATTTATTAATGGTATCTGTAAGAAATGGAGGTACCCACCTGAATGGGTGACCCCCATTGAAACTTAGAATCAGCAGTATGATGCCAACTATACCAGAATTCTGCTGTCTGTTTCAGATGCATGTTTAATGCGGCCAGAAGTTTCTCGAATGACTCGGATGTATCTGCATTTTCGCATAATTTAAATAGCATTCGATCCTGCGTTAAGGGTCGCTCAGGCTCTTGTAAAGGCACATCATTTTCACTGACACACGAATCGAGTGGGTTAATCTGCCATCTTTCCAATTTTTGACTATTGTTCAAATGTGTGTCTATCTTTATTTCTGCATCGTTTGTACCATGAGAATCTTGCAAAGTGTTCTTCTCTTTCAGAGAAATATACTTGTTCAAGTTACGGGAATAATTGTCTCTCATATTTAGATTATCGTGTAATTTGTCGAATATATCATCGTTGTCTAAGGTTTTGTTCCTGTAGAGATAATTTCGGGAATCGGCAATCGCAGGTACAAGTTCAGGACTGTCATGATTGCGAGACAAGATTTGATCATGTACCGGCGAGGTGTGATTAGATTTATGTGGATGTATCAACCTGGATATACCACTGCTTTCTTTGATTTCCAATTCTTGTGCTAAATTTGACTTGGACACCAGTTCTGCAGAACACTCGCTAGAGGTATGTAATAGTTCCTAAAAATTATAATTGCTAATGTAAAACTTATGATGAAATACACTTACTACTCAAATATGTAAATAAATTAACACTTCCGTGCCAAGCCCTTTTTGCCTGACTTGTCGTTCAGGCCATTTGATATTTCGACTAAAGATTGATATATTATCACACAATATTTCATTACATCATCAATCGATAAGCAGTTACCTTGTTTAGAGTAGTTATCACGTCGTGTACCAATTAAACAAACTTATGTGCTTTGTTCTATACTGCATTTTGTATAATGCCTCAATCTTCTAGTAGAAATATTTTTTGACAGAATTAAATTTGTCATAAACATATATTTTCAGCGCATTAAATAAATATGTCTGAGTGTACCACCGGTGGTACACGTGGCACGGAACGTGTTAACTGTTAATTATTATTATTAAAAATTTATTAACCTTTTGAGCATTTTTCTCATCTTTGCCCACATTTGCCATATCCTTGGATTCGTTAATAAAACCCAAGATTTCTTTCATTTCCTTGTATGTGTACCCTGATTCATACATTTTCATATCTACGAAAGAAACCGTTCTTTAACATAATTAGATTTCTATGAAGAAATATTCATATACGGGGTGGTTCACCAGATATTACCACCTCGATTTTCATTTGGTTTGGATGGTTTCGAGAGCTTTTTGGTGTTGTGAGTTTTTTTGTAGGTGGACGCATAGAAGAGATATGAAAAATGCGGTCATCAGTATTTTTTTAAATGAGATCGTATGTTTTTTCTCTACAATTATATTCTCTACAAAAAAGTACCGAAAAACCATTAGTTAAGAAGAATTTTAGTGTTTTCTGAAATCACGATTCTCTTAATAATGTTGTAATGATTTTATTCACAGAAAAGGTTCAATGCGGCGACCGTTTACATCGCGACATTTTCTGAATCGAGAAAGTAATGATTGTTATACATTATGTAATAAAACTGGTGGTATGTTATTGCATTCAATGATAATATGATCTTTTATATCAGCAATTGCAGTTGGAGCCTCGGCTTATACTTTATTTTTCAAGTAACCCTATAAAATTGACCATAAGGTATTTGAATTCGTAACATTATCAAGAGAGTTGTGATTTCGTAACAACACTAAAAATAGAATATCTCCTTAACTAATGCTTTTTCGATATTAATGGGTTTTTTGTAGAGAATATGAAGCTTCATTGATTGGTGCAGGAAAAAACATACTTCATATTTCATATTTCTTCTATGCGTCCACCTACAAAAACACTCACAACACCAAAGTATGTATCTCTCAAAACCATTCAACCTTATATACATAAACATTCTTTGCTACGAATAATAATAATGACGAAAATCAAGGAGGTAATATCTGGTGAACCACCCTGTATATAAAATAAACTTTAGATTCATTTCAAGAGCTAAGGTATCCTTTACTAATGTATTTAAGAAAGTTTCAATACAGTCAAACCTCGATAACCCAAAAACCTCTATAAGACAAAAATTTTTATCATTCCCCTTCGCTGTACTTTAAAAACCTCTATAAATCGAAATAAAACTTCCTTTAATTCGAATTATTTTCCACAAGTGTGGAAGCTAAACAAACCAAAACAACAGTAAATGTTTTACAAAGTTTTGTAGAAAGATGCGATCATATTGAAGAAAATGTATTCTTTGCTTTGGTTACCATTGAAAATACCATTTCTTTCATCACAGTCATCACTTTCTTTCTCACAGATTTCTTTAATATGTAATAGTAATATGTAAGAGCCTAGTAGATTACATTTTTACTATATGTATATAACAAATAACTAATCTCCAAAAATTAAACGTTTCTTTCTCTAAAACTATTCCAATCAGCAAATTATTAACTTTTGTACAAATCTCCTATAAGTAGAAACCCCTCTCTCTCTCTCTTCTATAACTCAAAGATCCCTTGAGATTCGAGTTATCGAGTATATTTGACCGTAGTATTCTAAAGCATATAATTAGAAAACATTCCAAGGTTAATTATAATAAAATAACATTCAATTACCACGAAGCACTTTTTTCATTTCCTCCTCTTCTTTTTCTTTAGTTGTCAACAACTCAGGCTTGTCTCTGTCCATATTGTTTGACATATCTTATTTTCAAGTTCAATTCGAAACAGCAACTGTCAATAAATCGTTTTGTACGCGATAAAGCGTATTTTAAGTCTACAATTCATATATATCTGCTGACTTAAGTTTTTCCACATCACTGCTTAATTGTAGTCTTAAAAGACATATATACGCATTGATAGGATCGAAAGAAAAATTTATCATACACAAATCACGATCCGAATCTGAAATCAGCATCACATACATAAATATCTACATTATTCTACCTGCGGTCCAGTCCTTTCATTCAGAAAGAAAACCATTTATGTACATAATGTATTTACGTTTAATGAAAGTTATTGGAAAACCATGCAAATTGTGGTTAACTATTTATTTCCATTATTTAAAGTAATGTATTTAAATACTGCAATACGTTACTGTGCACCGATAATGATTAATCTTGACATTTTTAATTAATATCTACGTAAGTGTTGTATGTAAAAAGAACATACAATATTTCCTTCACAACGTCGCGTTTGGCGATCTCTCCGGCGTCATGTTTTCTATCCTTATCATTCTAGTGCAGTTATTGCACATCCGTCAGTCGTCAGTACGCAGCAGTGCGCAGGCCTAAAACAAAAAGCGATGAACAAGCACTGATATATATACTATATCAGTGACTATGCCCACTGATATATATACTATATATCAGTGAGCACACCGGCCACTGATATTATATACTATATAGTACTATATACTATGGATACGAGATTCCCATAAGGCGGTAGGATACCTTCAGATTGTAACTAGAAAGGAACTAGAATCTTACTAGATTTTGAGTAAAAAAATGGATTTGCGGGATGTCGTTTGTTGTCCTTATTACAGCATATTTTGAGTTGCACAAAGGTTCATTTGATAGAGAAAGGTTCATCGCGCCCGGCTCTGGTTATCACAGCAGTCAAAAAAGTCTTTTTATGATAGAAAAATACATTGGAATCTGCGGTTGTTTTCCTCGATTTTTTATCTACTTTGGGCACTTATAATATTAGATATAAACATAATCTCGTTAGCCTAATGACCAGAGCCGGGCGCGATGAACCTTCCTCTATCAAATGAACCTTTGTGCAGCTCAAAATATGCTCGTATAAGGACAACAAACGACATCCCGCAAACCCTTGTTCCGATACAAAATCTAGTAAGATTCTAGTTCCTTTCTAGTTACAATCTGAAGGTATCCTACCGCCATAAGCCAGCCGTACAGCCGTTGAAGCCAGTAGAAGAAGGCACTTTCTTTTACCAGCGCCGCCAAACGTCGATGCCGGAACACTGATATTATTTTAGTGTGCTTCTCACTGATGTATATATATATATATATATATCAGTGGTGCGTCTGCGCGTGGCGAAGTGAGGCAAAGCGTAGAGCTCCACGGGTGATCGCGGGGTGCGGAGGGAAGCATAGTTCATAGTCTGACCAGTGCTTCGATTGAGCCCAACAGTAACGTATCTACTATTGGGTAGCAGAGCGGCCAGAATCCGGAGGCAGTTATATTGGTGGAAATGTACCGAAATAATCTTCCCGGACAAAAAGACTCCAGGGCGTGTCCTACGAGTTACAAAATATACACAAATACAGTTGTTATACATTCATTTTTTAGAATCAAATCATATAAATTTTTTAAAATTCTGCGGGGTGCTCAAGGTACCCCATTTCATCGAGAATCTTTTACTATACTGAGGCTAATCGCCGCGCATGCGCGTGAAATGTTGCGCATTTCTGGCATCACTGTTTCTCAACAGACTATAACACTTTGCCCACATCCGTCCGTCATCTGATAAATAAAGTAATCTTGGAACACGGCATGTTATCTGATGTTATCCGGAGTCGGGTCTACAAGTATATATGGTTTAAGGTTGACACTTTGACACTCTAATTTCCTATTTCCTCTCTGACAGAATCTTAGACCATATGGTCTAAGGACAGAATACATGTACACATACCATTGAATATTACGATAATAGATAGAACTTTCATAGCAATTATGGAATCTTGTGTCGCGGAGTGAAGTGTATATATAACTATTTTGGTGTTGCTGGGTGTTGCATATATATTTTTGTACATAAAGAAATTTATCTAAATATAGCCGAGAAAAATCTTTCATTATTGCCGGTGGCCTACACTGCGCCGGCTATACATGTGTTTATCTTGTTCTTCTATTGCATTATTGCATACTGGTTTCGAAGCTTTTGTTTTCTTTCGTAGTGTCCGATGAGTAACGCGAGAAAGAACGTTGACATGCCGTTTCAATTTAACGACGTCCAGGTACAATCTCGAAATGAAAGATTAAATATTTTAGTAACAGAACGATACATGTAATGTCAATATTTGTTAAGAAGAATTCGAAAGTTCTTCGGTTTCTTTTCAAGATTGCATTGTGTTGTGACATTTAACTTTGTTATTTTTCTATTTATTTCTTGACAACGAATTGCTAATTGTAATTGTATTTCTGACTTCCGAATGTTAGAACAGCATCAATCTTTCTAGTATGATAAACAATTCATATTGGACATTGCTTGATGTGTTTAGCAAAATGTGGTGGAGCCAATGCAAGTCGATGCTCCTACAGAAGATAATGATAACGCAGAACAGGAACCGTATATTGTGGAAAATCCAACATTGGTATGTATATGTAGATAGATCTAAATGATATAAAAAATAACGAGTGTCACATAATTTGTATATTCTCATTCTGCCCACAGGATTTGGAAGTATATGCTAATAGTTATACCGGTCTGGCCAAACTATATAGACTTATGTACATAGCTGAACATTGTCCCATGTTAAGGGTAGAAGCATTAAAGATGGCTATTTCTTATGTGATGACAACATACAACGTTTCTTTATATGTATTGTTGCACAAACGACTAGTACAAGTTGTAGGTTCGTCTGGGTTACCGGATGTTGCCGCTCAATCCACATCTCAAGATATGTTGACCTTAGACCAAGCATGGGTCGAATCTCGGTCGAAAAAGGCTGCTCTAAAATTAGAAAAATTTGATACCGATTTAAAAAACTACAGAAGTAATTCAATTAAAGAAAGTATCAGAAGGGGCCACGACGATTTGGGAGATCATTATCTTGACTGCGGAGATCTTGTTCATGCCTTAAAATGTTACTCGAGAGCAAGGGATTATTGTACCAGCGGCAAACACGTTGTAAACATGTGTTTGAATGTTATCAAGGTTTCTGTTTACTTGCAAAATTGGACACATGTACTGAGTTACGTTACAAAGGCTGAAAGCACATCGGACGTATCCGATGTTCATGGTAAAGATAACAATCAGTCTATAATTACAAAGTTAAAAGTTGCAGCTGGTTTGGCGGAACTAGCAACGAGAAGATTCAAATTGGCTGCGAGGCATTTCTTACAAGCGTCGCTAGACCACTGTGACTGTCCAGAGTTATTATCCCCTGGAAATGTTGCCTTGTACGGAGGTCTTTGCGCTTTAGCTACATTCGATAGGCATGAATTACAGAAGCAAGTAATTTTCAGCGGTTCGTTCAAACTCTTCCTAGAATTGGAACCGCAATTAAGAGATATTATTTTTACATTTTACGAATCAAAGTATGCGTCGTGTTTGAAGTTATTAGATGAAATTAAGGATAATATACTGCTGGATATGTATATAGCGCCACATGTAAATGTATTGTACACGCAAATACGAAATAGAGCATTAATACAATACTTTAGTCCATATTTAAGTGCAGATATGAGACGCATGGCCACTGCTTTTAATAGAACAGTTTCAGAACTGGAAGACGAGCTCATGCAACTAATTCTTGATGGTCAAATTCAGGCTCGTATAGATTCTCATAATAAGGTAATTACTATAGATAGTCATCGGTAGACTGCAGATCTTTATGCATTTGTGCTTTCTGAAAATTCTCGAAAAAGGATAGAATATAAAATTCGACAGAATTTAGTACAATTTTTATTTATTTCAGATCTGCAAAGACTACTACCGTCGTAATTAAGATTGTATTCGATTCCACTTTCTTAAAGTTTGTCTAAAATTAAAAATTGCATAAACATCCGCAGTCTAGACATCAGTCTGAAATATTTAATTAACCTGATGTTTTTGTATTGTGCGATTTTAGATTTTATATGCGAAAGATGTTGATCAGCGCAGCACGACGTTCGAAAAGTCAATAAGCGCTGGCAAGAGATATTTGAGATGTACACGCATGTTAATTTTAAGGGCAGCTATGTTGAAACAACAAATACATGTTAAAGTATTGACATCATTTTCTTATAAACGATACACCGTTTGTACCGATGTATTAAAAATTTCTTAAATATTTTTACAGAGCCTTCAACGCGATAGTACTCAAGGAGGGGAGATGTTACTTGGAAGCAATAGTTCAGTGGCAAGAAATTAATTTGTGATTTATGCTAATCTTTTGATTAATAAATATGATTATTCAAATAAACTGCCATGCTCAGTAAGATACAGAAAAAGTACTTCAATATCATATCGAACATATTAATATATGTAAATTGCCGATACCAAATTTGACTTTCAATAAATTGCATAATATGTATGTACCATAATCTCTTAAAGACGAAGAAACTAGTACTTTTAAAACTGCTAGAATAAACTTGAACATACCTTTGATAACATACAGTGTATGCTAGCAATTCTGCGTCAATAAACGTATAATTTGTTTTTCATGCATGCGTGTGCTTATTTTTTACTATTAACTATTAAATGAAAACATAGTTGATACATTTTTACTTTAAATTATATTAACAAAATCGCTTTTAGTCTCGTCGCATTTAAAGTTTAGGTCAGCATTTCTAAAATATAATTTACGGAAAGATACTTTTAAAAAAAGATATATATAGGTACCAAAGTTATAATTTCATATTTTGTATGTAATTTAATTACGATGTTACATTCCTGTATTATAAAACTATGTGTACGCACTTTTGCACATTTATAAACCATACTTAACATCTAAATTGTACAATTAGTTATAACAATAACAACATGTTCTCTTTGTAAAAGTACGACTTCTAAAAAATAGACACATATTAAAGTAAATTACAAATTTCTTTATATACTCTATACTTTATATTATAGTGTTCCTACTTTTCTGGACAATATTTATGTTGTGTAATTTGATATAGCAATAATCTGAATTTGAAACGTAAATATAAATATATAGTTTACAATGGAATACATATATTTTAATAAATCAACGTGTATAATGTCTATCTGTATCCACTTTCTTTTGCATCTTCTTGAATACAAGTAGCGTATTTTTATTTTGCATTAATAAGATTTTCTACATACTCGGTTGACCCATATCTTCTCATAGAAGTTATCGTGACGGAAATCTCGTTATTTTTTTCACAATTTTAGTTTATATAACATAATGGTTACAGTATTGACTAAACTATATTTCTGTTCAAGATATTTGTATAAAATTTGCATGAATTTATGGGTCAATCTATAAACACCAGTCAAATTACAGAAAGAAGCATTTAACAGTACAATAGGAAAACTTATAAAAATATGATATTTTTTACAAAAAAAGTTTGTATACAAAACTAGAAAAGATTTAACTATATATTAATAATATTCTTATATGTGTGTAATTGGAATTCTGTAACACACTCTTTGAAAAACATGATGACGGCTCCATTACAAATTGTCTTCCTGAGCCTGAAAAAGTCGTTGACATTATTAATTTGTTCAAATGTAAATGAATATTAGTTACTTGGTATCTCATAACGAAATTTGTGACTTTATAGTGCTGTGTTTGAATCTATATGTACAAAGATGCATTTCTAAGCTGTTCTGTCTTAACATATTACACTCGTTACTCTAAATATAGTTGGTTAGGAAAATTAAAATAATTGTGGCTCGTATTGAAAGTCTCATTACCTTTGTTTAGCCGCGAAAATATACATGCATATGTACTTGAATTTCTCCTAGTTTTTAAACAATACACTCGTAAAAAGACTTCAATCTACAGTTCTAATGTTGCATTTTAAGTTTATATTGAATAAGTTACACAACTTCGAGAATTGGAGATAAAAATCATCTGAAGTATGATACAATGCGTAAAGAAACTGATTTTTGGGTGATTCAAATTTGAATAAAGCTGTGCGGCACGACAACAGCAATAATTTGTATGAAAGTGACATTACAGTTTATATAGTAAAAATTTCACATACTGTTGTGCGTGAACGTTAGGATGTAAGTCAAATTCGCCTGTGCTTATATACCTTTAAAGCGGCTGAAATTCCAAAAGTGACCAACGCTCCCAAGCCAAAGGCTAAAAGATATGGAATATATTTAACTCCTGGTATGGAAGGCCGTTTTGCCACTAGAGATCCTAAGAAGGACAGTTTCTTGTCGGTGTACGGCGGGTAACGACACCTGTAATAGTTATTTGTTTTATTGCAGACAAATCATGAATCAGTTGTAATTAGGGATGGGATCAAGTTCAATATGTATCCACGAATCCGAGTCAAGTTCAATAACCAAGTTCCATTTCATGGGTTTCGATTACTACTTAAAAGCAATAAAAGTTTCAATGATTATACTTGAAAAGTATTCATTGTATACAAGCAGTTATCGAACCGCGGAATGAGTACTTACAAGTTTCGAAAGGATACTTATGAGTACTTTGATGTTGAAAGTGATCGAAACTTTCACAAGTAGTACTCGAATCTTGGACTTTCTTTATTAAATTCGTAACTATTTAAGAATAATATTTCATTTACAATACATACTTGGTTTTATTCTATTTCTTTTTTTATCCATGATATTTCCTGCTTTTGAAAAAACTCTTTCTGAAGGTACAGAAGTGGCCATTATACAAAGATAGTCACGTGCAATTTTTGATAAAATGGGGTACTTGATTAAATTTTCACGCCAAAATAATAACGGGTCTTCTTTGCGTTTTAAATATTGTGATTTTAGATAATTTTATATAAGCGTGCAAGAATACGGCAATTCGTAACGATATTCATAAAAATTTCGAAAGTTTCGAAACTATTCGACCAAGATTCGAGTATATTTGCACGTATTATTTACGTTTACCACAGTACTTTTAAAGGGTTCGAAACTGTCTGGCAAAGGTTCGAGTATACTTGGGAGTACTATTTTTTTTTTTTATGTACTTATAGAGAGTTAGAATTCCATCAATCAAGGTTCGAACCTGTTTGCGAGGTACTTGATCCCATCCCTAGTTGTAATAAACCAATTTAAGGGGGTAGACTCGGTTCTAGGATTGCAAGGCCAGGGGATCTGCCTTCTCATTTCTCGATAATGCATGCAATGGGGTTTTTCATTCAGTAGTCAAGCGCTAGACAAAAGATCAATCAAAAGTTCTATTTTTACATTGACGAGGCTTAATTTGTATTATTTGGAAGCATACAGCTGACCACATAGCTATTTTCATAAAGCTGCGCCAGCTACATGCTGCTGAATAATGCAAATTACGCCTTGTAAACGTAATAATAAGACTTTTAGTTGATCTTTTGTTTAGCGCTTTTGACTACTGAATGAAAAACCCCATCGCATACATTATCGAGAAATTAGAAGGCACATCCCGCACCCTTCCAATCCTGGAGAACGAGTTTACCTCCTTATAAGTATTAACTTACGATGCCAAGGTTTCTGCCAATTTATTGTAATCCTTAATCAGACAACTCTTTTTGTGAACAAACGTGTCATACGTATACTTCCCGTGGTAACATCCCATGCCTGAATTTCCAACTCCGCCGAATGGCAAAGTATCGACTAAAGCAATGGATTTTCATATTATGGTACTGCATGAATTGAATTGAATCATTATGAAATATATGTGTGACTAATAACGTACAAGCTATCCTCTAAAGAAACTACATATACAATGCATAAGCGATATTTACAAAAGTGATTTATTAAGTACATAATGACATACACATTCTATCAAATACTGACCAAAGATTATGCAATATAACACGCTATACTATGTACATACAACTAAGCGCATTAAAGTTTTTGTTGGTAAGAACATACGTGTAAGAAGAAAGTAGGAAGAACAAATACCTGAGGCATGCATCATTGTATCATTAACACAGCTAGTACCACTACTTGTATTATCAAGCAGGAGTGATATATTTTGTTCATCACTGCTAAATATGTACAATGCTAATGGCTTCTCCCTGTATGAAATATGTAATAACACACGAATCATTCAAGTGAGATAGTCATTCATTTGAGAGTATACATATATACATTTTCATGAATTATAGCAAGAACAAAGACATCTCTTCTAGTAGCTCTAATCAGGGAATATTTACCTGTATAAATATACTCGTGCATATAATTAGAAGTTTGTGAATATTCTAGATTAAGTTGAAACCAATTTTAATTGTTGTGTGGGTTATTATTTACAAGGTCAGTGAAAGTTGTGCGCGAGGCGAGTCTCGTAACATGACGATTTCAAATATACTCGTATAAGTTGACCCTTTGCACTCTGAGCTATTTTAACTCGAAAATTAAACGATTTCTTTCTTTTGATGGATATGAAATTGATATAATACCACATACAATACTTAAATGTTCAGTAATTGTTTAGATACCAATAACATATTTAACCCTTTGAACTCCGAATTATTTTTCAATTTTGTTGCCAACAATTTCCTACTATTTTAAGTGGTTTATGTAAAATTTACTTCGAAGGACCGTTACTTTAAGTAGTAAGTACCTAAGGAGTAAAGACTGCTACAAAGGGTTAATAATGTAAACACGATACTTTGAGTAATGGTATGTATAGCAATTTTTAGTGGTGCCTCAGAGTCACAACTCAAGTGCTACGGGTTAATAAGACAGTATTATACCAAATATGGGTTAAAATTAGTAATTACTTCGATATTCTCGAACTTATTTTATCTTTTAATGTTCAAAAGATGATGTTTGAGCGAGCCACTAACGACGACAGAAGAAATGTGAAAACATATTAGTGATGCACGAGTCGGACTAATTACAGAAACACTAGAAGTAAAGTAACAAAGACTTTTTACTACAACAACTAGTTTACGAGTTATTTGCAGTCGTCATCATGTTACGAAACTCACTCGATATACAGAAACGTTCTGTTTTTCATCCACCCATCACCAAAATCTTATTTCATTATAATTGCAGTACCTAAACCTATAATTACTATGCTTGTAATTGGATAATGCAAACAGAAGCCAACACCTCAATATTTCATTAACAACCTACTGGCTAGAATTAAGCAAGTCGATTCTGTTTCTATTTACAAAATACTTGATACCAATTATTTTTTCTTTCAAATAAATGCAATTTGCCTACTATTTATATATAGCAGGAACCATTTATCATTTGTTTCCTAGTATCCCGACTCACCAGTAAATTGCATTATCGTTTCATTAATTGCCACGCTTCCACTGTGGGTTTGATTAACTATTAATTCTTGAACTCCCCTGTCCTTGGTAAATATATATAGTACGAGTGGAGTTTCACTAGATATAAACAAATTAGTGGCTATACGTCATTCAGATGAATGCATTAGAACGCATTAAATGTTTTATGCTAGATCTGGATACTCTGCAGTATTATATTACTTTTACTGGTGAAGTAATAAATAAGTTGCAATTTTTGACCTGCATATACAGGGTGAGGCACCTATAACTTACACCGAAAATATCTCCGTTGTTTTTAGTAATACAGGAAAATGTTTCAGACAGAAAATGTTTGTGGTTCAGTGAGGTAATTATTGTGACGGAGAAGTTTTTTTTCTCTAATCAACGGAACCCTGATAAAGTACGGTAAGTACGTACTAGCTTCGTACAATGAGTTATGCTTTTTGAAGAATACCTCCTTCGAAGGTCATTTGAAGGTCAACATATTATACATGGTTGAATTTGTCTTTTCATCAGCTATAACGTTACACTAATCAAAATACGTCGTTCCATTAAAAAAACCACGATGACCTTAAAGCAATTACCTAGAGAAAAAAAATTTCTCCTTCACAATAATTGTCCCACTGAACCAAACATTTTCTGCCTGAAACATTTTCTTGTATTACTAAAAATAACGGAGATATTTTCGGTGTAAGTCTTAGGTGCCTCACCCTGCATACAAATGAATCATTGCTACGATTCAGATAAAGAAGTAAAGTCTAGATAAGAATAATAACGATGTAAAATAATGTAAAAATAATTCAATGTGGACACTTACCGGCTGTTTATAAATTTAATGGCTTCGTACGCATTGTTTACATTTATGAAAGGTAATATGGGCCCAAATATCTCGTCTTGCATGATAGGATCCGTAGGTTTAACATCGATAAGTATAGTCGGTGAGATATATTTTTCTGTAGGATCGCATTGTCCTCCTATCGCTATCTTACCTCCGTCCAAGTATTTTACAAGTCGGCTGAAAGAATGTTTTTATATATTACACGATACGTATTAAAGTGGAGTATCTATACAAATATACTATTTTGAGAAATGATATTTACTGATAATGATTTTCGTTGATTATACGTGCTAAATCTGGACTTTCCTTGGGATTATCGCCATACCATTCCTTTAAAACTTTGGTTGCTTCGTTCAAAAATTTATTCTGTACTTCAGGTGTACAGAGTACATAGTCTGGTGCAATGCAGGTTTGACCTACGTTAATGCATTTACCCCACAATATTCTCTTTACAGCTATATTTATATCCACTGTATTGTCTACGTACACAGGACTGCAAGAATACATTTACTTTATACCGTGTACCCGTGCATACAGATAGATAGATACACGGGAAATAGAGATCTCTTGCGTTTATGTTGCTACATTCGAAAGTTAAACTTTATACCTTTTACCACCAAGTTCTAATGTCACAGGCGTTAAGAACTTGTTCGCTGCGTCTCGTACAATTTTTCCGACTGTAGTAGAGCCTGTATAAAATATATAATCAAATCTTTGTTTGAGCAGTTCTGTTGTTTCAGTGATACCCCCCAATACGACTTGGACACACTCCTGCAGAAAAAAAGGTATGCAATGAAGCAGCATCTCGAGATTTATGTGGAAAATATTTGCTGTTTTCGTTTGCAATACGTACAGAATCTAAATATTGTGGAATAATTTTTGCAAATAATTCCGATGTAGCTGAAGATAATTCTGATGGTTTAAGAATTACACAATTTCCAGCAGCAATTGCGCCCATCAAAGGGATAATGCACAGCTGAAACGGATAATTCCATGGTCCCACAATCAAAACTACACCAAATGGATCTTTCCGAATTTCGACTCCGTCCATTATATTGACCATTGCTTTTGGAGGCTGCAACATAAGCATATATTTAACATATTATGTATGAATTTTCATTTACAACTACAGGGTGACGCATTAACTATTGCCAGGTTTTCATTTCGAAAACTTTTCTACTACAATATACTGCCCGAAATTACCATAAAGTCACCTGATTTTTTGGTGAAATCTTATAATTATGTCATAGTAATGAGAAGCTGATGCACGATAGCATTTTAGGATTAATAAAAGAAACCATTTACACGATTACATTCATAGGTATATTATTTGTTTACAGAAAAACGTGAAGTTTTATAATTTAACAAAAAACGAACTGCGAAATCTCCATAAAGCCACACGTTTGTAAAGGAGATTACAAATTAATACTTAGTATAATTTCCATTTCTTCGAATAATGTCGAAAATTTGATTAGGCACTGATGAAATCAAAGTACGAAGAGTTTCTGCTTCCACTGCTAAGTATTAATTTGTAAATATAGAAGAAATTTTCGATAATCTTGATGTTATCTACTTAAAAAACGTGCGGCTTTATGGAAATTCCGCAGTTCGTGTTTTGTTAAACTGTATAACTTTACGTTTTTCTGTAAATAAATAATATATTTATGAATGTAATCATGTAAATAGTTTCTTTTATTAATCCTAAAATGCTATCATGCATCAGCTTCTCATTACTATGACATAATTTTAAGATTTCACCAAAAAATCAAGTGGCTTTATGATAATTTCGGGCAGTGTATACAATAATTAGTACCTCACCCTTTATATTCGTATAGCGATTGTACCTTCTCTTTAGCTGCCCATTCTTTAATATTCATAAGTAATGTTTTAACTTCTCCTTGGGCGAGGAGCAATTCCAAAGCGATGGTCTCAAATTTACACTGAACATGAAAGAAGAAATTACATATATGCATAGAACATGAGAAAAAGTACTTACAACATAATATAATTTTATACTTACTCTACGTAAGTCAGATGCAAGCGCAGTTACTATATCAGGTTTGCATTCTTCTAGCATAAGTTCTATCTGCTTCAATTGCTTTATTCTCCATTCTAACGGTCTTGTTTTGCCACTAAGGAATGAGTTTCTTGATCTCTCGACAAGCTGAAGAAAGAGATAATTTTATGTATATTAGGTGTTTCCCATCAACAGTCCGACGTGCAATAAAAAATGTTATTGTACTTACAGCTGCATAGTCCTTGGCCATTTTACCATTAGGTTGTGCTACAGAAGAAGAGCATTGATAAATACGTCAGTCATTTTATACAATATCCATTGTCATGTCCGATCGGGTGAAAAATAAAGTAACGACCACATAAAATGTGAATAACTACGATAAAAAATTTATTCCTTTCTAAAGTGGCTTGAAAAGAGCTTGTCATGTTTAAACAACGATAATGCTCATGCATATTAAGAAGGTTGTGGTCCCAAAGTTTATTGTGAGCAAATGAAATGATAAAAGCGGAATGTATAAGTAATTCTTTTATTGCAACTTTAAATTTACCTATATGATTTTAATTGGAATTTAAATTGATTGAATCACAATTTATAATTCAATTCGGTATAAGATTTTTGTAAAATGGATTTTCGTATTTACGAAAACAGACATTTTTATTGTTCATTAATCAGGTTTATGGCGTTAATCGCCGAACGCCATTTAATGGCGTTTTTATTGAGTTATTTAATTATAAATAACTCTCTATTATGAACACACACCTATCATTGCTGAAGATTATACAAGGTTCACAATCAATTACGATAATACATATATAAGGTGTCCTAAAAATTGAGTTCTACATACATACTTCTTGATAAAAGTAAGTTCCACTCTTATCTTATCTTGTATTTAGTATGACAAGAAAGTATTTAAAGCATACTTCATATACTAAATTAATCATATATAATACTATTTCATACAAATAATTTTTTATTTCGCTGATATGTTACAGATCGAGAGATAAGAAATATCGGTATTTAAATACTTTCTTGTTTCACGCAGTATATATATATATTTCTGAAACGAGTAACATTTCGCAAAATATGTTTATACTCGTATATATACGCGTTACTTGTGTGTTTCTCTGTTACCAGCGTTTTTCTTTGTACACGTATGTATTCAAAGTTCACATACCGAGAGATAAACACGAATTACGGTATTATCTGGTTTCGACAGATACAATGTACACAAAACAGAATTCATTTGTTATTCATTTTTACGTATAGGGCGTATGTAGGGTATGCTTGTTATCCGAATTCGACTATATATATATATGTCTTTCACCAAGTTTTTTTCAAATTTCCTAATCGCTGTAATTATGTATTACGACAAATTGCTCGAATGAAATCACCATCGAATAGGTTTTACTTGACATTGTATAGCCGTTTTTGGTCAATATGCGAATCATCCAGATAAAAGGTTAATCCAGAATGTCACTTTGAAAATTTTTAATCTAGTTTTACGTGACAATGTGCGTTAACAAGATCGTATTTATAATTACGAAGATATTCTCTTCCGAAGCTAGACTTTAATTACTTTTGAATTGAATTTCTTCCACAGTTGAAGTATGCATAATGCTATAAAATTGTGGAAATTTAAATGGCTGTAGTTCTTGAACATAAAAAAAAGGATCACAAATGCTTGTGTAACTAATAACAATTGTTTTCATAGTGAACAATAGTGTTTAAATTATTAATACCTTTTGCGATTCTCCTACATTGAATTGAAAGCAATGATTATTTTCACGTTATAGTTCAGGTGTTTTTTTTTTAATGAATCGTCATTGAACAAATTAGAAATGATCGGAATGGATTGTTAATGATATCTATTGATGACAGTCTGTATTTCTTTATGTTTTAAGATGGTATAAATACATACGGATACTTCGTACTCCAGGAGCTGTTGAAAAAAGACTGAAAACGCATACTTGTCATACAGAAATCTTATAAACTCGTATTCTACATATCGCTCGGCCGATAAGGCAGACACGACACCTATTCATGATGTTTCATTCGGATGTCAGCACTGTGCGCATTTTCAGGTCAGTAACCGACTTTATCAACGATGATGTCCTCTGTGTGAGAGGACTCCTGTCAGTCCTGTCTCATTCCAGGTGGAATTTAAAAACTCTCAACTGCAACTTACGTACAATTTATTTCGATCGTTCGCATCACGAGGGTCGGCATTATTTGGTGAAGTAAACATCTTACATACTATTTAATATTTTGGATTTTATTTTGCTTCAAGAAAATAGTATTTTAAATGAGATATACAATTTCTCTGTCTTATTACAATTTGTATCTTGCGACTAAAAACTGCTATATCATTATTCAAAATATTGTTTACTTATTTAAGTATTGTATGCGTGTGGGGTATTATATCAATTTTATATTCATAAAAAGAAAATATAGAATGGAATTATATTCTAGGTCGGAAGAAAAGTTTAACCTTCGTTAAATTTTGATGATCTTTTCTACTGGAATGAGATACGAATTGAAATGGAATTTCTTTGCTAATATTATCGAAGTGCAATAAATGAACCTAGTATATAGTGATAAGCGATAGTAAATACGCTTTGAGATTTTGTTATTACTGCGTTTTATACTCTGACATTTGCTTTAAATGTGTTCGCGTGTTTGCATATAATAATGGCTCCCTCATTAATAAATAGCGTTTTATGTAATATCTATGTAAGACTCGTGTCTAATGAAAAACACTTAGATTCAACATTTAGATTACGATCAAGAGCATGTACCAAGTAATAATTTTGTTTAAAACTTTTGCAAAAACAAGCGAGTTATTGAAGTGACCTGTTTAAAGGGGTAACGCAAATCTAGAATTTTGAATAAATCGATTTTTTTTGCTTAAACGATGCTTTATTATGTGAAGAATGTGGAAAAAAAGTTTTAAATGGGGGAAAAATCGGGAACACGATTTTTTTCGAGGTAGGTATCGCTGATTAAAGGTATACACAAACTTCTTATGCTGAATGGCAACCAAAACTTTAAATGCGTTTTTCTCGAAACCACATTTTTTGAACTGGCCGGAAACATAATTCAAAAAGTTTTCAACCAATCGACTTGAAATTTTGTGCAGTGGTTCAAAAGAACTTAACTCAGGGAACATCGTAAGGGTTTTTTGATTAATTGACAATTCTTCCTTTTATGAACACATTAACGAAAAATTTTTCGTCATTTTCTTGACACTTTTCTTTAACAAGTTGTTGACAAGCAGACAGCAGAAACACAACGTTACGACACTGACGTGAAATGATTCGTACCTCTAACGTTATCACGCAACGTCGGCGATGACTGCACGTGAATTATCACTGGCTTTCCTTTATTCGTCATTGTTTGATGATATTAATATTATGTATTTGAAAACCCCTAAAAATTATGTGCACATATGAAAGCATTGTCTATGTACTGCACGATTATTATTAATCTAACACCGTCAAAATGGGTATACAGGGTGAGTCACCTAAGACAAGCCAGCTGAATAACTTCTACATTTCTTGAGATAGGAAGAAATGCTTCAGACAAAAGTTGTTTGGTTTATAGGGGTCTTTAAGTTGTACTGGAAATAACGTCAACGCAGAATAGAGAAAAAATATAGAATGAGTCAAGATGTGGAGAAGGTCGGGAGGAAAACATGATTCAATGCTTGAAATGCAAATCATGGGTGCACGATGTATGTGCTGGAGTTGACAAAAGAACAAAAGTTTGTGATGTTTGTACTAACTGAATACCTATGTGTCATGTAAACAGATTAATGAAAAATACGTTTTAATTATTATTGTTGCTTAATTGAATTCTTAGGTACGACTTAGGCTATAGGTGGTACTACTTAGGAAACAGGTTCCTTTAGTCGTACCCCGATGTAAGTTTTTAAAGATTTAATTTATTTTACGTGAAAGCATATAGGTTTTTATAATTTAGTTATAATAAATAACAAGAATATTAACACAAGTTTTGAATAACATATTTAATTTCTATTTATTTGATAAATCCTAAGTTTTATACGCTTTTTTCTTAAGGGGGGTACGACCTGAGCAACCTTGCCCTAATTCCTCAGGGAAGTATCTTCACAATCTTATTAATCGCAAATTCATTTTGACGGGTCCCGCGCGTAAACCTAGTGTTAATTATACCGGTGCAATGGAGCACTAATTAAAAGTACTGTCACATCAGTTAATTTGTCTCCGTTTTGAAATATTTTGGAAAGAGGTAACACGTTAATTCGATTCGAATTACTCAACTCGGATACGTACTTTCTCCGTAGACTTCGAACGGCGCGAAAGACTACCAAGCTCTGGCTAGAGCTTCGGCTCTCGTGTCTCGACGAGCTTTGCACGATTGCGGCTGAATGTGTTTTACACGATTGTGGGGGCTACACTTGGCGATATCGAACGCGGTGCGTATTTTCTAGTAACCAGTCCTAGGGCTACGAGGTTTATCAGTATGCGTGTTCCATTAGCGTAAACCCTGGAATTAGGGAGTTCCTCGAGTACCTCCATTGTCCAAGGATAGTGAAAAATATGTTGTTCCGCTCATCGGAAAAATTTTCGGATAAACTTCCGATAAAGCCCATACCTCCGATTTGTTTTATGCGTTTCGATTCTTACGTATTTTGACGTGCTGATTACGAATATGATAGTGAAAGTTGGCACAAATAAAAATTATAGTTTTTTTATTTACTTCCGTAAATAATGGGAATTTTTAAAAATACTTTAAATAAAAGTTGTAGGTCTCATCGAAATACATATTTTATGTCGTAATGATTTTCGTCATAAAGACAATAGTTTTCGAGAAAAATGATATTAACTGGCAACGTTAACGGCAACGCAACGGTGCGGTGGCTCCGTATAAGTGAATTACCTATCATTTTTCTCAGAAAGTATTATCTTTATGACAAAAATCGATGGGACATAAAATGTTTATTTTGATGAGCACCAATTGACTGTTGAAAATACAGAAAAAATTATCATCACATATTGTAATGCCAATTACAAGCAGTAATAAATATTATACAACCACTCTACATATATCATATCATATTGTATACTATATTCGACTGTTTCATTCGTTACTAATACTCACAATCAGTAATATTCAGGGCCTCCATTCCACATATATTTTACATAAATTACGCATTAAATTGACATATATTTTGCATATTTTGACATATAAAATTTGCATAAACTTCCGCAGTCTAGTAATTACTTTTTTAGAAATATTTTTTTTATACTTTTTTCTAGAAATATTTTTCCAGTAAACAATTTTTTCTTTAATTTACATTTGATTTTTTTTACAAAAACTTACTTAAAAATAGTTTATTTGTAAAATAAACGTGGGTGTATTTTTGACTTGAAAAGGGGTGAAATTGATTCGCAAAAGGGTGAAATTGATTTGTGAAAGGATGAAATTAATTTACAGAAAGGTGAAATTGATTTGCAAAAGGGTGTATTTGACTTGCAAATATTAAGACAGAGAATAAACTTCTATGTTTCTCCAGTTGGACGCAAATCAGGTAGAACATTTTTGTTTTTCATAAAGATCCGTTGTCTACTAATCAAATACTAAACATTTAGGTATTGTATGAGGTATTGTATTATACCAATTTTGTATCCATAAAATTTCAAAAATCATGGGGAATGGAAATATTCTAGCCAGGAAGAAATGTTTAATTTCGAGTTAACACTTTATCTAACGGTAGCTTATTAATAGGCTTTTCAATAATTCTGCTGCACCAAAATGGAAGCTTAGAAATCTTCTTTTACACAATAATCCCGAAGGAAATGATTGGATTTTGTTATTGAGGGTGACTTGTTGCCGTTGTTGGTTTATGATTAAAATTGCTATTGAAGGATCCTTTTAAAAAATCCTCAGCCATGAACGATACACTTTCAACAATTGTGGAATAAATAATCTAAGTTAAGATCTGAATTAGATTTTTCGTCAGACTGACCGCGCGCGATGGAAGACGAAGCTGTCATGTCGCGTCGCGTCGCGGTTCGAAATGTAAAAAGGGGATTGCGTTGAGCTCGAATAAAAATGGCTGTCATCGTTACGCTGGATATTCTATGGGAAAATAAACGGGTGATCTAGCGTGGCTCTATGACCTTCGAAATGAACGGTGATCGATTGACAACAGGGGTTGTACAGTCTTTAAATTCGCTTACCAGATTCGATGTTCTCCGACGGTTCCGGTTGAATGTCTATCCGACACTCAGCGCGGTTCGCAATCACCTTTTCCTCAACGTCAGGCATGTTTAGTATCACTTCCTCCTGCGAAGAAAAACACGGTTATTACATCGGAATCATTCGCTAGTTACGCGTGTGCTGCAAAAAATAGTTACTACAATCAACCAGAGGCTATATTTAGACGTTGCAGCTGCGAGTTTTATTTTGCGCTAGTATCCGCGATCGCCGGTTGACAATAAGATTGCCGGGCTGCGACTGATATCCTAACGATCATCGCTTTCGTCTCGTAAATCTATGTTAGAGTTATACACATGCTGAAAATTTCATCGAAATCGGTTGACGCAGGAAAAAACGACACGCATCGAAAGATGTACGATTCTGTGGATTTTAAGCAAAAATGGCTCAAAAGTAAAACTACGATTTTCACAATTTTTAACCGCTTGTAGCTCGTGTGTATGTTAATCGATATCGATGAAATTTTCAATATGTGCATAACTCTAACATAGATTAAGGGTTCAAATAAAAAAGTTTTAAAAAATGCCTTTCTTATTTTTGCGTTTAACCTCGTAAATTATAATTATTTGGAAAATAATATGCTTTTTTGCATATCATTTCGTAAACCAATGTTTCTAATCGATAATTATAAATCAGGTCGTTTGGTACAATTATAAAAAAATTATTCTATTTTAAAGGGCGTACATTTTACACTCACTGTACGTAAATTTAATCTTGTTATTTTTATAATACCATACACTGTGCATACATGCACAGCTCATAGCTCTCAGAGCGGCTCATGAGCTCCCAAGCGGCTCCCGTGGGCTCTCGGAGCCGTCACCTAGCTCGGACGTATGGAAGGGGAACCCACTAAGAGCACGAGAGTGTAGCACAAGTTCACACGCACACTGTTGTAGTTCTCCCCACCCTACGTGTGCCAGCCAGCTCCGACCCAGCTCACGAGCCGAGTCGAGAGCTCCCGCTCCCAAATCGTCCAGTTGGGCAGTTGTGCATGCCTGCCATACACATTAGTCACTTTTGATGTGGTCGGTAGGTTTAGCGTTAAATGTGTCCGAATATCACTGTGATTCACTGTATGTTAACCCATTAATGCCCAAAATAAAACTGCTTGTGAAAAATATTTTTCTATATACCATTTATTGCATCATAACATAGAGTAAATAAAGGATACATGACCAGAAGTTGCGAGAAGTGTGTCCAACTTGGAAATTACAAGGGTGTACTCGGTCGAGTACAACGTGCGGATTAAGAATGAAATTGCATTGTGTACATAGGTGTACATACTCTCGCGCGAGTACAAAGGACGGTAATCACGGGTTAAATTTTATAAAAATTATTTTATACAATCATGTTGATATTTCAAGAGATATCACCGGTACGTTTTCTCGGGGCACACACACAGACTGCATAAACCCGCGAAAGAAGCTTGACATTTATTAAATAGCATGATTTGTGACATTCGCTTGCCATACATTCCTATTTGAACGGAGTTTAATAAGCGAAGGGGGTCATTAGGTCATCACTTATTATACACGTACGGTCGATGTGTTGGTACGCGAATGAACAGGCTCGGTAACATGTTTGTCCCAGACAGGTTCTTTTAAATGCGAATAGTAGTTTCACATATGAACCGTTCATGTTGCAGAGCAAGGCGTCGACGCGACGGGACGATTCTTCGATATCAGTTTTGGTTCCCAGGTCCCACGTCGGCTTCTCCAGGTTGATCGGCCTGGGCCTGGGCTAGATGTCCTTCTGTTCTCCTCTGCAGACTGCAGAGCAGAGGTATTGATGGTCCGGCGTTACGAGGCGGGCCTTGCGGCGACAGCATTGGTATTTCCTTGTTTTATCAGCGAGTAGCCGGGCTCCCTGAGGCACGACGTTCCAAGATTCTTACAGTCATAGATCTTACAATACGGGACGTCCCAGTGAGAGGGTTTACCGCTGTTCATTTCGCAATTATTCTGCCCAAGGGTGGTCCGGTCCTTCCGATTTTAACCTTAGGGTTTACTTTCTATATTCCAAAGGGACGTGGTTAATTTGCCACGTCACAGTATATGCAAAATATATTTACGACATTATAATATATAAAATGTCCTTTCAGCATCACAGGACGTTTATTTCGAAGTTCTCCACAAGCACCAAATACCCGTTCCACAGCTCTTCAGTATATAATATCGGTAACTAAATTGACTGATTCCTGCAATATGTAGGAGTCGGTATTTATACACATCTTAAGGCCAAGGCCAATTATTGCTGTTTCGTGCGAGAATCATATGATATGATACGATTCATGTCACATATAACGGTTCTTTACAATTATATACACACGTACACATGTATGTATGTACGATTAAATGCAAAATATGTGAAAAATATTTAATACTTATATGTTAAAAATATGCAATATGCAAAACTCCTCTACAGACAACGTAAATTTCTGTCCAGGTCCCATAACTTTACCTACCTCCTATAAAAATATGCATTTGGATAAACATCCGCTGTCTAATTATATTAGTGATCCGTATATTCAAAATACAAGAGATAAGAGAAAACCAAAAATTATTTATTTGATTTTCACCTCGATCCAAGTAAGAAATAATCTATTATTTGCAAATAAGAAATAATAAATGGATCACTTTTGGCATTATCTATGACTTCTATTTCAATAAAAAGTTTTGCTGATATTTGCAGTTACAAAATCACGCGTTTATTTATTATTTGAATAAAAATTTGCCCCAGTCATAAAGAAGGTTTTGTCCAGCTAGCACCGTAGCACCCTCGAATCGCAGCACTGTGCGCTGGTAAGATTCGGGGTCCTCGTATTCCACAATTTGCTTCTTCGAGCTGACAAAGATCGTGGTCTTTGGCTGAAGGATAACGAGATTTGCTTTTCACATCGAGTCGTTAGTAAACGTTTTTGTCGTGACACATGACGCGCGTTAAGAAGTGAGTATGGAAATCCAGTTGGTAACTGCGATACACGTCGATTACATACTTACGTAACCGCGATGCGTTCGGCCGCGATGCGTTCGGCCGCGTTACCGCAGAACGACGAACCGTGTGTGTAATTATCACACACTTACAGGTGCGAAACTCAGAGTCACCGCGAAGAATTACCGACTATGCTATCAGGCATGAGGATCGACTCGCGCGCGTTGCTCGCGGAGCAGTGCGACAGATCGAAAGGACGATGCTGCCTTTCCCACAGCCGTGGCTGGACTGTTTGTCGCAACGTTCCTCCGAGATAGATTGTAAACAAACAACTATCATGTTCGTACCTTCGCACGCGGGGAGTGGGGCATATATTTCTCATACCCCATATACTTTTAGGTTGAGCCTTTTGAAAATTTCGTTATTTTTGCGGTAGGACGCATCGCTCCCGAGATACAGCCATTTTTTATTTAAGACCAGCTCGGCTAACCATCCCCACCATTTCCGTTACACATTTTCGTGTCGCGAATACCGTGACGCGAATTAGGGGCTTACATCCTGCCAAAAGAAGTTTCACTTCAAGAAGTTATCGTCTTTTTTAGAGCGTCCGAATATTAATCCGAGTCACTGTACGTTTGGTATGTTTTTGTGAAAATAATGGGGCGCGTCTGTCTAAACTTCTGATACGCACTGTAGAAGCAGACGCGAGTAAAGTAGGATAGAAGGTGAATATCTAACTGAAATCTGCGAATGCGACAGCAGACCGGTTTCGTGGGCATCAAAATCACCAGAGTTCGTAGTGTCAGCAGAACAGGAACGATAAAGGTTCAGAGAAAATAGTTTACATATATCTCGGGGCGAAGGTTCCCGCGAAGGAAACCGTGATAGTCGGTTTCGTGGAAAGTTTTCTTCGAACGCTTCTTTACACCGTATTCACGCTTGAAAAGTGGCGGCTGCAAAAGTTCCGGTATAGGCGCAACGAAAAAGCGAAATGAAACACCACGTTTCTGGTTGGATCGATTCCGAGCGACAGTATTGGCCGAGACAAAACGTATTTTTAAAGTTTTCAATGCAGGCCCACATAAAAAAGTTGTAAAATGCAACTTTTAGAATTTTTTTTTCCACAATTCCAATAAATTACAATTTTCAAAAAATTTTTTTTCACATCCTGCAGGGAACTAATTGCTCTATCTTCCCAAGAAAGTTCAAATCGTGTAGTACAATATTAAAAAAGGTTATCGTCTTTTTTAGAGCGTCCGAATATTAATCCGAGTCACTGTATACTGTATACACGTGCAGAACATCTCCTTGCAGCAGCTTTTTCGGCGATTCCAACGGGCAAACAGAGGAGTCCGTTCGATCGGAAATCGTTTTTCTTTCGTTATCGTTTTGCACCATCGTTGAATCGACACTCACCATTTTGATTTCGGTCGCACACGGTACCGCGCTTCAACGGACTCTACACCAAAGAATCACGGGAAGCAAGACACCGAGAGAACACCGCACAATCGATAGTCATCAATACAGTGACAACATTGCAGCGACTATCTATCGAATGTCGATTAACTTGATTTCAGGAGCGAACCGGGCGGAAGTGGCTAGCGGGAGAAGGAGAAAAGTTCGTTGTAACTTATGCACCGAGTCAAAAATGTCGAGGTCGAGTTTATTTACATAATCGTGGGTAGCCATTCCATTATCGTCCACTTAAACTGTATTTATAGGTGAGCATCGATTTGATCGCATTTAAATTAAAGCCGTTGCGCAGTGTATCGTTCAATGGAAAAATGTCGGAATATCGTAAATGTCGTAACAAAGTGTAGTTTCTAAAAATACCTTCGATTTTAACTAAATAAATTTAACTTTATTTAATTTAACCCTTCGCTGTGCATAGTGTATCATATCCGATACAGTTAACATATTTGGTGTACAGTAAACTAAGAATGTGTTTCTTACTATTCTACACATTTTATCTCGTTTGATAAATTGCGTGCGGGTACCCTAGCCTTGAGTCAAGTCGGGCAATGATCGGGTAGAGTCGGGATCCCGAAAGTGTAGAAAGTTCGATCCCGAAATTTCGGGTATCCGCACACCCCTACACAGCCCGAAATACCATAAAGCCACCTGATTTTTTGGTCAAATCTTATAATTATGTCATAGTAATGAGAATGATTTCGTCCCGATCCCGCGGGAAATTCCCGACTCGACGGGATCCCGCACACCCCTAGTAATAGGTAAGAAGAGGTAGAAAAATCCATGTGTAGGTTTCAAAAACAGAAGGAATTTATTATTTATAAATTTATTATATCTGTGTGAACAGAAATAACTTCTGCGTTACACATTTCTAGATTCGAGGTTCTATTGTATTATACTAATGTTTCACGACAAAAATCTGTTTAGAATTCATCCTTCGAAAGTGGGACTATTCAGTATTGTCCCAAACACTGTGCGCTCGCGCGCTTTCGTTCAATCACGCGATTACGATGGAAGATTCTACTGTCACCAGCGCGGCGCGGCGGTATAATGAGCCCGCGGTGTAATAGCAGAGATTATTAAACCTGAAACCTGTCCTGAAAAGTCCATCCTGTTGCAGTTGCTTTGACCGCGTCGTTTCCCTTTCGTTTGCCTGGACCGTTTCCCGTTACGTCGTTTCATTGACGCACCGCAAACTTTCTCCTCCAGTTTAGGTGTACATATGTATTCGGGCAACTGCATGTGCGTTTCTCTCTCTCTCTCTCTCTCTCTCTCTCTCTCTCTCTCTCTCTCTCTCGATTACAGTGCACAGTGACTTACATATATACAATATACATAATATATTACGGCGACCTGTAATCGAGAAAGTTTCAACACGTAATCCGCATCGTCGTTACTTAACTGGGAAATTATGCACACGCAGCTTTGTCTGTATGGACATGTGTATCGCGACGCCGTTCATAAATATTTCAATATTAACGACTTTGCAAAATACAACGAGCGACCGAATTATTTCAGTCCTTGGCGGTTGCTACGTGGAAAAATGAAAAGTTTCGATGAAAGGTGGAAGGCGCGTCGTATTACGGAGAAAGCCAAGTGCAATTTTCTTATACGCATCAATTGTTGGCTCGATTATTCGTTGGGAAGTTCCGTTTTTCACCTTGGCGCGGCCCGGCCGGTTCCTTATGAACGATGATGAATATGTACATATGTATAATGTATACATCAATGATAATGCTTGGACATCTTTTCTTTTTTTATAAATGAACCGTTTTTATTTACAAGCAGTCAGAAACATTGTATAAAAATCACTGTTATCGATCACCATATCATATCCTCATTTGTCATTTAGCGAGGACAATGTGTACCATTTGTTTTTTTATCTAGTGTGTTTTCTTCTTCTGTATTTAACACTATATCTACCACCACACCAGTCAAAATGACTGGTTGTATTACAAATAATTTTAAAAATAAATTCATTCTAAAAATTCTTACTTGATATACAGAAGGGGGTGTATTTGACTTGCAAAAGGGTGAAATTGATTTACAAAGGAGTGAATTTGGAGTGCAAAACCTGTTGACAAAGAAAATGTTCGAGAGTCCTCGGACAGTGAATTAGAAAATATTTGGAATTTACGTAAAAAAGGACGTGCTTGTGTGCCTTCAAGTTCTGAAGATGATAATGGAAGTATACAAGATCATCAAAATGAAATTGCCGCAGACGGAACTAGTTGTGAAAAAATACAACAAGGGTCTACCGCTGGCTCCATATTTCTTTCGTAAGAGATGTGTAGTAAGAGAGAGAAATCAAAAAATATAAAAATATTCTATTATATCACGTATTTTCTAAAGACCAGTTATTTTGGCTGGTTTTGGTATAGAAATAGCTTCGTTTTAACTTTGGTAGTTCTAGTCTCAATACCACTGGCTGAGCCTTTCGACGGCTCGTTGCCATTGAGCAACAATCGATTGGTACCGCAAACAGTTCTCTTTGTTCGGCTTGAACACCGTCTCCGTTTTGCGCAGCTTTAACATCTCTTCTCTGTCCTTCCAGACCCCTGGAAAAATACGGTTCGGTCACCCGAGTAAAAGAATGGAAGCTTTGAGTCACATCAACTGCAAAATCCGCAGTTAACCCTTTGCCCTACGATTTATTTTACCGTTTCAGTGACTAGAACTTTCTTTGTAGTTTGTAATTTCCTAAAAAAGGAAAAAATTTATATCTATTGTATGCCGACATGTTCTCCAATGACTATACCTTGACAAAACCAAAATGGCATTTCATCTCGGTTTAAAGGAGATTAATAACATACGTATTTATTATACTCTGTTGAAAATCTTGATCACGAGTCTGACACGATATTGTAGTGTAGAGCAAGGGGTTAAAGGTCTCCAGTGCAGAGGCTGGTGTCAATCGAGGAAAGAACCGGCTCGACCAGTTGTGAAGTACGTATGTATGTATGTATTTTCTAGGCAGCCGCATGAAAGAAACTTTCAAGGCGCGCATCAGGAAAACAAAATTATGCGCAACTATTACAACGCGTATTATTCGTTCGTCCTCCCGTATAATGACATTGAACATTGAAACGAAGTCAAGCGATTTCTATACCACATTGTAAGCCGGCGAGAAATGTTACTCCCAGAATAGACATTTCCGTGCTGGTTGCTCTTTCCACGTCGAGACCCGTCAGATCCGCCAGTAACTGCAGCACAAAATTATTTTTGGATACCCCGCCGTCGACGCTGCAAAAAGAATGCAATAACACTCTCACTGTGTGTCACATAAAACGTCTCCTATCCCGACGAAATTCCAGCAGAACAAGTCTACTGAGACTTGTGGAAACAATGTTTCTCAAGGTCACCTTCAGTTTTTTTTTTTTAAATAGAATGTCCTTTTCTTTTTTATACCATAGATCGATAGAGTATCAAATTCTGAGTATAAAAGTGTTGACCTTCATATGTCCTTTAAATCTAATACATAACGATAACGAGATATGATCTAAACAGTTTTCTTTCTTCTTTGGATAATATCTCGTTAACTATTAAGTTTATGACATATAAAGGTCAACACTTTTATACTCAGAATTTGATACTCTATGGTATAAAAAATAGGACATTCCATTAAAAAAAAAAAAAAAAAAATGAAGGCGACCTTCATATCTCTAAAAAAAATTACATAAAAACAAAAACTTTTTTGGTATCGTATTAGCCCCATTTTACCATTCAACTTTGTCCTTCAGACATTTGGCGTATCTTTAAAAACAAGAAAGATATTTAAGGTGGTCAAATTGGGTGAAATACTCTGTACATATTATTCTTCATTATACATAGTACACAGGGCGGTCCGTTTAAATAAGGCCACCTAAATATCTCTTCAGGTTATAAATGTATCTCCACTTCTGAAAAAGGAACCGTCAAAACGAATCGATTTGGCGGCTCGACGCTTTTGATGTTACAGCTTCTATTTACCCAGGAAAAATCAATCATTGAATTTCAATTGGATTCCTTTTTGCATCGACCGATTCTACAAAAAAACGTGGGCTCGTATAATGACCGACAGTGGGTATGTTCTTACCGTATTTTTCGATACGAGAAAGTAGTTTCGTTGCAGAGAGATTCGTAAAGCAGCAATATTCTGTAGACGATACTTTCTAACAGCGAACGAACGATGTGACTTTTCTCGGTCGTTTGTTTTATTCCGATGAATCCGGTAGCCGCGGCGTAATCGTTTATGGGGGCCTGCGGGATACGATGGATTACTTGACGCAACACTGTACATGTTAGGTGGCCCGCATGTATTAAGGTGGTCCGGCTAGTTTTAAGGGCTCCCTATCCTATTTTCTCTACATTCCACCCACACAGTATTTCCTCTATCGTACAACTCTCTCTTCGATCTATAACAACCCTCCAACCCATGAGTTATCGTAGCCCTGCCTTTATTACAACCCGTGGCATAATGTTTCTGATCGGAGACATTGATACGGATTATCATACGGTTTTTCACATAGATATCACTTATTGCCGTCAAAGTGGGGAAAAGTTATAACCAGCAAAGGAGCACGTTTTGAATAAAATGCAATTGAAAGGCCTTTTAAAATATTCATCTTTTTTCAAAAATCCCTTAAAACTAACCGAATCAGCTAATGGATTCTGCAGCGCCTAACAATATCCCGAAGAACCTACTTGCAATCCGCTGAACGCAGGTACGAAGTATACTCCGTCGGTATCGTCCAAACCACTCGCTAAACAAGAAGTTTCATCGGGGTTGTCGATAATACCTGAAACAAACTGCAACTTTGATCGTACGCTCTTTCATAATTAGACTGCAGAACTTTCGGCATTTTCAAAAGTTTCCGAAAAATTGTAATAGAACGCCAATTTATAATACAATTACAGAGAAGTCCCACAAAAATTATTAAAATTTTCGACCGAAAATGTGTAATGTCCCCTTAAGTTGGAGGATTCCAAAAATGTATAGTCACGTGAATATAATGCTCCTGCATTACCTTACAATCTAATTTTGCATCTTAACATTTCGGGTACCCGCACGCTCCTAGTAAGAATACATTTTTGGAAAGAATAACGCAGAATATAAATGGTTACAATTAATTATTCCCTGTTCAGAGTGTTTTGGTGTGCTATGTCGAATGGAAAGTCAATGAAGTTGAATTTACTAGGACGAAAAGACAAAAAAAAAAAAAAAAAGAGAAGAAAAGAATATTTTAAATCGAGTCTGTAAAAGTATAAATTTATATGATTATCTGCAGACTACTTATATTCATTGATGTGTACCGAGTAAAATACCGAGAAAATAACAATTACAAGAATTGCGGTTTAGACTTAATTTTTAAGTTATTAAAGATGAAAAATCTTTTTGATGCTTCAATAGAGACACGCGCTCCCCGCAGATCGTAATCGGTAATTTTTTACTCTTCATTTTCGTTTCATACCATCATGAAAAATCGTTTCTAAAGTTTCACTTGTTGCTGAACACTCTGTACACCAGTCTTTTCCAACCTTTTTTGTGCCATGCTCCACAAAAATCATCCTCATATAAGGACATAAGAAACATCGTAATTTAATTCAAAGAACTGCTTGGCAAAACCATGATTTTTTTTTCCAGGAATAAATAATTCGTGACCGAAAGGGTTAAAGTCTGGACGAGTCGATCTTCGAATTGCCCCAATTGCCACGTTGGGAAACACTGTTGTACACTTTCCATTTAATTGCAACCTTACCAACATACGTTTGTGACAACGTTAAACGAAAAATTACCAATTTTCTTCGCCCATTCGATCAGTATTCCAGTGTCGTTCGACGCACCTTCAACCAGATATACCAATTCGTTCTCGATACGCCATGCGATCAAAGGATATAAACCTGTAAAATCGCAAAAACGACTGTAAATACAGATTTTCAAAGTGTTACTATTATATCGTGTGTGTGAAATTTTACTTTTTAGACATTAACATTTACGCGCGTATTTGCTATCACTTGTATATTTTAGTTTTGTACGTTTTTTGTGTCCGAGACCTTGAATGACTTTGAGTAGATGTATAAAAAAGGGTGGTTCCATTTAAAAAAATGAAGGTGACCATGATATCTCTAAAAAAAATTACATAACAACAACAATTTTTTGGTATCGTATGAGCCCCATTCTACCATTCGACTTTGTCCTCAAGACATATTTAATGTATCTTTGAAAACAACAAAGATATTTGAGGTGATAACGTTAGGTGTCAATGTATAGTGGCGACCCGGTGGTGAAAGCGACATCATCGGCCAGTCCACGTGTGTTTCTCCTACGTATGTAGTGGCGACTCGGTGATGAAACAGGTACCGGGTTTCGACACATATCTCCGGAAGGGTCAGGAGTCAGGAGTCACCAACGTAAAGGTCTGCATACGTAATAAAATGAATCACCTGTGACCGATGCGTGAGCTTTTGTTCCCGTGTTGACGTCCACGAACGTGCCCGTTCCCATCGTGATTTTCAAATCGCCGGGCATCATGCATCCGGAACCAAACAGCGAGGCGGACTGATCTGCCATCTACTTTAAATAACATTATCCTGTCGTTGAATTTCTTCTACGATATATTTTCTTAAATTCGTGAAGCTTACCGAGCAAACGATCGGGATCTCAACGCCGAAGATCTCTTTCGGAGTGACGCCAAAATCTCCGGCACAATCCACCACTTCCGGGAAGATGTTGGCCGGAATTCTCAGCATATTTATCACAACGCCGGACCAGCTCAACGTGAACGGATCGAAGAGACCGGTCGCCGATGCGCTCGAGATGTCTGTCATGTGTCTGCCTGCGAAACATGAACAGAAAGACATTTTCTAGTAGAAAGCCAAGGGGCAGTGGTGGACAGCGTCGAACGCTTTCTGTAATCGAAATACGTGTAAAATACCGAATATGTACTTCTATCGCGATTGCATAAACCAGTTGACGAATAGGTTGGCATTTTGTATTTAATCATGTTATACAGAGTGTCCCAAAAATTTTACATATTTCTTAAAGAGCTTTCTACGGAAGCTCTAATGATGAGGATATAAATACAGGGTGGCGCAAAATGACCTTTATGGTTTGAATTCTTTATACCTTTTTTATTTCAACATTCTTCCAATTTTTTGTTTCGGAATGTTGTAAACAAGACTTCTAAAATTTAATATGGAAAGACACACAACAGAACTGTCAACAGACTGTCTTGATCAAATCTTGCAAAAAAATCATACTGCGTACCAGTCAATTTATGCAAAAGCCAGCAATCGACGCCGCCGAAGACCGCGTTTCCGCTGTCCGCTGCCGCCTGTAAACCTGGCACGTGTTGCAACGCCCATAAGAGTCTCAAAGAGATCTAGATTTCAGTGTGAAAGTAAACGGTGAACAAAACAAACGACGGAGAAACGGAAAATACTTTGAATCGAGAGGCCACGGGTTAATATAAACGCACGAGTACGCGTAGAGTGAGTTGGCGGTTGTAGCACAAACAGAATGGAGACGATTCTAAGTAAAGAAAGAAATTTTATATGGTTCTTTTTCGTACCGGGTTTCATTTTTAGCAGTATCGGATCCGAATCATTGGAAGTATCAATATTTCCAAATGATAGAAGACCACATTATTCTATAAAATATTTTATCTTACTTCGAATTTTTGACTTCCAATTAAAATTTTACCGGATTTTGATTAATTGTTGTGCGCCGAATACGAATCTAGGTGGAATTATTCTATGAATGCTCTCGAAACAAATGGTGTGGACGCTTTCATAATGTAAAATGTTATCCTTTCTCTGTGTTATTTTACAAGCGTGTACTATAAAAAATGTAGCACTTGTTAAATCAACGGATTTTAAGGAGTTTGTGATTTTTAAAGTTCCATATGATGTATAATTCCTTATCAATGAACGAATAATCCACAAAAATCCGTTGTTATTTCAGTGGCAATTTTTTCGGGAACGAAATCTCGGAAGAGAAAATTTCGAATTTTCAGCTTCTACACATAGAATCGTCTTCATTTTAATTGTACCGTGACTTTCGTCTAACTCTGTACATATAAAACGAACAGAACGAACGAAAAATCAGCGAACCTTTCTAAATACAGTAGTGCACAATTAAGGATCCGCAGTCGCAGTCGGGACTGAATGTGGACACTTAAGTGTGCAAAAGACCAAAAGAAAGGACGCTCAAGTGTGCACTACAGTACTCCGTGATTGTGGGAATCATGTATTCCGCTCGCGTATCTCGCGGGTCGAGGTAGTTCTTAGACTTAAACAAACCTGCGTATTCATGAACTTAAAGACACTGGCGGCTAAGAACCGTTTTCTCCTGGACAACGTGTAGAGAATCTGCGATCCTAGGCGTAGGCTTCTCATTGTAATCGAGGAGTTCCATTCTTTTACCATGGCGTCAGCTCGTAGATCTTTCCAAGTGATGAAACTGTGACAGAAGGCAACTTGGTCATTTTCTTAAAACGTACGTATAACGTTATGTACAAATAAAAGCGTGGAGCGCCCACAAAGATTACGTCAATATAATTTAGCGCTCCACGCTTTTAGGTAAAAAATAGGACTTTTGAGGGCGATAGCGCCCTACATCGATCTTTTAATTATCTTCTTTGACGCTATCGAAAAACCCCATTTTTGTATTATCGAGAAATGAGAACGCGAATCCCGCACCCTTGCAATCCTGGACCCGAGTCTACCGCCTTAATGATTTTAATAGAGGTGAAATCATATATTGACATCTTGAATATTTTAAATTTTCCAACAAGTTTCAATTTCATAAAGATCCGCAGTCTACTTGGTACGAGTCGATACGAAGGGCATCGTGCTTACTTGTGATAGTGTTTTCCATCCTTCATATTCCACGTCGTAAAGCTTCCTCGTTGCGAAGATATGCCGATGCATGCAATCGATTCTGCTTTGATATCGCTGGCTGCAATTAGAAACAGAAAATTATTCTATACCATGACTGGCACTAGAAACACTTTCTCACAGATTTCATAGTGTACCTTGTGGGTGCTATGAAAAAAACCGACACGAGTTTCATTGACACAGTTTTCACCGACACACTTAAGGGGACCCTTCAGTAGATTTGTACCCGGGGCTGCTGCAGATCGAAGTATCGATCCTGTAGGATCAATGGTTCAGGAGTTATGCTTGTTTAAAGTTGAGCAATCTGCAGTGTTTTTGACTGGAAAGGGCGCCGTCATATTGGAAGAATTAATGAGTTGGTTGTGATTAGATTGGGGGGCTGGCAAGGACCGGCGCGGTGGTTCTGCTCAGTAAGCGACTCGCGGTCGTCACTACAAACCAATATGGCGGTAGCCTAATCTGTCAAAAACACTGCAAATTGCTCAAATTTAAGCAAGCATAACTCCTGAACCGTTGATCTACTAGATTACAAACCAAACACATCATAATTTATAGGAGAAAGGCACAAATTTTGAGTCCGTAAAGAGAAAGTCGTTGTTGGCCAAAGATACTGTCGGTCAAATCTGGAGTCGGCGAAATATTGACGGTGAAACCTGTGACGGTGATTTTCATGGGACCCGTACCTTCTACGGTGGTCTTGATCACTTTCACTATCGCACTCCATAGTTCGTCAGGATCTATCTCCACGTATCCTGGCTCCGGGAACAGCAACTGGACCTGAAAATCGCGGGACACTGTTAATAGCTATACTTTTTTTAAACACACAGTAGCTCGGGGGCAAAGTGTGAGAGATTTATGAATGATTCATTCAATCAACGAGCACGTTGGTTGCAACGATGTATAGGCACACATCTGACAGCACAGCCGGAGGCTTCTTTCGCTTCGATGCAAGTTAATCAATACTTCCTCGTCGCATTGGCCGACTCGAACGAACGCTATTTAAATTCGATAACGTGCCCCGTTTGAGGGCACATTACACTTTCTCGGTCGATTGTGTTGCATTGCGAACGGGGGATTAAATTTTGTCAAGATAATGAGACAAAGTATAAGGCCCGAATTGCACAGGAATTTCTTCTATACAATTGTGCAAAAGTATTGCAGCCCTCTCCCCAATCCCTTGATGTAATCCCCGTTGAGAATTTGACGGATGATTTGGACCGCAGAGTTCATAAAACGAGCGGGAGTGTACGTGTTTGGACCTGCGCAACAAGCAATCGGATGTCATAGTCGTTTAGAAATTGCTGTTCAGGCGGCTGAATCGTGAAACTTAATCCTTGCTGATGACTACTTTAAGACCCATTACCCAATTCTTTGCGTTAACTAAGCCCGTTGATCCAATTACACGCGACTTATTCGTTCCATTTCGCGGACACGTATCAGCAACGGCACGCACCCATTGCATTGTTTTCACAAGGACGAAACTTCTTTCGACCTTCATCATCTTTTAATCAACGCCTCTCTATCACATTTAATGCTTTTGCCGTACCATACCATACCATACCATCATAATTAATAATGTAAACAATATTTTGAATAATGCTACAGCAATTTTTAGTGGTGACTCTGAGTCATCACTCGAGTGCTAAGAGGTAATTTGATATTTGGAAAGTTGATGCATCATTTCAAGGCTTGGACATTTATAAAAATGATTTACCCTTTGCCGATTGCATTCATAAACACGACCTTACTTTCCACTGTCATTGAAGCGAAGCAAGGTAAACTACATTTTCAGCACATGCTATTTTACTCGAAAAAACCGGCTGGGAAGATTATACGGATGAGTCATTTAAAGTGAAACAGACGTATGTACATCTCGGAAATGAAGCACTTTGGAGAAAAATGTTTCAGACAGAAGTTGTATGGTTTCAAAGAGGACATAAAATGGTGTCATTGATTTGACCTTGGATAGTCATTTGAAAATCACGTGATCTTTTATTGTATATTCTTGTAGCTTGTTGTGGGAGCTTTCCACAACACTATATTAAAATATTTTTTTCACCTGTTTGTTAAATTAACACGATTTGCAAAGTTGTTTCCGTAGGTCTTGGTAAAATGTGGTAAGGATTAAGTGTCACTTTCAAGCCTTATAACTTGAAAAATATTTAAGGAAAAAACTATTTTATTGTACATAGAATGGAATTATTCTAGGTCGGAAGAAATGTTTAATTTTCCAGTTAAAATAGCTCTCCGAGTGCAAAGGGTTAAATGTTATATAACATTGTGGTTCGTCTTCTATGCGGTTGAAAATGCGTGTCCAAGAGTTGTAACGCATCTGGCTGACCATTGCAAGCTAGGCAGGCCGTTTTATCGCTTATCGCAACTGTTACGAACTCGATGAAATATTAATGAATCAGCGGTCGATGTTCTGACCATGCAACCGATCCTGTTCATTAGCCTTTCAAATTTTTATTTGCGTCCTCGCGTAACAGTTCCGTTTTGTTATCGCGCGAAATTCTGTTCGGCCGGTTGCCCGCCCCGCATTCGCAGTTTCCGATCGTGCGAACAACAACAAATCAGATGGCCAGATAGCCAAGTACCACGATGGTCAGCTGTTGGGAGCATCCACACCTTAGACTTTAGACCTTAGACCATATACACTTGTAGACCCGGCTTCAAATAACATGCTGTGTTCCAAGATTACTTCATCTACTAGATCAGGGATGAGTAACCTTTTTTTACAACGGGCCAGCTACAAAATGTTGTGCGGGCCGCATGTAAGGAATTATCATAATACAAATACTGAATGATGAAATCAAATTATCGTTTTATCAACACAATAAACCTAGTATAAATAATTACAGAAATAAAACACTGATTAATAGAAATATTATTTAAAAAACGGCGAAAGATATAAGTATGTATCTTTTGTAGAACAGTGGGACACTGTAGGAGTTTTTAAAAGTCAAAATGTAAAATCTTTGAAGGGCCGCACGACGGATGTGGGCAAAGTGCTATAGCCTGTTGATAAGTCGCAGTACATACCGCGAAGCTAAAGTTTTAGAGGGGAAAGGGGAGTTGTCGCCGTATCTCATTCTGTATACATAAATATTTATGGAAACTGTAACTGTAATATACAGGGTGCGCCGCAAACTATGTAGTCCCCACGATTTTTCAAGTACTTGCGATAGTTTGACAAAAAAATATTTTCGAAAAAAGTTGATCAGTTTTCGATTGGCTATACATTGCAATAATTAACAGTATTATAGCCCATGTCAATCACCTTGAAGTACCATTTAAAACAATGAAGGTAACCTTGACAATAATTTTAAAAGAATGTTTCGAACTTTTTTATTGCAATGTATTGTTGAAAACTGATTAACTTTTGTTGAAAATATTTTTTTGTCAGATTATCGCAAGTACTTGAAAAATCGTGAATAGTGTTACGCGTGGGACACCCTATATATATATATTCTTTCTTGTATGCTTTGATAATAGATTTAAGTAATAGATTGGGCCTGGGCTAATGTAATGAATCCCAACATTCCCAACCATGGATCCGCATAAACCGTTCGTCAGCGAACGTGAGTTCCTCGATGTTCCCCTGATTGCTTATCTTCGAATAATAACTCTTGCTCTCTCTCTCTCTCTCTCTCTCTCTCTCTCTCTCTCTCTCTATCGTTTTGTTATCTACAACTCGATTTCTTTCGGGGCCTTGGGCAAAATATGCAAAGCGGTCACAGGAAAAAAACCGTGTGAAATCGCGTGATTGCGGAAAAGCATGTTTCTATTTACCTGTCACAGGCGTGACATCTATATAATAGGTATATAAAAACACGCGCGTATTTCAATGCAACGTTGTGTCAAAATTTCAAAGTAATCGGTAAAGAACTTTTGGAGATTCAAGATTTTGAACAAACGAACATTTACATTTTTCAGAAGGAGAGAATATATACATTTCCGTTTATCTTCGGCGTCTTACAATTTACAATCGACTTGTGCACTTTTCCAGAAAGATCCGCGGTCGTGAAAAACATCGGGGTCGTCGATTTTCGAGCACCATAACCAATGCAAAGGAACGTTGCACCTTGTTGTACGCGAATAGCCGCATAGTCAAACAAAAAATAAAACAAAAACGTGGCAAATGATATACATATACTTTCTCATACCAAGTACCATTTCTTCTTTGAGTTATTGCTAAGGTAAGAAATATTAAGTCACCGATTAGTAATGCGGTTTCGCAGAGTATTAATAAGGGTTTCCGTGAGCGATAGCCGTGACGCATAACACTGTAAACCGAATGATCAGACAAGTCAATACTTTGTAAACTGTGTAATTCAATCACTTTGTAATTACAATTCCTGGAGTAATTCAATTGTAATTCTGCACAACTCTGATATGGTGGATGTGATATCACTTCCGAAACAAGCTCCAATAATTTTTCACGTGTTATCAAAGATGTGTGTTTCAAAACACAATGGTAAAACATTCGCTGATAATGATGACCTGAGATCGCAGTTGAATCAGTTTTTTGCCGATAAGGAACAAAGTTTTATGAGCGCGGAATTATGAAGCTACCAGAAATATCGCAAACGTCAAATCAAATTTAATCAAAGATAAATATATTAAATTTGATTAAAGAAAAAAATTAAAGAAATTACTTTCTTGCCAACCCCCCCCCCCCCCCCCCCAATAGTTAAGCGATGCCGCAGAGTTCGCGCGCGGTCTCGGAACGGTGCGGCGAGGAAGCCGCGAATCGATAGTAAATCTGAAACATCGAACCTTTTCGGTGGAGGAGGCCACGGTGGAGGCTTGTTCGTCGAGGATATGGAACCGCACCGTGGTGGTTCCGACGTCAAGTGCGCCGATATATTTCATGATTGTGACACGGCAAAATCCTTCGGCTCATTCGATTGTCTCGGGTCGTCGGATTCCGTTCGATCTCGATGCCAGAAGCAAGCACGCGTTGCAATTAGCGTGGCGACCCGTACCCACGAAACAACGTGCGACGTGTTGCACGGAAACGCGCGGCGAACTACTAGAAGCTACTTATCGCGTACTGCTTACTCCCAGAACGTAGCAAGCTGCACGTGATTCTACCACGCATGCTCGACAAGCCGGTTTATCGGAATTATACGTACACAATGTATACACGTCGGATACGAAGGAACCGATGTTCCCGACATTAAGTGCTGTTGAGCAACATTGCGAGCCTTTTTCTTGCACTTTCTTACAGAATACAGTTTCTGAAATATACCTGCAGAATCCTATGTCTGAGCTCCTACAATTAACCCTTTGCACTCGGAGCTATCTTAATTCTATAGCTATCTTAAATGTCAATGTATGATTTCTCCTCTCTTCAAATCATTAAGGGAAGAAATGGCATTCAGTTTGGTTTCTATTTCTCGCATTCGATGCAGACAATTTTTGTCTACTGATAAGTCTACAGTCTACTGATAAGGGTCTCCTTGGTATTTTTTATCAGCGTTCTTTTTTTATCGGTAATTATATATACACGAGGGCAGGAAGTGGCATTATTTGTAATTTTATCTGAAGAGTAAAAAAATTTTAAATGTTACTAGAATATGTATGGATATACTCTACTCTGTGTGTGTGTGTGTGTATGTGTGTGTGTGATATTTTCACTGCTGAAATTTCGAAATGAAATACGGAATCAAAACTATATGAATACCGAAAAAAATGTAATCTGAATTTAGGTGTATTGTCATTTGGTCTATTATACAAACTCTATTTACGTGCTTTTACGTTTTTTTTTTCCGATGATTTCTTTTTTTAATCAACGATTGACGATTAACTTCATCAAACGTATTTTTTAATCGTACACATTAATCAATCAATCTCGATTAAAACCTTAATCGATTAATGCCCAACTCCGAGTGGGAGTCACTGTGTATACGAAGGGGAAACGTCAATTCTATTTAAGAAAAAAATTGATATGTTATTTTTTATTAATTTCTAAAAAGTTTGTTTTGTGTCCGACAATAACTGGTTGAGGCACGGTAACTGGTACCTATACCTTGGTGTGTAATCGAGAGAAACCCGTGAAACAGAACTTGGTTATTGCAATTCACGTGAATTCATAAGCACATGTTGAACTTGATCCCATCCTTAGTAATCAACTTGTCCATCTCACTCCCGCCAATCGCGTGTTACGAAACAGGAGTGGGGTGGACAGCTAATGAAGGACTCTTTCGAAAGAGGACTCTTACGAGATATTTCTTGACTTGAAAAATATTACGCGCACCGCGGACGCGTAATATATGTATATTTTTTCTGGTGCCGATGTCGAATGTATTGTTTTAAGAAAAATGCGTCTAAAACATGCATATGGATATAAAAAAGCGACTCAAGTATTATACAAATTGATGCAAAAACGATATGACTTTTAAGAAATGAGCTTTAAGCAAATACATACGACGTCGCATTGTAAAAATATTGAACAATTGCGAAATAGTGGTGACTATTGTGTGTTGGTGTATCGGTCCGGCGCGGCGCGGCGCACCAGCTGTCTATTGGCCGACTGTGCCAACTCGCGTCTGTGTCGCGCTCTGATTGGTACGTGTTTTTCGTTAAAAACTCCTAAACAAAGCCACGGATAACATTCTTGCAAAGGAAAATGTTGCTTCAAATGATCTCAGGAACCTCCCATTTCCGGCTGTTGAAGGAATTTTGGGACACCCTGTATAGCTATAAAAATCGTCCGTTGTCCGAGGGTTAAAACACAATTTTCTTGAAGCACAATAAAATCTAAAATATGAAATAGCGTTCGAAATAATCTCTCTGAACTTCAACCCTTTAACTTTAACATGTTGCCTTACAAAAAATGACAAGATTTAATTTATTTAGACCTCGCGTGGTTGTTATTGAAATATGTCCTATAATCAAGAGATATTTGCTTCCTTATTTGCTTCCTTATTTGCTTCCTTCATTCCTTATGAAAGCATCATTGTAATATTTCAATGATGGTGAAATAGAAAACTTGGAACCGATCATTATTTGACCGGCCCGGCCGGGGTCGTGATAGGTTTGGCGTTAAGGACATCGTTAATATAATTTTCGATAGTTGGAAGGAGAGAATACATTTTCGTTTATCATCGTATTTGACAATCGACTTGTACAATTTTCCAGAAAGATCCGCGGTCGTAAAACACATCGGGGTCGTTGATTTTCCGATCCCCGGATCGACAGGGGTTTTCGTGAGCGATAGCCGCGACGCATAAAAACTTGATAAGTATCTATATTCCCGAGCTATTTATACGTGTCCAGCTGACTCATTATTATTATATTCTATCTGAAAATACTTAAAAAGCGTTGAACCACCCTGGGGGCGTCTCGCGTATCTGCGGCTTCGGATTTCATGGGGCGTCTGATAATCGTTTCGCCGCGAACCGAGGAATCGTTCAGTCGACTGGCGGCTGTACGCTCATTTCCACCATCGATATGAGAATACTAAGCGTGCTCTGGTTCCTCACTGTCCTCCGATCGTGTCGTTCGGGTAAAGTGTCGCCAAGTGTTCAATGTGATCGCCTCTTTCACTCGGGACCGGGACCCACATAATCCCCATGGATCTGAACCGTCTGAACCGTTGCCCCGTCGGAAACCATGGAATCCGCTTCTACGATCCATTCTCGTAACGATCGCCGCGTCCCCGTTCACACACAGATCGCACACGGTATACGGTCAATATTGTTTCTCTCGTGATTAAAACTCAACTTTGTCCGTACAGATACCTTTCCGGAGATCAAGCGTTCGGTATGCAAAAGCCTCGCGCATCCTCCGCCATTGATGCAGCTGAAGTCGCAACTACTCTGCGGTTATGACAACACTGTGCGGCCAGTTCTCTCCCACAAAGATGTGAACAACGTGACCATCAAACTGATACCGAAAATACTCGAATTCGTAAGTCTTTTTTATAAAACCTCGACACGATCGTCACTCTACTCCGCTACAATACCGCGATTCTTCTTCAGGATGAAATGAACGGCAAGATGGTTCTGCACAGTTGGATGACTCTCGTAAGTAACACGTTCCCTCCTCACCGATGGCCCATCGCGCACGAATTGAATGGAACGCGGCCGAAGATACCGTTCCGAATTTTTCGCTTGTCGTTTGCTTCAACTCTAAGCTCGATTTAAAAATAAATTCAAGACAGATGCTTTCCCGGGATGATGAGAATATTTCCCGTTAATGTTAAACAATATTTTTACCACGACCACCTGTACGATGGTCTTTGTACGCCAACGGGTTAAGGCACCTGTTCGAATCCGTTCGATCGAGTTTGAATATTTTCCATAGATGTGGACCGACTCGTTTCTCACCTGGAAGCCCAGCGACTACGACGGGATCAAGTATATACACGTGAAAAGCGACGCAATATGGATGCCCGACTTTTCCGTTTACAACTCGTAAGCATTCCAGTTTTTCAAGCTTAACGTATTCAAACAATTTTTCCCTACAAACTGACAACCCTTTAACACTAAATCTACCAAGGGGGATCAAAATGACTTGCTCCTGATTTCAAGGTAATTAGTTTACCTTTTCAGAAAATTTCTTGGAATTTTCAACTAATTGCTTAAAATTTTTGGGTATACCACTATTAATCATTTAACTGGATGCGGTATTTTATGGAGAACCAGGAAAACAATTATCTTCTCCTTTTTAGTGCATTTTAATACATATAAGCGTTGGTTTTTAAAAAGTTTTTTTATATATATATTTTTTAGATATGCAGCGAACTCCGTCGTATTTTATATCCCAGGAATAACACAACCTTGAAATAACGTTACAATAACTTTAGCCACAAAAACCGAGCTCCTGGCCCACCGTGCAGAGCCATCGGAAGATCATAATTATTCGTCACCCGAACGTTCTTTTTCTGACAAACAGGGGCGACATGGAAGCCGATCAGAACAGTATACCTCTGACGACGTGCTTGGTCTTCAGCACGGGATCGGTCAGCTGTGTGCCATCGTTGAAGCACGTCGCAAAATGCTCCACGGACTTCTCGAAGTGGCCCTACGACAAGCACCAGTGCCGAATTAACTTCGGCTCTTGGGCGCACGCCGGAGAAGAGGTGGACTTTCATCTGGATCAAAAGGGGGTAATTTCAGATTCGATCGAGACGCGCTACGATTTTCGCGCTACGATTTTCGCGCTACGATTTTCGCGCTTCGAGACGTCGATATTTATTTCTGAACGGCTTTCCAGTTCCAAATGTCAGGGTTCACGAACAACAACGAGTGGGACATCAAGGTGGTGGACGCGTACAAGGTCTTGAAGAAGTACAAATGCTGTCCGAACGACACCTACCCCATGATCGTCTACGAATTCGCTATAACTCGGCATCACGGGATCATGCAAACCACCTACGTCACTCCAGCCGTAGGTACGAGAACCCGGCGTACTCATAAACCTCATCCGTCCCTCATTTCACGAACTGAATCTGTACCTCGGTGTCAAGTTGACACAGTGATAAAAAATCGATAAAATAACAAGGTAGACAAGGTAAAAAGTTGCGAGATCAAACAAAATACGGCCAAGTTCGTTAGCTTAGAAATACCTCTAGCAATACTGAAAAAAGCGTTTGTAAGAATTAGTTTAAAAGAACGCTCTATTACTCTTATTTAAAGAGTTACATGGAGGGGGCTAAATTATTGAAACTTGGCCGCTACCTAACACCTTTTATGGCCATTGGTTTAAAAGGTAACGGCCAAGTTTGAAGTTCTCAAAAGGTATTGGGTATCTGACCCTACAATGCTTATTTTCATAAACAGGAGAACGAAATCTACCAGTATCTAAAGTTTCGAGAAAATCTGTGACCCCATGAGACCGTGCCTTCTCCTTCCAAGTAGCTTTATGCCTTGCTCGTAAACTCGCTCGCAATGTGTCAAAGATCACATAGAATAAAAATGATTTCGATTGAAAGAAATGCCTTGATTTTCGAATTAAAATTTGTTCGAGTCCAAAGGGTTAATAGAATCACCCTCTTCCAATTTGAAATGTTCTCGTTGACTACATAGAATTCGCGCGTCTAGAAGTGTAGCATCGACGACGCTGGAATTTCAATGAGTTTGCACAAAGACATAATTTATTGGTGCGTGTTCTGTCCTCAGCAATGATGTTGCTCACGCTGACGGTGCTCTGGTTGGACTCAAGGTCCACCGAGAGGATGGCTGTGGGCAGCGTTAATCTGGTGTGTCACATGCTGTGTATATTCGACTTGCATTGGATATTGCCGCACAATGGCTTAAATACGCCCAACATACGTAAGCACTCAATCAACGAGAACAATTGCGGCCGGTACGTGAGGGATTAACAAATCGGTCTTCTTGTCTTCTAGTCTTGTACTACCGAGATTCGCTGGCGCTGGCCGTCTTCGCCCTGATCTTGACCGCTGTGCTCCGCAAAATCCAAAGCATGAACGTCGAGGCGCCATATTGGATCTCGTCGACCACCTCGTTCATCTTGAACAACAGGGCCGGCCGTTTCCTGATCCTGACCGGCGAGGACTCGAAAAGGATACTGAACAACGAGTTGGAGGACAACGGGGACATGCCGAAGGCCTCCGAGAACCCGAAAAACTCGTCCTGGAGACATTTCGCGGCCATCGTCGAGTGGCTCTCCTTCTTCGCCGTGATCTTCACTTACGCCATCATTCTCATCACCCTCGTGCCCTCCACTTAAAACAAAATAATAGGGGGACGAAGGCGAGCGAGACTCGTTTCATTCTTGTCCCGTGTTTTAATTGATCAGTTGTAGATGCTCATTTTTAATAATAAATCACCTGTGTTTCGATTTTTCGATTGTACCCCGCTGATCTCCTCTCGGCGGAATACTATTCTCAAATAAACGATGTTTCGGTTCTCATTTTTAATTGGTCTCACGCTCCGTTTCCTCTGTTCTACCCAAAGTCTTCCCTCGCCAATCGGCCTCTGATAAACGCACGCAAAAAATAAAACAGGTAACACAGTTCTCTATTGGAGTTCGTAATTTTCGATATCTTGGTTTAGTCCAGTCAATGAATGCTCATAAGGGGGACATAGAGGGAAATGGAAGGAACACAATTTTTAACTTTGCGACTTTGTTTGGACTAGTTAGGAGGTAAACATGCTAGAACTCCTAGGAGGTGAGCGAGGTGCAGGGGGGCACGTAGAATGTCGCCTTTTTCGGTTTTCCGCTTATATCACGGAAACTATGCGTCCTAGTGATAAGACTATTCCATACAAAATTAAAGCTGACAAAATGTGCCATAAGATGACCGAAATAAATCTAAGGATTTTTGCATCTTTCAATATCCGCAGCTCTTTTCCGCATCTACTAATTTTTATGAAATTTTCCGAACATGTATAATTCAGATGCACAGATTTACACAATGTATTTTTAAATTTTCAATATCGGCTCACATAAAAAAGTTGTTTCTTCAGAATTTCTTTTTCGCGTCATGTAGCAAACTAATTGTTCTAACTTCTCAAAAAAATCCAAGTTGCATGGTCCAGTATTAAGAAAGTTATCGTCCTTTGAAGACTGTCCGAGTATCACTGTGATTCACTGTAGCTGTGTGCGTGAGTACGGCAGTATATGTATACGCGACTCGACGTGCTTGCGTGTCTCGGCGATAGTGTTCTTAGTACATAGTTGTTATCTCGGGCAATCTTGGTCTGGCTCCGCTGCGTACGGGTGTAAAACTCTCCGCGCTGTCAGAGGGTTAATGGGAAATGATACGGCAGACGATGAAGGACAAAACGAAACTATTTTGGTTGGTTGTCGTCGCGCGAAGTGTCGCAGCTGCGTATCATTGAAAGGGGGCGGTTTACGGCGTCCTCGGTTTAATATTTCACGTGGGCGTGCAACTATTCTCTTCTATCCTTCCGAACTACAGTCGTCGCGTGTCTGCCGGTCCGATTTCTATGCACCAACCAAAATGAGGAGCTTCCTGTTCGTCTGGCTGACGGTCCTTGGCGTTTCGTCTCAGGAGTACACATTGCCGTTTCTCGATTGCAAATCAAACACAAGCTTCACTCGCTACGCGCAATTGACATGGCACCTTCTTTGCAATTACGAGATAGACGTCAGGCCGACCAGCGACCATACGCACGCCACCCATGTCGACGTTGGATTACATTTCCAGCATTTCACTGTTGTGAGTACACCGAGCGAGGCGATCTGCCATCCAAAGATTCTTCTCATCATCGAGTTTCTATTCCGTAGCACGACTTGGTGGGATACGTTGATTTTCATCTTTTCTTGTCGATGGTGAGTACCGCGATCGCTGACAATCGTTTAACTAATAACTAGACTGCAGATTTTTATGCGTTTACGAAGAAATTAGCTCGGTCAAATATAAAACAATAAACTACTGGAAAAATCTAACAACGGTGTTACGTTGTTTTCATTGCGAGCACGCCATTAACGGATGAAACGAATTTTTATTTAACTCCTGCTTCCCACAAATGATGACATGACATCTTTAATTTGCATAGAGATCCGCAGTCTACTAATATGTAATTCTAATACTAATTTGTACGTTCTCTTCGCTCGTCCGTGTCTTCAATAGAATTTAAACGCTTCTTACAATTAGTAGGCTTTCCAAAAAATCACACTTCTATTTTAAGTTCTATTTTGAGTCACACTCGTCCTGAAGATTTTGAACGAAGTCTATCAAATATGAATGTTACGCGTTTCTTTTTAAGTGAAATAAAATTTGATTCGCTTGTAATTAATATTTAAGCGTTAAAATAAATTTTTTTTTCATTCTACGACATTTTTGGGGATAAAGACGTTTTAATCACTGTAACTGTAGAAAAAATGGTACGGTAAGGGGTTAACATAGGGTTGGGTGTACCTGAGTTAATTACACTCGCGCGATTAAATACCGAAGTTTGATGATTGACTCGTTCAGCAAATTAATATTGTCTTCGCGAAGAATCTGAAACTAATCTAATTTTAATATGCCCCAGACATGGAACGATACTTTTCTCACGTGGAAACCGTCGCAGTTCGAAGATATCACGAAGGTTTATGTAAAGAGTTTTCAAATATGGGTACCGGACGTTACGCTGCAAAGCTCGTAAGTTTCAGAACGGTGTTCGATTGTCATTCACATTTAACCCTTAGCAGTCAGAGTCACCCATGGGTCACCACGAAAAATTGCTATATACATACATATATCAGTTTATCTGCCGATTGAACTGGTTCGAATGACTTTGAGTTTGATTGGCGTGAACACGATTCTAAATGGCGTCGTAATATTAGCAAATAAACTTTCAGCATAGTTAATTTTACGAATTAGCTTTTTGTTGCTTGTCTTGTAACGCCGTTGAATGTATTACTGTGATAACTAACATTGTTCGGATGCGTTACTGCTATCAATATCTACCACGAGATATTATCTTCTTGGTTTACATTACTACAGCTACTAAGCCCCGCTGTACATATTCGTGTTTTTAACGTGCGTTGCCGCAATTACGTTTAAATGAAATACGGCATTTCCTTATTCAATTTATAGTAATTTAGACCGCAATTATGTTGCCGCACGGTCGCCGCACGTTAAAGTAAACGGATGTGAACAACGGTCCTTAATCGTTAGGTAATGTTCCTATACTAGCACATCATTTCGTTGTGTAATCAATCACATATTCCTCCAAAAGATCTAGAATTACCAACAGTTAAGAAGAAGGCAGCGCAAAATTTAAAATTTTCCAAATGACAGATTATGTCATTATTATGATTTCATTTGAATATGGTGAACTTGGAAATCAGTAGGTGGGAAGAGAAGATACACTAATATGTGAAAGCATGTAGAAGAATTTAAGGATTTTCGTAATTTCCAGTGTCGAAAATTTTCAATTTTGCGCCGCCTCCGAGAAGATTGTATTGTATTTAAGTTCGCGTGTAGTATTCACATAAATTAAGTGGAAATTATTTCATACTTTTTAGTGCTTTTTTCCGAGGTCGGTCTAATTTTTTTTTTTACAAAATTTTTTTATCATAAAGCTGCGACAGCTACTGCTATCTGCTCACAAGGAAGTCCCTGGCAGGAATGCGCGACCGATTGGTTTGCTTGGAAGGAGCGCGCCTTCTATGGGCCGAAGCGGTCATACACACTCACTACTGTCCAAAGCACGAGAGAAAACTATCGGGAGGGGAACGCGGCAAGAGGAACGCAAAGGCAATCTGAATGGCCAGGCTTTGTTCCCCGTTCCCTTCCCGCTAGTTTTCTCTCGTGGTCCGCACAGTACTAATGCTATGCAGAACGATAGACCGCTCTTGCCTCTGTGCCCCTCGGGCCTTTCTTCTTTCTACCCCCCGTTAGTTTGAGTTGAGTCTACCCCCTTAACAGTAAATCTACCGAGCCATAAAAGTAACTGGTACATGTTCCCTCATAAAAATGACGAGATTGATTTTATTTAGACTTTGTGCAGCTCTAATTGTAACACGTACTCCACTAAAGATGTCTATAGAATCATTTAGTATGAAATTATTTTTATTATATATCAATAATCGTAAAATAAAAAATCTGGAATCGGTCATTTTGGCCGGTGATGGTAGGCTTAGTGTTAAGAGAAGAAATATATTTCTATGATTCCCGGTTCTGACCCAGGCAATTTTTAATTTACATAATCGAACATCCGCAGTCTACCCATCATTCGACTGTTGACATTGATCTATTTTCCTAACATTATCGTTGATTTTGAACGTAGGTCGGCCACGACCATCGACGGGAAACTACCGAAGACGGATTGCGTGGTCCTGTATACAGGCAACGTGATATGCGTTCCACAGGTCATGTTTCCAATATATTGTGAAAGGGATACCACATGGTGGCCTTACGATATAATGAACTGCAGCATACAGCTATCCTCCTTGGCTCATTCCTCTGAGGACATTTCCCTGAAGTTCGCTATGCTTGACTCGTCCAACGAGGTGCTCACCGTGATCCTTTACGATTCGCGTAATTCATATAAAAAACTAAAATGTTCATTTGGGCTCTTGTTGCCTTTAGACAAATATGGAAACTGCCAGAGAGAATCCTCGATGGGACATCACGAATATCACCACGTACCAGATCGAAACAAACTCAAAGTTAAGTTCCGACATCACCACCACACTGCTGTCGTGCAACATACTTCTCAAAAGACGCGCTGCCGTTTACAGTACAAGCTATATTACCATCGCCATAGGTTCGTACCAATTGTAATGTGGACAAGCATACGAATCATTATTCGCATAAGCTAATTACCCGGTGTTTGTTCCTGTATAGTAATGGTGACGGTGACGTTGTTGGTTCTTTGGCTGGAGCCAAAATCCACAGAACGGATGATACTCGCGAACATGAACTTCATTCTTCATTTACTGTCCTCCTTCAATTTGGGTTGGAGCATTCCCCATAGCGGAGGTCGTCAGCCAAAAATACGTGAGCCAATTCTTCCACCTTGTATCTGTATCAATTAAACACATTCTGAAAATTCCATCAAAATCGCTCGACGTTGCAATGAACTACAAAGTTTAAGGATGGTCAAATTTGCAGTTTTTCACGATTTTCGGCTGCCAACTACAATAAATCTAAGGATTCTTACATCTTTCAATGCCTGTCGTTTTTTCCTGCATCAACCGATTTCGACAAAACGTTCACAATGCATATAATTGACACAGATCTACAAAACGCATTTTTAAAATTTTTAATATAGGCGCACATTAAAAAGTTGTAAAGTGCAACTTTTCGTATTTTTTTTATACAATTCCGACCAATTACAATGTTTGACAAAATTTCTGTTCACAACATGTAGTAAACTAAGCTTCCCAAAAAAGTTCAAATCGTATAGTCTAACATTAATGGGAGTCACTGTAGATGATAACTAGCTAGTCAGTTTATTTAACTAGATTTAACTAGATAATATGATGTGAAAATTTTTATTGAAAAGTTGCGTTCAGTCCGAAGCTTATTTAGCCATTCTAGAAGGCAGTTACTGCATGGTACTTGTAGTAAAGCTCCGAGTGTTGCGATGGGCGTTCGAGTCTCCGACGTGTTAAGTTTGCACATTACGTTTATGTGTTTCATTTTCAGATCAATTATACGAGAACTCTCTGATCCTAGCCACGTTCTCGCTCGTTCTAACGATTCTGCTGCGCCACATGCAAGAGATGACCATCAAAGCACCTTCATGGCTATCATCGATTGTCATCACCAGCTTAAAAAGCAGAGTCGGCCAGATATTCTTGGTGAACTTCTCGGATCCGAAATTGTCGGCACAGATCGTATCGAATAATGACGATAACACAAATCTTGTGTCCTTCGATAAAGTAGAACTGACTTGGAGATACACATCCATCGTGATCGGATGGCTTGCGTTTGTTATTGTTTTATTTACTTATGTAATACTCTTGATCGTTCGTCTTCCGACGAGTTCGTCTGCGTATTTTGTTGTATGAAGTGTATATGTAATACCGAATAGAAAATTCCATCGTTCTGGCAGAAAGTGTTCATGTTCTATTATGATTCTTGCGCCGCCAAGGTGCGGTTTATTATGATTCTTGCTCAAGAAAGTTGAACTCGTTCCTAAAGATTTTTATGCGCTAAATCCGAATCTGTAAACATTTTTTTCTTCCGGAGCACAAAATGTGTTTGTACTCGATTTCTTCCGTTAACATTTTTTGCAAATTATATGTATATCGGCCAATATTATATGTATATGCTTATACATTAAACATGGAAAATAATATATCTGTAAAGGAATCGTATAGAAGAATTGATGGAATAAAAGAAATATAAAGAGAATAATAAATGTTCGCACTGTGAAATACATTTTTCTAGGAGCATTGTTTTCCGAAGAGAACGAACCAACACACGTGAAACGATGATCAATAAATCATTTGTTTCTGTTACTTTTTTATAAATACATTTATTTTGAAAAAACATGTTGAACTTAATCGTTTACGTCGATCAGATCAACCTTTGCGAATATTAACAGTGCGCCCAACTCAACTCTACAATATCTGTACGAGATACAGTGGGTCGTAAGAGTAGAAAAGAATGTTACACCCACGACAGTGTGAGTCTAATAGATTCGTACGATTGTAACCGCGAACGTGTAGCAGCGATAAATGCTAATGCACTGAGAGAACGTTGTTTCTCTTGTCCATCAGAACTGACAGGTGCTCAGCCAACGATTTCTTACATTATGTACAGGTCAGAATTTAGCATTCGTGCGTGCGCCGATAATTTACAATTGTAGCAACAAAACAAAAAGAAAATAATAACACATATCAGATACACAATAGTGTATAATAGAAATTAAAGGAACGCCTACCTGGAACGACGAAAGCGGCATTCGATTTTTGTAAAATGCTTTGTTCCGTCCTAAAGTAAAATAACTACATATATAGTAAATGAAAGCACGATTCACGCGATAGAACGCATTGCAACATTGGTGGGACCATTGAATCGCAAACGAACGACAAACACTGAAACCGTCATCTAAATAAAGGTGGAGAGTAAAAGTCGGGGGACAAGACGGAATGGTGCTCGACTCTCACTGCGACTGGTATAGTAGATAATCTTTCAGAACCCGTGGAAGCGGAAGCGAATCAACCGCGTTTCCCTTGGTATACTGCAGTATTGCATCACGGCAGGCACTCTGTAGGGTAGATACTGCTGAAACAAATTGTTGAAAAATAGAGATGAAAGAAAAAAAGGATGAAATTACCATAATTATCGTACTCCAGCTTATATTATCAACTTACCGCCATACAACTGAACTATCCTGACTTGTTTGGTAGTACCGTACACGTCTACCACTGCTCGCACGGGTCCTGCTTTGTAAGGTATATCCTTGACGCATACTCCTTGGTCTTCTCCGTTTATTATAAAGTGCATTTCTGCCTTGTCAGAACCAGCCTGTGGCACATACATCAATCCAATACGACTTCCAGCATCCATGGGTAGAATGTTTTGAGAAGAGTCAATGGTGTTTGGTCTAAGGGCATTCATGGGAATAACTCCTCGAGATGTTTGCACGTTAACTCCATCGGTTATTAGCTTCTTTTCTCTGGATGGTATTCCTTCACCTTAAAGAGGATGGTAATATGTACATTAGTCATCTGGTTCACCGGATTTACGTATTACAGAAATATTTGTAGTATAAATCATACTACATGGCTAGAATGGAAAATTTATTGTATTCAATTAGTCGAAAAGTTACATCTGCGAAAACTCGAGAAGATACTATTTAAAAGATACAATATACAGGGTGGTTTACCAGATATTACCACCTCGATTTTCGTCATTTTACATTTGCATTCTACAACTGCTGATATGAAATGCTATGATATGATATGAAAGATCGTACATCGCCGAATGCAATAACATACTATCAGTTTTCTTACATAATGTAAAACAATCGTTACTTTCTTGGTCGCCACATTGAACCTTTCCTGTGAATAAAGTCATTATAACATTATTAAGAGAGTCGTGATTTCATAACAACACTAAAATTGAAATATCTCCTTAACTAATGGTTTTTTGATATTAATAGGTTAATATTTTTTGTAGAGAATATGCAGCTTCATCGATTGGTGCAGGAAAAAACATACGATCCTATTTAATAAAATATTGGTGACCTTCATATCTCTTCTATACGTTCACCTACAAAAAAACTCACAACACCAAAGTATGCATCTCCCGAAACCATTCAAACTTATATAAGCGTTCTTCGCTGCAAATAATAGAAATGACAAAAATCGAGGTGATAATATCTGGTGAATAATATTATATAGTTTCTTAAACCCTACAACTTCTATACGTAACATTTTCTCGTATTGTTTAAAATAACCAAGATACTCAAATGGACAGAGTTCGTGGGACACACTGTATATTTGCCACAGCGGTTTCTTACCGTATCTCATCACGTCCAAACAGTCCCATATAGCGTTGCTCCTGGTAATAGCAAACATCCATGTGTTGCCTAGTTTGACCAGATTAGGTAATGCGAACATGGGCAAACAACCGTCCATGGACATTGGATCGATTAAGGTGAGCCCGAGTCTCATATGCCCGCTCCATCCTCCTTGAGTCCTCTCGATCTCTACCAGAAAGATCTCGCCTGGCTGCAGAGGCTTTTCGCTGAAAGCTAGGGAATTGGCGAAGCTGGTAGTACGATAGGCTACTGTACTGTCATCCATGAGTACAATGTTTCCCCCATGGGTGGGATGAAACCTTGTCAGTATTTTCCTCGATTTCTCAGTCATTGCGAGGCTGAGACTGAGGATTCGATCCCGAGGACCGGTACTAAAAATCTACCCTGCACGGACTCGTCTCGGCGTGAAACTTCATTAAGGAAAATCGACGGAGAAGAACCACTGGCCGCTCCAACACTCGGCAGAACCAAACGTGGATGGATACACGGTTCGCGAGGAATGTTCGGTTTAAATGACACATTGGAATGCTTTCGACGGCTTACATGGTTGCTCCCTTCGATCAGCGGCTGAGAAAGTGAGGTTGGGTATCCATCGTAACGGTGTTCTCGCCGAAAAGTGAAACCAATCGGCCGTCCAGCACGAATCGTTATCACGAAGAAATTGCGCACAGAATTCCAGCCTTAAACGAGAACCAAATCTAACACAAAGGGGACAGAACTTTGATAGTATAATAACTCGAGGAAACGAAGTAGAAACAGCTGATTGGCTGCGTATACGTCAGTGCCGTATCCGAGACTTTCCGGCCCAGGGACGTACGTAAATGAATTTAGGCTAATCATAATACTTTATAATATTTTAGAAAGTCATATATATAATTGATTTTAAAGGCAGACACTTCAAATCAGAATCACTTTTTGTATAAATGGACCAAATTATTTCAGTATTTCTTCACTGAAGTGAATTTAAAAAGTCACTGCAGTGACTCAAACAATTGATCAAATGTTCGAAAGAAAAGAAAACAAATCACACTACACTTCCCTTTGTACGGTGCTTGAGGCTGTTGATATATTTCCGAAAACTGTAATCGTCGGCGTTTCACTACGTAGATTATATTCAATGTCTCATTTGATCAATTATTTGCAAAAAATTCTAATACGTTTGGCATTCCTCGATAAAACTATAATTACTATGGTAAGTCGTCCGCGATCCTGCAATCCTGTTTCATCACACACACACACACACACACATTCGATGGAAATCAAGATAATATATTTACCTTAATTTTGTAAAAATTAATTATGTATTCAAGCTAGTTATCTATTTTTTATTGATTTAAATTTATTCTCGAATTGTACGTGTTACCTTCTCGCGATAATTGACTCTTGTATATATTTCGTTAAAAAAATTCTACATATATGACAATGCAATTTTTATTTGTTGTAAATAGACTGTAAATCTTTATGCATTTATGTACACAATGTACACATTTATGTACATTGCTTCTAATTGATTATAAAAAATCAGGTCTCGTTTGGTACAATTATGAAAAAGTTATTCTGTTTTAAAGGGTGTACGAATACTTTCTACACCCACACTGTATGTGTATATTTCATTTTTATCACAGAGTTCGCTTATTTTTTTTTTTTGACTTTTATAAAATAATTGATCAAACAGGAAGTTTGCATAAAGTTCCACAGGTCAATTATGAATAATGTGTTTCTATTTCTCTTTCTCTCGAAAATAATTGTTTCATTTCATTTTATAGAATTGTGTATTTGATCTTCTCTTCACTCGAAAATTCCTCTGAGATAATACACCCAATTAATGTTAGAAAGACCATGATCAGTGCAATATATTACTAGCTTTCCTGTAACCGGATACTGCTCTTCCGTACTTTTCTCTTCTTCACCAAGGAGCCTCACATTGACATCGATATGCTTAAAAAGAACGTTTGAACGATCAACAAAATGTCCGAAACCAGGTATAAATATTACCGAAAAACATACCTTTTTGTAATCCAGTGAAGCAGATTGCTTATCCAAGGCAAAAATTGCAGGTGCGTCGACAAAAAATTCGAAAGTTTTGGTTTCTTTAAAAACGTTCTTGAAGCGAATCGAAACCGGCGACTTTTGGGTGACGATGTAAGGTCCACAGGGTTTTGGTAACGAGGAACCACCTATCAAAGGGAACCTAGCCACAGGGAGCAGAAGATTATTAAATATTTTTTCAATTTTTCTTTTCAAGAGGGTATTCTTCTCTTTCATTTACAAATAATCTATACTTTATACTTTAAGTATAAGTGTGTAGAATATGCGTACAAAAGGATTTGTTTGAATTTGTAAAATTAACAACGTTATATCGGGTTGGAATGAAAGTTCGTAGCGTTTGTAAATTAAAATTGAAAGCTAAAATTCAGATATTGAATTTCATAGATTTACTCTGCAATAACATATTTTCCCATTTTCGAGGTAACTTCACATGTTATTGAATAAACATATGAAGAAATTTTATCTTTGATTCTTAATTTGAAAACGCTACGAACTTTCTTTCCAACTCAATATACAGGGTGGGGCACTATAAACAGGTCACTTCATTTTTTTTAAATGGAATCATTCGTTATAAAAAAGTACTAACCTATGTATGTCGAAAAGTTAGTAGTTCAGGAGATATTTCAATTTAAATAATTCTAAAACACCATTACTGGGACAGTTTGTACATTCAAACATGTATACAAATAATAAATTCCTTATACTATTCTCTCCTAGAAGTCAACTAAAAACGACACGTACTATAAAGAATAGCTCTTAAAACAGAGAATGATTCCCATACACAAATATTCCTGCGAGTGTAGACGAGGCGGTTAACGTGGCGGCCACATTTTCGGTACAGTAAGGCTCGTAAGTGACTTCTATCGTCCCAGTACTTGATTCTGCTACTTCGACCTGTTTTGGACTCGCGAAACAATCGTTGTCCACCTATAAAAAGCATCCGTGGCTGGCATTTAATCGTAAAAGATAAAAGGAATCTCTTCCGTTTCGTTGGGATAAGTATAGTTTCGTGCACGACGTACTTGAATCGTAAATACGGCTTTGTGGGTGGTGTCATTCATTACCGGAAGCGGAAACGTGCAAGTGGTCCCAAGTATAGCATTCACGCGGGTCACTTTTTCCGGAAGCGCAGCCACGGCTTTCAATTTTAATTCGTACGGAAAATGGCCGAGCTCTTGACAGTAAATGTCGAGCTTAACGACCGTCTCTTCGGTTTGCAACAACGGACGATATTGCACGGTTACGTGTGCCTGTAATTTCATACCTGGTCACTTAAATTCGCGATGTTTCGTAATATATCAACTACCGGCAACCATTCAGCAATTGAAAAACATCTATTAGTCAAGAATTAGCTTTTCTTATAGGAACTGCAATTTTGGTCGTGGACCAACAAATTAAACCTAGAGATAATCAATTCTTTAGGATTATTATTTAACCCTTAGCACTCGAGTGGCGGCTCAGAGCAGACCGAATCAGCAGACCAAAACACAGACCGATCTCACCAATCAGAGCGCGAGCTAGACACGAGTCGGCACATTCGGCCTGGCGTGGCGCGGCGCGCCAACAGTCTATTGGCCGACTGTGCCAACTCGCGTCTAGGTCGCGCTCTGATTGGTCCGTGTTTTTCGTTAATAACTCGCTTGATCGATTGTTAATGTCGCTTCAAATGGTCTCAGGAACCTCCCATTTCCGGGAGTTGAAGGAGTTTTGGGACACCCGTATACTTAATATATCCTTAATAAAATTCTATAAAACGACTTACATCCGACAATGGCTGCACGACTTTCGGCGCACCTTCGATCGTGATGTAAGGATTCAGACACTCTGCATTATAAACGATCGAACTGCGATCCAGGGGATTTTCCAGCGTTAAACTGTGACACACTCGGGACCGTACGGCGGTCGACAATTTGATAGATTCCACCACGTCCGGTTCCGTCACGTTGTACTCTATTTCGTAAAACTGATACTCGTTGTCCTCGTTGGTGAACGTTACCTGTGTCCATTGAGCGAAACAAAACATTTCAACCCTCCGAGGACACTCTTTGACGAAGTAGAACGTTCGACAACTGAAAAGGACATGTACCTTGAAACGAAAGTTGTATTTCTCGAAAGAGTGGAATGTTGCGCGGTAGTCGCGATGCTTGTTGGGCGGAACATCGATTCTCTCATTGCCGGAAAAATTGAAGACCGGGATCCGCTGCAACAAAACAGCAAGACTCCCCCAATAATTGAAAATAAAATGAATCGTTAGAGTAGACTCTTTTACCACCAAGGGCCTCATTGAGTATTATAAATTAATTCGAGGTCCGCATTGACTAGCAAAAGGGGAGTGTAAAACCTATAAATTGTCATCAACAGTTCCAAAGTTTTTGGTCGGGCCGCAGACTACTTGTCGACGGACCGCGTGTCTGACATGCCTGTAGTAGAGGATACTATTTCGAAGTGTCACCTGTATTTGTATCGGGCCGGTAAGCAGTGGCTCAATTTTGCAGTAAAACCGTTGCTGTTTGTCGAGCCAATTATGAACCGGCAACAGTTCGATGTACTTTGTTTTGGCAGGGAATTGTCGATGAATTTTGCTCAGGGCTTCCGGTGGCAAGCTGCTGCCACGAAGAGAATATATTAACGGTGTTCCCTCGTCTGGAAATTTAATCAAGAGTGTGCCCTGTAAAGGATAAGAAAATAAATAATTAATCACGTTGCATATCAGCAGTCTTTCCTCCGGTTTGACTACAATGATCTGTTTGCTATTCAAAGTATCCAACATTGTGTATCTGTCTAGTTGAGTATGTATCACTGTTTGTCTGGCACTAACGGTAATACAGTGTAGTCCCAATCTAAGCCGATTCTCGGTTCTGTACTGTGACATAGATCGGGGCCGGATACTATTTTACCACGTTTTTTTACATGGTTTGTCGACAACCCATTTCACCGACACTGTTTTCATCGACAAGATTTGACCGACAGTAACTTTCGTCGACGCTATGTTTTCATCGACACTAAAATGCACAGAATAAATTAAAATAAATTACCGTATGCCGAGTATCCTCGGTGTTCATCACTGTAGGCGTATAAGTGACAATGCAATAACCCACATCTTTCGCTGGGACGTGAAAAGATTCTTGAACGGAGAAGTAGTCGCCGGTCACTTCGGAAAACAACGTCCAAGGTAAGTTTGTATTGTTAGTAATATTCACGGCCCGTGTTTGTTGCTGACGAACCACCGACACGAAAACGATAGTCTCGGTTGGTTCGGGCAGTTGGCAGCAGCCTCCGGTGACTTTTATCTTAAGGGGCTCGTACTTCTCGATTTCTACTGTCGCCTGAAAGTTTCAAATTACGAAACATCTGTCATATTTCGTTCATTTTTTCGAACGTTCTCAATTTATTTTGAAAATTATCAGCGTAAAATTACAGTAATTAAATAATCAAATTACAGTAATTGCTAAGTAATTGTAATTGTAATTGAATATACATTTTTCCCAACTCTGTAACCAATACGATTCTAGTCGATGAAATACTTGTTATTCTATGACCTTTTTTCTTTTTGGTTATAACAGTAATGGTCCCTGGTTCTAAATATTTTTCCTACTAACTTAAACTACGTTTTGTAGAGAAAAAGGAAATGTCCACATACTTTTGAGCGGTAGCGTAGGTGACAATAGTTAGTGGCTCATCCTGTATATTTTTAATCTCCCACTTTCTGTCATAAATGCATTAAATTCGCAGTTCTAGGGAACGCGAACGATAGCCCGCAGTTGTGCGGCAAGTACAATTCAGTCTTAAATCAATCTCGCGATATGGATTGAAGAAGTTTCCCGGCAAATAAATAAGCGAACGCAAACAGAGGCGAGGGACGGCGAGTTCCGCCGCCTCCGCTAGTTAACAGGTTAATTAATTGGAAACTGGATGGGACTCGCAAGAGATGTGGACACTGTAATTAAAAGATTGCTCGAAATATTTGTCGGACGGAACGGGAAACGGGGTCGTCCACTCACCACACCCTCAATTAAACTGCGCTGCCGAGAGGGTTGGAACTTGATAACGAAGTTGACATCCATTCCGGGGGAGCAATAGCCAGACATGGGGCTGATCGTAAAATCTGCCGGCAATTTCGTCGTGTTCCATTTGAATCTAAATGAATTATTGTGTGCGTTAACCGTGTCCCGATTGCCCGATCGTGTCTATCTTTCTGCCGCGCGGCATGAACGTCCGGCAACAGTCGACGAACCTTGCGCCTATGTCCCCGGTGTTCATCAGGATCATCTTGGACTGCTTGGTGCAGCCCGCGACGATCGATCCGAACGAAAATAGAGTGCCGTTCAGTCGAAATTCCATTCCGACGCAGCTTGCGTGCACCATGAACAGCGGAAGTATGGTCGAAGACATCTGAATGCCCACTCTCCTCGTGAATTTCGGCGCTCTGTGATTAGGCTTGTATCTCACAGTCACGTCGATTTTCTTGTTCGGGTGCAGAGTAATCGAGGACGGTTGGATCTGCAGAATCTCCGTGAGCCTCCCCTCCTTCGTCTGGAGCTCCGTATCGTCGGTCCAGGAACGTTTTGTCTCCACGATGGAAGCTTTCTCCATGTCCGGTTTGGATCCCTCGTACGTATTCGTCGGACAAGCTCTCTCCCGCTCCCGATACTTCTCGTAAGCGGACAGATATTTCGTCAGACCGAACCTCGCGTCCACCGCTGCCAAACCCTCGTTCAACACCGCAATCTTCCTCACTACCATTTTACCCACGGGGACGCAGCTCAGATCGATCGCCTTGTCTCGCGGATTCACCAGTCGAATCTGAAAAGCACGTTTCGTAATAACGGCGATATCTTCCACGTTTTTCGACCTCTACGCAGGGCTTGAAACGGCCCCGAAAATAACTGTTTGAAACTGTTACATTTCGGGCTTGATTGAATCGGTTATGAAGACGATATAACTTTTTTAATATTGTACTATACGAACTGAACTTTTTTGGGAAGCTAGAGCAATTAGTTTACTACAGGATATTTATTTTCGGGTACCCGAAATCGTGATATAAGCTTTCGAGATCCCGATCGGAACCCGAACAAATTTCCCGACTCGACCCGACCCGAACCCGAAATTTTGGGTATACGCACACCCCAAATGAGAATACAATATACCGTCAAACTAGTGGGTTAACAAAACATTTTTTGCGACCAGATTAGAAATCAGCGTGAAAAAATCTACTGGAAACGATGTATAGCATATGAGAAAACAATTTTTTCCTTGCGTTTTTCCTTGAATTGTGCAAGTTTAACAATTTTTTTCAAGGTTAAAAAACGTTCGTACGATAATCTGCAATGCTTCAGTTTTAATTTAAAAAAAAAATCATCGCTCTATCTCATTTCTATCGAAAGTTCTTTGATTTTGACACAGAATTCATCGGTTTGTCCCACTGTGCGGACTTGGCGTGGCAGTGGAGTGGGTAGGCACTGGATAAATTCTGGGTAGATCGTCGCAGAAAAATATCGCGACCTTACTGTAGGTAACATGATTGAATTTTCCTCGCATCTTCTGCATTCTGCAAGATAATTACAACGTTCCTCCACTACTGCTAGTTTCTAAGTTCGAAACCTATTCAACTGTGTGTAGCCACTCATGTAAGAACTTTCCTCTACCAAAGTTTCGCGTGAATCGACAACTATCACTAGCATACGTTCCCTTGCAGTTGCAAGTCCCAATGGTGGGACAAGTTAGCTCTATTATCTTATGCTCTTTTTTTCTCTGTTCACGCGAGCTGTCCCAGCAGCTTTCACTTCGATTCTCGCTTAGCATTTTTCAGAAGCTGAATTGTTTAAGTTTTCTTCAGCAAAGTTCCTCGGAGCAGAAGGAGGAGGAAGAGGGAGGTTAAGTAGCCGTTTCAAGTTTCGCCTAACGTTCCCACCGAAGTTTTAACAACTCGATCGTTGGGCTTCGCGATGAATACTTGCCCTGTAAGGTATTCCTTCGCCAGTAATAAGTATTCTCTTCTCGTTCACCGAGTTCATTTTGAAGATTAAACACTCGCGGTATTTGGTCTCCTTCAGAGGACGAAAAGTGACCGGTATAGTGATCGTTGACTGTGCAGCAACCGCTTCAGAAATTCGATTTAAGTCGACCGACAGATGCGGCTGATCCTCGAAACAACATTCGAGTCTGCATTGAAATTGTTTTCGATTAACAGCGTTCAAATCGTCAGTAGTTTGCCGATTGGAACAGGAGGCTGTCCTAAAAAGTTCTCTTCGTTTATGTAAACCTTGCATGGCGGACGCTTTCGATGATTTTATGGCAGCCAGGGTTACCTAAATTCTTATTCTTTTTTACAGATTTTTGGGCCTGCTTCTTTACTTGAAATGAACTTTAATCCATTATACTTACTGGACCTAATATAAACAGCTGATAACTTAAACCGATCGTTAGGAAACTCTGTCGAGCCAAAATCAATCCAAGTCGCGCCATTCGAGGGTTAATAGTCATTAAACGTGATTTTTAGTTGAAACATTGATGAAATTGTTTTGTCCTTTTATCTATTTCGCAGAGATTCATGCGACATTTTGATATCTGACAAAAAACTGAAATGAACTTTTAGAACAACCAAATTATTAGACTGCGGATTTTATGCATCTACAGCAACAATGGCTGGTGAACAAAATTATGGAAACGTTGGATGAATTTAAGAATATTGTTACTTTATTTTATAGGCTTGTTAAAATCTTGAAAAGAAGAGATAAATTTCCATTTTACTTTTTGCGATTTTGACCTAGAAAATTTCTGTTTTCATGAAGACTCGCGAAGAATTAATACGAAGAATTAATACAAATAGAATTGAATCAAAACAGGATGTCTTACATTACAGCTGAACTCTCGGAGTTTGTCACACGAAGTTCAGCGCGATGAGGTAATCCGTTTGCGGTTTGAATGTAGCATGGTCCAAAATCATAACGATTGAAGCTGAATTGCACAGCAATCTTCTTCGAAGTGGCTTTCAATAGGAATCGATAGGTTGGCCCGTTGCTGATCTATCATTCCCGGGAGTTATACATACAGGATGAGTCGCCTAACGTTTGTACCTCAAATATGTTTGTTGCTTTCAAAGAATACAAAAATAATCATGTCGAAAGATTTGTAAAACACGTGGCTGGTCATGTGTATGATTTAGGAATGCGGACTAACGAAAAAGGCGGTGAACCATATGTGTGTCAATGGAATGATTGTTTTTCAATACCTTCAGGGTGGCAAGGTGATCTTTGATTACAGTTTTCTGAAAGGATGTTAGCGTTAGATTACAAGCCGAAGAAGATTCTCTGGTCACATGCCCCTGCCTTTGAGGCATTTCGAGGTTGTAGGCGTTCCTGCTGCAGATCAACGGTGTCATGCCGAGGTCCCAGACGTAATGGAACGTCATTTTGCTGGAATTGCTGATGTCGAACTTGACGGTGATTGGCGCGTTCACCACCAACTGCGGACAAAACCAACAAATTATTTTATTACGATATTATTGATCGCGGAGGGTCCGCGGACCGAAGAGATCGCAGCTGTTTTTGAAGTTGAAGAGATGATCTACGAACCTTGCCCAGGTCGATGACATTTTCCGTGTCCTCGCAGGCTCGCACAATTTCGCCGGCCGCGACGGAATAAGAAACCGAAGAGACGATCTCGTGAACGGAGGCGGTCACGAAAACTGTGAGAGGACATTTCATCAGCCTCACGGCGCACTGAATGGAAAAGTGGAATTCACCGACCCGAGTCGGATGATACTCGACCCTGTGGACGAATTAAAAGATTTCACTCGTGCCATTCTGCTCGTGATCTCGTGTGTAAAGTCGCGAACTCGGATTTATAAATGGCTCGGCGAACGCCAATGGTACAACGATTCAGGAGCGCATCGATCACCATAGTAATTGCTCGGTCTTCGATGCTAGGACTCCCGTCATCGGAGTCACCGTCAGCTTTTGAAATTTCCCTTCAGAGTACAAGGACTTGTCCAGTATTCGGAATGGGATGTCGAAAGTTTCGTCATTCAGGAGACGAATGGGCTCTTGCACGTTGTACTCTGAAAATCGGTAAGAAAAAGACACACTGTTGTAACAATTTATCCTTATTCTCCTTGGCTACGCTTATGGGTAGACTGTGGGTTTTATGCGAAATAAAAATTTTTGTCTGTACTTATTAATTACAAGCTACAAGACAAATATTTATTTCTTGTCTTGATAATACATATAATTTTAACGAGTTGTGTGTGCAAGTAATAGAGAATTTTAAATCCCTTAATTGTTTTGTAAAAAAATATAAAAAGGATTAAGAATATCAGTTCATCATTTCCAGCTTATTAAAATGCGAAAAGCTGAAAATTCCAGAGTTTCTAAACGCGATTTCGTGGAAAGCGATGTACGTATAGTAAAGGATGAAAGGGAAGATGATGAACGAAGGTTTAGCAGAAGAATGCTCGAGACTCGCCCAAAATTGTTGGCTTCAGTTTCACATGGACCGTGAGGCAATGCACCGAGGGTTCGGTGACGGTACCGACGACAAGGAAAAGACACTCCAGATTGTATCTCTCGATGGAAAAGAGCCAGAAGGATTCGAATACGCCGACGTCTTCTGCCAAGAACGTGAAACCCAGGTTGGTTTGTTTTCCGCGTTCCGCGATACCCTCGGGTACGGTGCAATGGAAATTCGACACCTCGTTGATCGGGTGAGACGTTCGATCCGTCCAGGTGAAACGATAGTCGTCCGTCGTCGGATTCATCAGGTGAAATTCCCTGAAATCGTCGAAACTGGTTTCACTACCTGGGCCACACCGCGCAGGCCAGTGATCGGCAAACTAGTTAGTCAAAAGAGCCAAATATCTGCAGTACAGTAAAGTCGCGATTTGTTTCTCGTCGCCAGTTCCGAGCAGGGAGAGAAATCGTGTAGAGACATTATTTTCTTTTTATGACTGCGTCTACAGCGTCGACTGCAATACATATACATGGATCGCTCGATACACAGCACCCGCCCGAGAGAAGCAACGGGAAATATTTTGTTTCGCGGACAGAAAACGCGAAGAAACGAGCGAATCGGTGTTGAAAAATTCCACGAGCTCCGAGCTCCCGTTCTAATTAATTTCCGGCGTTTCCGCGCCGAATGCAAATGAGACCGTAGTAATTTGATGCGAACTTCGTTAAAACCGACGCGACGGCGTTGCAGTTCCGCGTGCCGCACTTACTTGACATGAGTCTCGCCGACACCGACCACTTTAAATTCGATTACTCTGATATTCTGCCACAAAGTGACATCGTTTGTCCAGCATTCCAGCGGAATGGGCCTCTTTGGATCCCGCCTGCCGCTGGTTACGTAGTCGCTTTCCTCCACGTTGAAATGACAATACGGCACTAAACTTCGCGCCACGACTGGAATCGTCAACATCGGCAGCCCCGGATTGAGATTCTCTATTCTGTCGAAAACAGTAAACACCGGACATTGAGTCATCGTCTGCTTGAACGCGGGGGTCCCATGAAAATCATCGACACAGGTTGAAACCGACGATAACTTTGGCCGACAACGATTTCAGTCGACGACACCGTGTGATGTGTTGTCGTGACCGAAACTTGCGTGTTATATACCAATAAGAATAAGTAAATATTTTACTTTCCACTATTTATCAAAGTTATTTTTATGATACTACTATACACATTGGCACGAATGATCGCGTACTTGCACGTAAGGTAAACTTTGTAATAAAACACGTCCATGGGAGAGAACTTGAGGGTGCACTCGATGGATTCTCTGGGCGGGATGGATCCTTCTTCAGGATGGATGGTGAAGGGTAGATCGTCGCCCTCTAACCAGCTGTCGGTGGTCCGTTCCGACAAACAGGCGGAGCTGCTGAAAAGGTCGGAAGCCTTGGCGCTAGGTACTTTTAACTCGAAGGTGTCTGCAACGGGGAATAGATGATCGGTGGCTCTTCGAGGAGTCACGAACCCTTTTAGCTAGGTTGGAGAACCGTTACCGGACGGAGTGACGGTGCATCGCCGCGAAAACGTATTCCCGGGGTCCCCGCTGCTCTTCCCGTGGCCGGTGAGGGCTCTGTAGCTGGATCGTTCACTTGTTGCGGAGAAAACGCCTAGAAACGATCTCGAATTCGGCCGTGAACGGGAATTCTCCGTGGTCTTCGGCCTGACAGTCACGTTCGGGCTATCCTCCATATACTTCCTTGGGTATTGCTCGTCCATGCTTATCTTCCAAACGTACGTCGTGTTCACTGACCCCGGATTCGATAAAACGAACGTGTACACTCTGGTCTGTAACAGAATCGCCCTGGAGATAATCGAATATATTTTTTAATCTCCCTATACAGGGTGAGTAAGCAGAGGAAAGTAAGGAGAGGAAAAAGGCAATCAGCAAAGGATGTCAATAAAAAAAGGAAAGGTTCAGCAGGGGAAAGGTAGGGCAATGCCAAGGCCGCCACAATACTACTATCATACTTTCGGAGTTATTGTAGGTGGCAATAGTTAGTGCCTCGCCTTGTAGTTTACGCAGCAACGAACGAACCTGAAACATCAGCGTGTCTTTGAAGTAAATGTGTTCGACTGGACAAGAATATTCCGAGAAGGCGACTATCGCACTAAGCACAACTTGAATGCTCTTTTGGGTGCCGGGTACGGTGTCCACTTCAGGTTCCGGAGCTGGGTGCACAGTTTTCTCTGCTAGAATTTCGTAAACTGTCGGCTGCTCAAGTATATCATAGTGCAGTCTTTTCCAGCGCACTTCTGTCTGTCGGTCGTCCCAGGCTGCGACGTTGCTCAGTTGTGCACCGTCAATCTCGTTTATGATGCATTCGATGTTAGTCTGGCGTAACAAACGATGATAACACGGTTCGACAAAGTTTAATCTCTTCTTGAACAAGAAGAATCGCCTATTGAACGATAGATGTTCAAATAGAGGAGAGGGTAGGAATCCATTTTTTAATCTAGAAATCCTCTTTCCGAATATCCTCTCGGCACAGTGAACGGTCTAATCAATATTATTGAATATAATAGGGTATTAATAACCTACGTTCACGTGACTAGCTGGTTCCCTTCCCAGAAACGTAGCTACGATTTCCTTGTACGTCTGAAATTTTACATGGCCGATAGAGGGGACGAACACCAGATCGGGATGCGCGTTCCATTGGAACCGGAACCACTTGGCCACGGATTTGTTGCTGATCTTGAACGTTTTTCTGTACATTTTCCCCACGAAACAGAGCCCATAATCGAGAATGTAGGAAAGTGGCGCTTCAAATGTTCCGTTCAAGCGGTCTGAAATTTATTTTTATGCTAACTAAAGCCGGCTCATGAATTTACAATACAGGTCATATGGGGCCTGCTCTTTTGCTCGCGTAACCAGAAATTTTTACCTTTCTCCTATGTTATCCAGGAGATTTCGACGAGAAGATGCGAGAAATCCAAGTTTCGATCCTGGAAGATCAATCATTCAAAAGTTATAAGAGTTTAAAGTTGAGCAATTTCCAGTGTTATTGACAGGATAGCGCCGTCATGTCGTGAGCCGCTAGGTGGCAGCACAAGCACGCGGTAATGCCGATAATTAATTAGTTGGTTGGTGGTTAGGTCGGGTGGCGACGGGGGGGGGGTGGAGAGGGCTGGCATGGGTAGCTATGTGATCAACATCAATGCGTGCTTATAACTTTTGAAGCATTGATCCTCCAGGATCGAAACTTGGATTCCTCGCATTTTCTCGCTGAAATCTACTGGATATTATATGAAAAAGGCAAATATATTTCTGGTTGGGCATAGGAAAAGTTTAGCCAAATTATGGTCTACCAGACGTATTAGAGCTTCGTTTCCACGAAAGCTTTCGTCCCTTAACAAGCAACTGGTCTGTGTCCATTCGGACTTCGGACTTGTTATCTTGGAATTCCAGTCCCTCCAGAATGATCGGTTCCATGTACGATTCTGCCTTCAGATCGATTACCAAATTCTCGTAAGGATTGTCGACGATGAATACGCGAATTTTTCCGTCGTGTGCCCCAATGTCGATTGGCGAGAATCTGACTTTGAAGCGGGCGACATTCCCGGGCATCAAAAGGACCACCGTGCATCTGTCGTTCGTTTCTAATGCGCAAATGAAAACGTTAAACACCGAGCAGTGGTCGTTCAGTTTTCGCCAGTTTACCGTCGCAGTTGCTGTCCCAGATCTGCAGGAAATGCTGCGTATCGGGGTGTGCTTCGTAGGTGAAGAGATTCCGGTCCTCGTCAATCTCTATGATCACTTTGGCTTTCACGAATCCTATATTTTCCAGAGCAAACTGTCGGCAGCAGATTTCGTTGACCAACGTACGACCAAAGTTCAACGTTGCGTTCTCGCGTTTTCCGTGGGACGGCTCTATCACCTCCACTTCCGGTACGCAGGACTCCCCCGCCAGCTTGATGAGCATCTTCTCTTCTGCCAGGTGCGGAGGCAGAAACACCGATACTTCCAATGATACTTGGAACGTCTGCGAATGCGTAACAACAGGACAGGTTTTCTATGTATCTTCGGTCACATCGAATTTTGTTTAACACTATCTATTTACCAAAGGTATCGATAGACACCTTCCAAATTTTTAGGTGAATTTATACCGTATACAGGGAGGTCCGTTTAAATAAGGCCACCTAAATATCTCTTCAGGTTATTGTGATGTAAAAAATATTTGTTACGTATTTAAACGGACCACCCTGTATATTGTCTGGAATTCAGACGGAAAATCATCATCATGCTGGGTTTGCAATTTTATAGATAACAACCCTAGGTACCGTCGAAAAAAGGGGGTGATTCTAAATTAAAAAAAAAATAAGTCGAAATAGGAACACATAAAACCGTGGTTGAAATAGTGTTAATTTGTACGTGAAGGGGTTAACCTAGCAGTGATTGCGTGGATAGCAATCGTCGTCATTGTAGTCTTCTAATCAAATGCTAATATTTTTTAAATGTTACCTTCGTGTTTCGGAAGTTCTTTGATTTCTATATACAAAGTTCAACGAAAAAGCACTAATATTTGGTGCGTAATTTTAAGTTTCGTACAGACCTGAATATTTTCCGTTCCGTCCGCCGTTCGGCGAAATGTACAGGTCTGTACGAAGTTCCTCCGTTTCGATGCATGACGCTTGCTAAACACGCGACTGGATTAATGAATAATTTCTCTGAACCTCTATCATGGCAGGCGTAAAAGATACAGTGAACGTTTTGTAACTTGATGGTGGAATTCGTTCAACCGTCGGTTCCACAGAGAACGTGTCGGGTTTGGCAGTGTTCGGTGTCAAGGAATTCTGATTAAAATACACGTGCACGTCCGCTGGAACTATGTTATGATTGTACAGCTTGAAACAGGTCGCGTAGGTGGTCGATACGCAGACGTACCGGAAGTAGAGGCACTTTTCTTGCCGCGTGAACACCGTGTGCGCTCCGAGCTGCATAAACGTTTCGGAAAATCGTTGTGTATTCATTAGAATCGGGAATACCGATATAATAATACCTCTTTCGGACAATCGAAGTCTTGAATCCGATCTACCACGTGATTCTCTTGGAACATCGAGTCGATGTCTTCGAAATCGACGCAAGGCACCGACGAGCGCACAGACAACGAAACGATTTTACCATCACTGTCTTCGGGTATGCAGTCGTTCACCTGGATCAGGATCTGCTCATCCTGGGAACCCACAAATTCCGGGCGACAGACCACGCCGATCGTCTCCGTTTGGCCCACGTCGACGTCGCCTTCCGTTTTCTGCACCGTCATCGGTCCCACTATCAACTTTCTTGGCTCCTGTTGCTCGCTTTCCAACAAATTAAATACATATTTTATCGTCCAATAATCAATAGCCTGCTCCTATAGATTTTCCTGCTACGAATACGAATCTGAACGTTCCCCTTTCGGGAAAGTTAAGGGAAGGAAAATTTGCAACTTCAGCATCTTTGCACTTTAGTTGAGAGAGTTTCGAAAGCGTTCCGCGAAGGAAACCAGTCGATAGATTTCTCCAAACAAAAGAGGGAGAGAGTTTTTGAGAAAATTAACTTTAGAAGAAATGTTTCGTCAACTCCACCCAAAATATCTCCTTTATTTTTAATGATTTTAATGACACGAAAAATATTTATGGCATAATATAAATGGTATCGATGTACAGACTGTTCGACGTGTCCTAGAACCTCGTCATGGACCAATGTTGGAGATCAAGATAAAGTTTTCGAGCAGGAGACAAGTTTTGTACGAATTCGAATACAAAAGTTGGTGAGTGTTACTTGACGTCGGACCCCTTGATTTTCACGGACTTCTTGCTCCTCTTCGACGCAGTAGTTCTCGCCGTCAGAGTTTTCTTTTTACGTGGAACATCTTTCTGTATTTGATTCTGGTATAACATGGATGGATGCCTACTCGATAGATATACGGCGTAATGTAATGGGAACTTCCCCGTGTTTTCTATGTTAAGGAACATGGTTTTCTCGGTAGATATGGCCATCGTTCCGAAATCCATCGAAGGATATGGATGGATTTGAAATCTGCGAAGAAATTTCGAAATAGTCCAGAGTGTAGGCTGAACTGATGATAAGCTTCGAACGCCGGTGCCCAGGTCCATTTTGTATCAGCCAGCTATACAGATTCTGATGATTGATTTTAATCGGAGGTCGTTCGATTGCGTGCAATAAAATCAAGTGCAGATAAATTGTTTCTAAAAATATGTTAAAACTTTGAATACAACATATTCAGAGGGATCAGAACATATTTTTATTTTTAGTCCTAGTAGGATAAATTCTAGTACTAGGTCAAACAAATTCATAAATTCGTAAATTGGTCAAAATGGACCTAAGCATTGCCAACTGTACAATTGTCAAATGTGCCCATCAGACTGCGGATCTTTATATACACTAGGGCAACTGTACCGATTATGTACTGCGGTATCATGCTTCAATCCTACTTTATTTTATTATTATTCCTAACTTATCATGAAATAATAATATGTGTAAGCATTTTATGTATAAATAAATTCTGAGTACAGTAACAAATATTTATATTTTTATTGTATCACAAGGTAGGTATCTAAATAATAATAAAACTTTCCCCTATACAATTTAATTCAATATAAAGAATGTACAATCTATTTAAAATATGTATTTTTACGTATTTTAATCTCATTGGGAGAAAATACCGCAGTAAAACATACACCCGCAGTAATAGGTACATTTACCCTACAATCCTCACAAATAAAAATTATGTAAATATATGTTTCATCTGTTCATTTTTCTTGTGAATGCATAAAGACCGCAGTCTAGTTTGCACTTTCCGGGGGTTAAACAATGCAATACCTAGTATAGTAGGCATCAAGGGTGACAGTGAGAGGAATTTGAGCAACAATGACAGTATCCTTATTAGTATCAACTAGATTGCATTTTAATATCGGAGCCTCTCTGATGCTCAGTTCCGTCGTTGTCACAATGACTATCTGATAGAAGCAATTGCTTGTTTTAATAAATATACATTTCCAAAAGAATGGTTAATCAATTCCATAATTCTAAATACGAACTTCTACTACTCTTTCGACGTTCGGTGGAATAATACCAGACGTGGGTCGAACTTCGAGGCTTTTCTTCAAGTTCACAGGCAAATTCAGTTTCGACAGTTTCTCGGTTTCTTCGAGGACGATACTATTAATATATTCCAAAAGTTTTCCTATTATAACCACACGAAGCTTTTGCGTTTTTCAACTTAAAGGGGGGGACTCAAGTAAATTGCCAAAAATACTGCAATTTTTCAGAGTTGTAGTGGTTTTCCCAATATCGTTTTTCGTAAATTGGCGTTTAGCATAATGTAAACAATATTTTTAAAATGACCGTACCACCAAGGTATACAGGGTGTATCAGATAAAGTCTTACAAGCTGTTTTCTCAGAATCTAATGAAGATATCGAATTAATTTTTTTTTAATTAAATGGTTAAGGAGGACTAATATTTTAGTATGTATTACATTTTTTTGACGAAACTTATTTAGGGGAGAAAGGGGGGCCCGAACAGGCCCGAAAGTGGGTACACGATTTTGCACGTAAGGGTTAAACGAAAGACGCCTTACACAAACTGCACTTCATAATCTCCACGGTTCTTCATGGTGATCAGGCCACTCGCAGGTACATTAACTTTGATCCTTTTCAGGTCGATCGGGTTCGCATGATCGATATCGACAGCGACGTCGTATGTCTCGCCCGACAAACGAATTATGTCCGTGAAAATTGGATCCTGATCCTCGTACATTGACGCGTTGAATATCATCGTCTGTGTCATGATCACACCTATCTATAAAACGTGCTATCAAAGTTACTAATTTCATCTTCAATGGGTTCGATGATGAAGAAGCTTTACTGTGGTTCCATGGTAGCAGAACTCGATCGTCTGTTCGTTCCAAGGTTTTATAACTCCTCGATCAGGCGATAAGGTGATCTGAGGATTGAGGGGTTCCTCAGGCTCTAAACACCAGAGGAGTTCGGCCCCGTTATTATTCCGTATCGTTAGCACTTGGAATTCTCGTCGATAGAGGAGCGTGTTGCCGAAAGAAACCTGTTTCCGATCCAGTTCGATATTCAACTTCGTGCCTTCGCATTGAAACTAGATCACGGAAAATTAAGTTAAACAAGTGCATTTTGGTTTTGAAACAGTTCATTCATTAAGTGGCCCCTAGACGATCAATATTTCCATCATATTGAAGCGAATATCTATGGACAATATTATCGATCGTCTAGGGGCCACTTTAGATTCGTAGTTACTCGGAACACTTCCGCTTTCGGGTTATTCTTTATGCAGAGGTAAAGGCTCGCAGAATTGGTACCGAGTCTCGTACCAATGGCTGACAATGACAGGATCCCTTGATCTCCTGGCTACGAGGAATACGATAGTTATGAAAGCAGTTCTTCGCTCTACGCCCAACATTCTACTCCTGGCTAAAAGACTGTTGCTGCTGTCGCAGCTTTAGGAAAATTGCTACATGCGCAGCTGTGTGCTTCCGAATAATGCAAATTACGCCTCGTAAACATCAAAATAGGACTTTTGAATAGAAGTAGGACTACTGAAAAACCCCGTTATCGTGAAATGAGAAAGCGCACCCTTCTAATCCTAGAAACGAGTCTACCCCCTTAACACTCTTACTAAGTGCAGCAGGAATAGATCTCAGAAAAATGTTAAAAATATTAAAAAATCATCGAAATCGGTGAGGGGAATGTAACCTTTTGTACACAATTGCCGTGATATGTGAAACACCAAGTTTGTGAAACAACAAGTAGGACAGGGGAGATTGATCAATTACTTTCTGCCAGGAGTAGTTGAACGGTAATTAAGGAAGAGCGCCGTAACCGTGAACGTACATCGATAAGCAGATTGCTGGGCTCGATCGCGAAACAGTCGTCGATGTTTTTCGCGAGAGAGAAGTTCAGCTCCGCTTCCACTTTCGAATTGTTGCGGAACTTGAGTTCGGCTTCGCGACGGTACGGCCTGCTCGCAGATAAGAAGTAAATGTAGCTCGCGGAGTTCCAGAAGTTAACTACGAGAAGCACTTAGGCTAACTTCTCGCTACGGATTTCGCGAAGTTCCGTATCGAGGCGTTTCCGATTTGTAATCGGCGCAGGCAAACCTTTTGTCTTTCGGCAGGACCACTATCGATCCGAAATCGTAAACACCGCGGTCCAGGAAGTATGCGGGACTGTCGAAAACGGTGCCGGTGTCTTCTACCTACGTTTATTGAAACACGATCATTCCCAAGAAAATTGCTACAATGCACAGTAGGCCAGGAGCCCGCTTTTTGTGGCTAAAAGTGAATTGTTCAAGTTTTTTCCCTATAAACTGACAACCCTTTAAAACTCCAATATCCAAAGTATTATTCATTTCAGATGATTCTGTGATAAGTAGACTGCGGATCTATGCAAAATAAAAATTGTCTGCATAGACTGCAAGAAATAATCCCTTCCCTTAATGATTTTAACCCTTTGTACTCCGAATTGCGCCGGCGCGGCGCGGCGCACCCTTAAACGAACACATTCCGAAAGAAACTTTTGGGACAACCTAATAGTTTCTAATTTACTTTTCCAAAAACTGCTTCCGGTTCCATGTTGATCGTCGGAATATCTGCAACACCGTGGACCTTTACTTCGTAGGTGACACTGCGTCCGTCCGGTACAGTGATCGCGTATAGTTCGTCATAGTTGCCGGTCTCCGTCGGTTGAAAGCGGATCTTGAACCTCTGTGTTTCAGTCGGTTGGAGGATCCATCGAGGCTTCAAAGGCTCCTCCTCCACGATACTCTCTGTGACGGAGACGTTTGTGCCCCTGATCTCGATCTTTGATGTGATTACCGACCGATCCTCCAGTTTGCTCGTCGATCTCTGCTCCTCCGCCAGTCGGTTTCTTTTGGAAGATCTTCGAGTGGCAATACGTTTTTCTGGCACGCTCGCCTCGGCGGTGTACATCGGTTCGCCGAGCGAAAGAACTTCCGGTGCCGGCGACAGCGGCAGCGAGACTAACTCGTAAACGTCTGAGAATCGACAGATTTATTTAGGCACGTGTTCAAAGTTTCAGTGCCAACGAATAACAAAGTAACCAAGATGACTTAATACGTTACAAATAATGTATGACCGTATTTTACAATTCTTCTAATGTTTTTACTGTTATAAATTACACCTACTGATTTTTGTCATAAATGCATAAAATCCGCTGTCTAGTAATCGGTAATAAATAGATGCGTGGATTAATCACCAATGTATGCATTGAAAAGTAGATTATTCTTCGTGCGCATGAATACATTTAGTTGCCAAAGTACTATTTATAAGCATTGATTAATAATTTACTGACTTTATCGTAACAGAAAATAACGAACGTACTTCCGAGAACTTGTCTCCTTCGTTGCTGAATATTTCTAGATCTTAAAACCGAGTACATTTTGGGGGTGAGATCTGACTGAGGCGCTGGCTCGGCTTCTACAGAAAAATTAATGACATTTCTATCATACATAGTTACTCTAGTATACATATTAGGTTAGGTTAGGTTATAGGTTATATAAATGATTTTGTTTGAGAAATGGAGGTCGCGAACTTTACACTATTGACATTCTGAATGCATAAAATCCCTAGTCTAATCATAAAAGTGCGTGCTTTGATCAGTAGGTTTTACTTAGAAAAAGTTATGTTTCTTCAACGTTATTGTTACAAATTGGATATTTTAGGTGAACCACGATCCTAATATAACAGATATGAATACTTTCTAAAGGAAGATCGAAAGAGAGAAAAATAGGAAGCGGAAGAAAATCTCTGACAGTTGAAAGATTACGAACGATGTTGCAGTTCGTAAGTTACCCAGCGCAGATTTTGCTGAATCATTATTGGCCATTCCGGCAGCCACTGCGTCGTACATTGAACCTTGCCAAGGATCGCTGGCGTTCACGTACCACACATGAAACTTGTTCACATTGTCCTAGAAATAGACATTCAGAACCAGCTTTAGAGATGTATATTTAACAGAGTATGTTTCTGAAATTGTAATGCAACCTAAAATTAAACCGCCGACACTCATGTAGGTCATCGTTTTGCAAGGAATGCTGAGTAGTGCTAAGTTTCTGTTCCATTGTGCTCGAGTATTAAAACTATAATATAAAAAATACGATAAAAAATTGAGAAAAACCATTTTTTCAGTAGCTCCCCACTTTTAATTTTTTTCAATTTCCTCTATTGTTCGAAATTGTGCTGGGTTGCGCTAACAGATTGTGCCGGAGTATTACTTAAAACAAAATAATAAACAAAGAATTATGGTAAATAATAGTTTTCGACGTGGAATTAACGCTTAAGTTAATTGCTTTTAATTGAATTAATTAAACTGTTATATATTTACCATAACTTCTTTATTTATTATTTTTTTAAAGTAATACTTTAGCACAAACTTACACAGCTGAGCACAGCTGTTGAAATTATTTAATATAATAATTGGGAAATAATAATTCTAGAAAGCTCGTGAATCTGCGTATCCGCTAATTTTGTACGAAATTTTGTGAGCCGGAACCGTGTATTTCAAATTTAGTTGTCTAATAATAATCAAACTCGATTTCATAAATACCATGCTTATCGCGTCGAGAGTTATAGATTTCTGAAGTTCAAGTACTGTTCTCGCACGGCTTTCATCTGCTGCTCCATCTTTGGACTTTTCGCTTTTCGATGCCTTCGTTTTCGTTGTGCGAAGCGATTCCTGACGACAGAACAACAGAATAAGCAAATGCATTGATAGTATATAATCAATTATCGATTATATCAATTTTATATTCGTACAAAGAAAAGAATTAAGATAGAATGGAATTATTATTTTAGGTCAAAAGAAATATTTAATTTTCAAGTTAAAATAGCATGCAGTGCAAAGGGTTGAGATGAATGATATTTTTCGGAACAAAACTTCCGATCGAACCACTAACAGCAGAATAATCTAAAATCTAAGATGACCCAAGCAGGGTCCAAGAAGCACTTGGCCCATTCTGTATAATACATATACTACCGCTCAAAAGTATATAGACACTTCCTTTTTCTCTACAAAACGTAGTTTAAGTTAGTAGGAAAAATATTTAGAACAATTTTGTCACTTGGTATCATAGCACAACAGAATTTATTTTTATGTACAATTATACAGGGCATGGCCGGACGGGTGGTACAACTGAGCAGGGAGAAAAGGAATAACATTTTTTCGTTTGACACACGCTTGGTTTTCGAGAAAATTGAGTTTAAAGTTCCGCCAGGTTCTCGCGTGCTGTAGTATATGCACAAAGTAGAATTGGTTGACCATGGTCAGACGCGCGTCAGACGATTCCTATGCAATAGCACGTATATTCTCTGCATTTTCAAACTCGATTATCTCGAAAGCGAAGCGAACACCACCCCCTGCTCGGTTGTACCATCCGTCCGGCCACATCCTGTACGCAAGGTGTTTTGTTTATCTGATAACAGAAATATCTTGTGACGCACTGAAGTTACGAAAAAAATTTCTTTACAAAAATTGTTCGGTATGAAGGGTACAATCAGTATAATAAACTAGAGTTTAACCACCCATTCCCAATATCTTGCACACCCCAGTAGCTATTACACATTTCGCAAGTGTCCACATACTTTTGAGCGGTAGTTAATTCACTAAAAGGGAGTTCCATCATACTATGATTTCTACAAGCTTTGTAATTTCAAGGGAGGGAGATTTCAATGACCACTTAACCGGGCATGTGTAGCGTTAAAAAGTGATACGGAAAGATTACTGACTGCAGTATTTTTTACGTGATCCCAACTGCGAATTACATCCAGTATCGCGAAGAGATCCGACTGATATTGGTTCATGGCGGCGGCGATCTCTGCGATCTCCTTCGGAACTTTTTCGCGTCCTGCAACGTTAATCGTTCCATCGGTCCTCAATTTCCTGGGGAATTACGCGACTACAGGGATCGCGGCTGGAAATTATTTAGAATATTTCGCTGGTAATCCAGCAGCCACCGTCTAATTCGTCGTAATTTAATCGAATCTGCAAATATCACGGGTCGCGAATTACTCTGGCCCGGTTCAAATTGGCTCGCTAGATTTCCCGGTCTCGTTTCTTCAATTCCATTCGTCCCGGACCCGAGACCCAACTATTCCACGAGCGGATCTTACGTTTCGAGCTGTCCCTGCTCCTCGTCCCTCCGCTCGTCGGGGTCTCCCGTTTCCCGGAGCTCTGCTTCGAGCTTGCAGACCTTTTATTGTCCGTCTGCTTGAGTTTCGCCGACTTTTCCTTTCCTTTTCCCACGGGCGTCTTTGATCTCGAAACAGGGCCACCGGTCGCCGCGACTCCCTGCGAAACATTGACACGCTCCACTAAAGAATTAATGTCGAATCGTTTCACGGTTGTCTGAACTCTTTATCCTAGTTCCTTCTATTTATTCTGAATAACGAAACGTGCGGCGCGATCATCTCGAGAAAATTCTTCCGGTGTTTGTCGAACCGCGCTCTCGCGAACAAATCGCGATTCGAGTATACGGTAAAACCTCGCTCGTTGCAACCATCGTTACTAGAGCGAGGGCATTGTGGGAAATATACATATGTAGAGCGACGAGAGTCACGAGCCTATACATACAGTGAACCATGAAAGTATTATATTTAATTTATATTTTATATTAAACGACCTGACTTTTTTTGAGCAATTAGAAGAATTTGATTTACCGAATGACATCCAAACATTTGACGTACCTTTAAAAACAACAAAGATATTCAAGGTGGTCAAGTTAGGTGAAATACCCGGTATATTGATCACAATGGTGCACGCTGTGATCAATAAGTTTGATTTAACAGAAAGGGAGTTCTGTTCTTCTGTCGCGACGTTACCGTGTTAAATCTCATACATTTCGTATGCGACAACCTAATAAATTCGAAATTGGTGTCACCAGCAGTGCTCCGTCGGGTCAGACCTTTTTCTCTCGACGCTCCATCATCCGTTCGGCAAATAGAGCTCGTCTAAGCGATGCCCTCTCCCTTTTAGCCGGCAGAATTGCTTCCAGATACATGTTCCTGTCCTCGTCGGCGAGCAGCTCGTATTCGGACAACGACATCTCGTCGATGTCTCGGATCCTCTTCTCTGGATCGGTCGTTTTCTCTGTCGCGAAAGATCAAATCTCGTTCTCGTTTCGTTTCTCGTCCCGTCTATCATCGACAATGCCCCGTTTCCCTGGACCGTATCATCGTAATACGATCTGCGCGGTCCGCGGTGATATCGATCTCGCAGATCGGGGCCTCGCGCAAATTCGAATACTTATTTTATCTTGTCGAATGTCCGTCACGAAATTTTAGGAATATCCAGAGTGGACCGTATGCGTCTCGATAACGCGGACCTTTCACTTCTAGGAAAATCCCGAGCACTCGAGAGCCGCGATCGACAAAAAATAGTGGAAACAATGGCGACTAGGTTCCTTTATGACTAGAAGACCGATTTTTGCACCAAGCTCTTAAAAATGCCTGAACAGGCGCTCTTGGTATTTTCTTACACGTTCTACGCTTACGTGTTTCACTTTGCTCGCGACGCAACTCCTCCGTTTTCCAATTGTAATTGGCCATCGAGTTCAGGAACGTGACGAACAGGAAGTGCTCCGCGTGGCCGACGATCCTCAACAACACCAGCAGAGTTTCGACCGGGATGTCGTTCAGGAACTTGCTCTCCAATGACTGCAGGACGAAGCCGCGTTTAAAGTCTTCCGCGGAGAGCCTGTTGCAACGAACAGTTTAACGAGACTCAACTCACGAGGAGGTAAGTTTAGTAATTAACATGTTCCCCGGCACGCGCGCCGCTTTCGTCGCCTGCCGAACCCGACACCATTGACATCCGATATTTTTTCTGTTAACGCGTTCCGTGCCCGAGCCGTTTCTGCTTGACAATTAAACAAACTTATGTGTTTTGCTCTATACTGCATTTTTTCTGTGTAAAGATTTTCTACAGTGTTAACCCTTGAAAATCGAAGTTTCGATCCTGTAGGATCAATGGTTCAGGAGCTCTGCTTGCTTAAAGTTGAGCAATCTGCAGTGTTTTTGACAGGTAAGAGAGCCGCCATGTTGGTAGTGAAGGTCGCGCGCCGCTTATCGAGTTAGTTGGTAGTTAAGTCGGGGCGGGGGGAGGACCGGCGATTCTGCTCGATAGCGACTCGCGGTCGTCACTACAAACCAATATGGAGCGGCGCCCTTACCTGTCAAAACATTCGTACTTCTGATATATTGATTTGCAAATGCGAGACTATAAGTGCAACCATTTTTCAAGTACTGTAGACCGGTTAAACCTTATTGTTAGACCATATGGACATAGATCAGACATAGATATAGACAGCACTGTATATTGTGTTTTTAATTTTCTCGTTATAGATATTACGATTGGATGGCGTACCGGTCTGCGAGTGCTTCGGTGAGCAGTTTAGAATCGATTCCCAGGAAGGTAGACTTGACATTTGTCTTGGCTCTTCTGCCAATCGTTCCCGGAGAAAGTTTATCCCGTGGCGTGCTACTCACGGCCGAGTAATCTCTCCCCAGTATCTTCTCGAACTGGAGAATAGCCTGAATCATGTACTCGTACCGACTCAAAGGATCCATCGTTTTCAGCCTGTCGGCATCGGGGATTTTATTCAATTCTATCAAAGGATCCGATTCCTCCGGAAGTCGAAGAAGGATTACTTCTTGCTTCGCGTTCGGCGCTTCGGTTTCAGGGGATTGTTTCCTTCTCTGTTTCTTTCCTTCCAGCGAAGTGTCTATGCCGGCCGATTTTTCGCTGCGAGAGGATTTGCTTCCTTTCGGTTTTTCGTCGCTTCTCATTTCGGCACCGGGTTCCTCGGTTTTTCGAATCGTTCGCGCAGCTGCGAGCTCCCTAAAACAGCATACAGCAAAATTATTTCCATTATACCGGATGATTCGCGAGAAACGAAACACGCGAATATCTCCGTTGAAATTGCAAATAGACGAAAATGTCAACGACGAGAATTAATTCCACTGATCACGGAGGTAAATATGATGATGTAACAAATTTTCCAAACTTTTATAAAAAAGTTTCAAACTGTTATACAGTAAATCCTCTATCGGCGCAAAAAGGTGCTACACAATGGACGCAAAAAGATATCCCCTCCACTGTAGTAATCTGATTTCGGATAGTAATCGGATCCAGGATAAACGCCCCACCCTGTATATAAAGTATATAATAATTAAAGGGTCACGGGTTAAGCAGCCGAGAAATATTTTAAAGAAGGTATCGAAATACGAATGAAAAATTTCGAGAGGTCAGCTGGCCCGATCGATTGATGCGCCTCAACGCGACGGTAGTCGATTAGAATCGGTATTTGATCGATGAACTACATTTAGGAATGAAATTGCTGGCCGTACTTGTGCCGCTCGTGAGCTTCCGTGTAATTCTGATAAGCGTCGTCGATGATCTGTCGCAGCGTAATCGAATATTCGCTTTCGCCGAGAGCTATGGCTTCTGTGATCGCCTTGTCGATTGAGAGTACTGGAGCTGCTAGCACTCTCGCGCTTCTACAGGCTGCTTCCTGGTACTCTGAACACAAGATTTCAGTCTGTATTAACACGCCAGCCATTGCACGAGGATCCGCGTGAATTTCAGACAGTTCAAACTCTCTCTTCAAGCAATCGAGAATTTATAAATAAAAATTTTCCTGAGCAATCGTTCTTTTAATCTCTATCTAACCGTGAAGATTAATCTTCATTCATGAACGCAACATCATATATCAACTGTCTACACTAGCGTGGCTCATGTTTTCGACTTTTGAATTTATTTTATGGCATCCCCCCCCCCTCTCCCGAGTTTGTTCCAATTAGTAAAAATGTAAACAATACTTTGAATAATGGTACTGGACTCTGAGTCACCACTCGAGTGGTTATGGTTAAGAAGTTAAGAAGCATTATCAACATTTCGAAAACACGTGGAAGTTACACTTCTCGCTCGAACGAGGACAGTTAATTAAAGTCTGGGTCGAGACCCCGAAGTTATTTCCTAGTTCCTAGAGCGTATCGTTATTTCTTCGGGGCTGTTATCGAGGGTTATTCTTAACTCGTGAATGGCGGCGATGTACATGTGATATTGCGAGATAGTACCAGTGAAAGGAGCTCCGTGGAAAATAATGCAGACTTTCTTCTCCGTCCTGGCAGGGTCCGGAAGATCGTTCACTGGGCCGGATTTCCGCTCGATACTCTCGAAAAGTTCTTTCACGGGGTCTCCCATTCTGTCCCGGAAGTCTGAAGTGTCGTGCAGACTTTCTGTGTAACCTTAAATCACGGAAGTATATCAGTTGTTTTGTTTAAATCTCTTTTATGTTACTTTCTTTCGTGTTCTTGCTCGTGACGAAAGATTGTCTGAGTCAACTTTCCCATTCTCGTTACTGCAATTTTAATTCTCGACAGTACGTTAGGTATAAAACTGAATTCTTTCCAATTTCCAATGAGAGAGAGAGAGAGAGAGAGAGAGGGAGAGAGAGAGAGATGAGAGAGAACTCGTTTCTATACCCAATATTAGCAGTTCACTGGAGACTGAATCGATCTGCACACTTACTTGTTCGTCTTTCTAGATGGCTCTCGCTATCTGGATATTCCTCCTGTTCTAATTCTTGCAGATATCGAACTCGAGCCATTTCGTCGACGAGATCCTGGTAAAACTTTATCAAATCTGCGGGTAACGGTTCCCCAGGCTTTCTAGGGGGTAAGAGTATTTCCTGGACTCCGTAATAATCCAATAAGGTGTTTATGACTTGATCGTCTGTCTGGAACGAGCTTAAACACCGTCGTTTCATTCGAAGATCTTCGCGTGAAGGGGCACCATCGAGTATCGTAGTCGGAGATGCTCCTGTTAAATGTTTATCGATCCGCTTACCGGTCTATATGATGCCAGAAAAACTCGACGGGGTAATCGGAAGTATTCTCGATCGCGAAAACAGCGTCCTGGACGTGCGTGTAGGGCACCGCTGGCAAAAATTGGATAACTGGCTCGGCGATGTTCAGAGTTTTCTCGGTGCCTCGACCCGTTAACACGACGGTCGCCGTTTCCAAGCTCATTTTCACGTGGATGTTTAACTTCATCTCCGTATAACACTGGAATCAGCAATATTTCAGCCTTTCAAACTTACTTCAGCGAAAATAGTTTCGTGAAGAAGTTGAGGAACGAAACGCTGCCGAACCACTCAGAGTCGCCAAATCAGGGGAATTCATTCGAATCGAGGGGAAAAAGATTCTCTATCCTTCTCTCTCTCTCTCTTCTCTTATAAATATTTTTTATATACGCTACATGTGAATTGCCAAGTTTGCGAATCTAATAGAACACGCGTAAACATATACAGTGCCCATTAGCTAAGTAGGCTCTTCTGCGACTCGCAATCGCAGATGAACTCCAGGAGGCAGCTACAGTAGAGTCGCTCCGAATGGCGAGCTTGACTTATTTCAAGATTATTGAAATCTGGAGGGAGGGAAGGATCGATGCTGCATAAAAGAGTAATAAAAATTCAGTGCAGTACAGTTCTCATTTAACAAGTGGCCGTTTCTAGTCACTGTTTCTACGTGACACATCTCTTGCGAATGAGCTTCCTTCGTGTCCATAAAAATACGGAGATGATTAAAGCGATCAAACTTGATGGCTCATCCTGTGCACGGTGCCAGCGCAAAAACATATAAACGACTCGCGAGTAGTGATGATCAGTAGAACACTAGCAATAATAATTTGTTCGTAAGGTTGCATACCGCTTTTCGAGGTTTGAAGTAAATGCGAACAATCTCCGTTTGACCAGGTGCGCAATAATTCGAGTCGTATTCCACCTGAAATGGACAGTGGTCGTATTGTTTCTTCCGCATGCTGTACAATTTTATTTTCCACTCGCAATCGACGAATCCCCTGTGGAATATTTTAATACTCGTCACAGAGTGAACAGTTAGACAATATGTAGAATCTGGTGTATCTGTTAAATGTTACTCGTTTTTTATCTGGATGCACATCATTAAACACTCGCCCACAACCACGTCCTGGAAGTCTAGGAATTTCGTGTTCACGGTCACGTAAGGATAAGTCACTGTTCCTCTTATGATTATGGGAATGGTGCAACCTCTTCCTACCTATACGTTGTTATTGTCGTCGTTACTATTATTGCTACTTATGATATTGCAGTATTGCAATCAGTGCTACTGAGACTAAATGAGTGCAATTGAGACTAAAATGCCCAGTCCTGGTACAGACGAAAGTCACACTATGCGAGGGAAGACTGTAACCTTACTGTAGGCCGTGACTCACCTCGATATAAACTGTATGCGTAACTGGCGTGCATCTCTCCCTATACTTTTCTCTAGTCGGCTGCCAAACCACTCGAAGATTCGTAGAATCGCCGACCATTAAATTCGATCGTCTTTTGAATTGCACGACTATGTCCATTTTGTTCAGCTTCTCTAACCTCTTCAATCGCATCCCGGCTATCCACGGCCCGTAATTAATAATCCTCGTCGTGTAATCGGCAACTTGACCGATGATTACGTACTCCATATCTGGAAAGAATGTGTCCTCTCGGCAGAAACAGTGTCGAGGATGGTTGATTTATGCAACCGGCGAACGGGAGCGTACCAATAACGTATTCGGAGGAGAACAGATGAGGAATAGGCTGTTTTTTGCTGGTCGCGGCGTGCTGTATCAAGATGTATGAATTCCCGTCGACGAGTTTCCTCGCCAAATGTCTTTCCACCGCCATTTCCACGTCCACGATACGGGGAAAAATTTCCTCGTAGGAAACGACGCTCCATCCCTCGTCTCGAAGCAGATACATTCAGGCGAATAAGTGCGTTGAATCGCTCGCAGTACAAATTCATTCGTGGCTCGCGCAATTAACACTAGGTTTACGGAGCACTAAAACTGATTATTTTACATTCCTTACAGTCCCCTCTGAGTGAGACACCACTAAAAATTGCTGTACCATTATTCAAAATATTGTTCACATTATTAAATATATCGGTATCTAATCAATTACTAAACATTTAAGTATTGTGTGAGGTATTATACCAATTTAATATCCATAAAATTTCAAAAATCATAGGAAATGGAAATATGCTAGATCGAAAGAAATGTTTAATTTTCCAGTTAAAATAGCTCTTTTGTACTCTTTCTATAACTGTCGTAACACTGAGTATCCCCCGTTAAGAGCAATCGGTATTAACTATCACTGCACCAGAATTATTGCACTAGAATCAGTGCGTACCCCCTCCAAACTCTTCCTGTACCTCCAGGGGTACGCGTACCTTACTTTGTCGTAAACGAACAACAAAATTGGGAGAGAAGAGCCACCAATGAATTTGTACAGATAACATTTCCCACGAGTTTTGAGTCTCATTCTTACCGGACAATTGCGCGACGAAGTCTTCAGGTAATTCGGCTCTCTTCTCGACGGGCTTGCACTCCTGCAAGCCGTCCCTCGTCGTCTCCAGCTGCTACAGTTTCGAAAAAATTTCGGACTAATAACACGACAGAGCGGGGAACCATAGAATACCTACGTCCGCGAGAAACTCGTCGGTCAGCGATCCTATCGCGGCGTATTCGGACTCGATGGAAAGCAGCGGATGCAAATTTCCTCGGGGAATGCATGGGTACACTTGTGGAAAAGATCCGAACGCGTTCACGGTGATCGTCACGGGCATTAAATGGCCGACCTAAAATAAATAAAGCGGATCCGTTCCAATCACGGTACGAGACTCGAAAATTTCGAAATTTGAAGCAACTCGAGAGAGAGAGAGAGAGAGAGAGAGAGAGAGAGAGAGAGAGAGAGAGAGAGAGAGAGAGAGACATGCCTGGAGCTGGAATTGATGATCGATGGGACCGAGATTCGTCGCACGCTGCTTCACATCAAATTTCACGAATGACTGAGCGTCCACGAATCCCGTGCTTGGCTCGACCATTAGTGGACTTATATCGAAGCTCTTGATCGTCTCCTCGATGACATTGTCCAACCCGATTACTTTATAGCAGAACGCCACCTTGCTGATATTCTTTAGGGTGAAGCTCCTGTGACTCGACTCCAGAAGCAGCTGCAACACGTGTACACAGTACACACGCAATTCATCTACGCGAGTTTCCGTAAACGGAAATAATGCTTGCAAGTATATTCGAATCTTGGTCGAACAGATTCGAAACTTTTATGAATATCGTGAAAATTCTCCGATTTTTCCAATAATTATTTTTCTACTTTTAAAGTTAATTATGTTGCCCTCTAAAGCATAATTTAATTCAACATGTATGACTATAATTTCATAATCTATCGGAAATATTATTTTTAAATAGTTACGAATTTAATACTCCAGCATTTTTTGAAAATTTTTATAAGCCATAAATGCATGAAGAGATCCGCAGTCTACTAATCACATTTGATTCCATTGCTCGGAACGTAAACGTTTCAGATTCTTTAAGGGAATTTCTGGTCTCCCGCAGAGTCCCTTAAGACATTTCACCGACCCTTACAAGATACTTCGGTTGCCCTTAGGAGTCTCTATGGACCTTTTAATTGTAACTTCTGAAACTCTCAGGGCAATCGTAAGGAATCAGTGATTCCTTCGAGCGACACCGCGAATCGCTCTTGGGACGAGTGGAAGAACTTCAGTGAAAACTTGTGCTTCAGTGCTTTTCCGTTTAAGCGAGCGCGTTACCTGTTGTCCAAAATCGATTGTGTCAGTGTCAACCGTGAATCGAATCGCGTCTGATCGCGCGCACAGCTGCAGCACTTCGGTAGGTCCGCGTAATATTTCGCAAATGATTGTAGCTTTTATTTGGAGCTGTTCGTATCCGTGAAATCCAACGTGAACATGTTGTGCCGTGTACGGCGGTACGATCCCAACGCGTGGAATGATTTCCAGTATCTAGACGATACAGTATTATTACATTTGCGCCAAATTATATGCCATTTAATGACAATGATCGACGATTAATCTGTTCCATTTATTAGGTGGGCAAGAAAGTAATTTCGGTATTTTCAAGAGAGTTTCAACAGTTTTAAGACTTTCTGACTTCGCGAATAAATATCGAATTGATTTGAAATTCTTTGGTGATTAATTTGCTTGAAAACTTGCAAAACGGAGTATCATTGATGCATTTTCAATGGCGCTGTAACAGATGAAAATTTACTAACATCGTTGATATAATGGGTCCTCGGAGGTTGGTTGCTCATATTTCCGAAAGCGTCGAGATCGATGTCCTCCGTAAAGAATGGTTCAACTGTAGGTAGCAAAAAATTTCTCAATTCTTTCTCGGACGCCGTGAAAATATTCTGTTCCATGTTATCGTCCTGAATCGTATTGTTCGACTTCAATTGCTGCGGGTGCTTCTCGGAAACCGGTGCTGAAATATAAATGGAATTTTTCATTGGACATCTTCGGACTCGCTTCTTTTCGTTAACGGTACAAAAGGAGTAGATACAGTTTGCGGGCGGTGGTATCGATTGAGGTGGTCCATCTCCGCTTCCATTCTGTCTGTCGTTCATGAAAATCTCTTCAGCGGTCGCAGCTGACACAAGAGCATCGGGAGTCGGTAATTTTGCTGCATCATGCATATGCGTCGAGCACGCCTGCGAGCCCAGATTAATCAAATATTACTAGCGGAAATACAGGCTGTGGAGAATTACCGTAGGAATCGCCTAGGTACGAGTCAGAACGTACATGTCTTGCGAAACTGCCGCGGCATTGTTCAGAGAGCTCTCCGTTTTTCAGCGAACGCAATACAGTAACGTCGCGATATTTTTCTAACGGCCTGTGTTCTGTACGGAGGCATATCGTGTAGAAACATGTTTTTTTTTTATGACTGCGTCTATCGTGCCGAGAGTACAAACGAAGCCGAACGTAGAAACGTAAAAACATAGAAAGTATATCAGTTTAAGTACGCTCTTAATTTCCATTCTTCTCCATTTTGTAACGAAATAATTAGGAACATATAGAAGATTGTTTAAAAGATCGTAGAGCTTGTGAAGAACACCAAGCGGATTTCGCAACGTTAATTGTACGTTACGCGATTCCCTCGTCACGAGTTAGCAGACGTTTCCGACACAATGATACTCCGCGTTCGGGACACGAGCAGATTTATTTGAATTACAAGTGAATTACCAAGTGATTGGTATCGTCGCGCCGAGGGTCATTGACCCCGATTCTTTTCTCGTTCAGGATCGATACGCGGGAATCGAACGAACGCGTTCGGAACGAGTACGATGCCAAGCCGCGCCGACGGAACTTACTGTCGCGGTCGATTTTGGGACTTACGCAATCGCTATGGGTGTCGCGTTCTATCTCGATCGAGTCCTCTGTCCACAGGAATTTGTACACGACCGATACGGGGCCATTATTGGTCAGCGTCAATATTTTCTCGGCACTCGAGCCAAGTTCGCAATTAACAGTGAAATTGGTGGGTTCCAAAACCAGATTGGGCAGGTTGACGAACCCCTTGCACACGATTTTGTCCTAGATAAATCGTTTGTCTAGATAAACCCATTTTTTTTTTTTATTTCGGTATCACATTCTACGTAAAAAGATGCACAACTTTTTGTGAATGTGATGAATCGAGCAATTCAATTTACCTTGCTAGGGTGCTCATCGTATTCAAATTGAAGCACACCGACGTAATTTCGTGAATAGAGGTTGTTGTCGTCGTTCACGGAGAAGAACAGACGTATTGTTGTGGCCTGTCCGTCATATAAAATAATTTTCGTATTCTGCAACTGTCTCTGTTCGTTGGTTAATATGCAGAACGGGGCTTTCACCGAGATCTTCGCGTTCACATGCAGCTTCGACCGGTTGGTTACCACTAATTCCTCTACAGAATCAACGCGATCAAGACACCTTCTTGTCAGCATTGTTTAAAAAATATAGCTTCTATTCTATCGCTTAATCCCTGAAATACTTATCTCGATGACTCTGCGTCACCTGTAAAGCAGCTGACGAGTCTTCCCGTCAAGATTTCTCAAATATTCAATCTCGCACTTAGGAAATCTACGTGTAACATTAGGTTGATGCAAACTAACAATTTTTTTCTTTATATTTTGTGTAGATTATCTTAAATTTCAATAATAATCAACTTTTTATAACTGAATAACTGTTATTTTTGGTCCCTGGTTTTCAATGGAAAAATGCCACTCCTCTAAAGGTTAAAATGATAATCTACAAAATGATTTGTAGAGGCCACACAAAGCCAAGAATTCGGTCATTATTTTTGCGCATCGATCTGATATAAGATTTGAGATTGCGATAAAATGGATAGTTTAAAATAAAGCTGAAATTTTTCGAGGATATCGAACCTGTTTGATGACGTATCTCATCCTCGGGGCAGATGTCGACACGAAACATTAACTGCTTTTTGCTAAAGAAAATTTGGGGCTCGGTAAGCGTGGCTTTGACCGTAGAAACACCAATCAACTCGCGTCTCAGAGCAGTCACGGATTTACCAAAAACATACCAATCTTCGGTCACGCATTCGTTCCTATCAACGAAACAGAGTATCTTCGAAAAGTTCCATTGTCTTTAACAACTTGAGTTCCGCTTACTTTTCCCAGAATAATTCGCAATCCACGACTTTCTCTTCTTCCGGTTCGATCTCGAGTACCAATGGCTTCATTACAAACTTGGCTCTGTGTTAAGCAGAAATTCGAATGTCTGAGCGAATCTGTAGACAGTAGCGGACTACTTTGCAGAAGCTAGGATAAATTAAAGCTCTGCTCAACCCAGTGGAGACACGATTAAACTCTCGCGTCTTGGAATTTCTACCGTAATTATACTGTGACGTTGCTAATTTACCGACCCAATCATAACCCAGATGAAATGCGAAATACTTGTACGTTACTCACGTTTCAAGTCCCATCAATTGACCTCGATTGAGCTGCACATGTGGATTGTTCGACCAAACAATCTGATAAGCGTTCGTCCCGTAATTTTTTAACGTTATCGGATGATTGGTTTTTTGTTGGCTGTAGGAAATACATCGACGGTCTGGATTAGGCATATAGGGGATTGCTAAATTTCAATATCAGTGACACAATAAGAGTGAACCAATGTCGTCAGATTTTAAGGCTTGTGCCCAACTCTACCTTCCCCTTCTACGACGCCCCACGCATCCCGTCGCGGCCCAGTCACGTGATGCGTTTCGTCTCTGTCGTGCATGTAGCCGGTACAGGCAAAAGAAGGGTATGACTCTGCTGTGAAGGAAGCAAGGGAGAAGCGACTTGGTACCTGAACACAAATCCTAGATCGTAGAGAGGAAAGATGTGTGGCTCAAAAACGACGCTGCAGCCGACTCCAAAAGCTTTCAGCTCGACGCAGGTTGTTGCGCCACCTTCTAGATTCAGCAAGATCTTGTCGTGGAATTTTCCGACGTCGCGAAGACGCAGTTTCACGTCGACTTTCATCGATGTGTTCGGCTCCAAGTGACCACTATCCGGGTCGACATTCCAGAGCAAATTCGGCTTCTCCTACGTCGGAAATAAAAATTTGGATTGGAGGTCTCCAACTTACCTACACTGGTAGGAGTGGTGGTCCACTCATTCGATCTAGCTGTTAATTTGGTTAAACGGCAACTTTCCCAAATCGCGCGATGTTTATCAAATGTTTATCAAATGTGTCATTTTCTTCGCCACAATACATTTATATTCGGCATCATATAAAACTACAAATGGTTGCAGCTTTAGATATCGTTAATGATAATTATCATTCACAGACATTTCTTCTCCAAGGTATTTCGTTTCGGTTGTATCGCGACAACTCTGACCGTGTTTAACAAAGTGTTCGGAAAATATTTTACCATGGACACCTTAAACTGCGCTGGTATCGGCGAATTGTTGATCACCAAGAAGTTCGTTGGCGTGTCTTCAAGGACAGGAACTTCGCCGAGGTTCAAGACAGTCGGTTCCGTGGAAACGAGGGCTCCTTGTCCAATATAATTAATGGTGCAAGCCACTTCAGGAGATTCTTTGCCCAGTGTCAGCATACTAAAGATAAAGTAACAGTATTATATGAAATGTTTTTTGTAATCGTTACAAGGGGCCCCTAGACGGTCAATAATAATGTCAATGTAACAATAATATTGCAGCTGAATATTGACAATAGTATTGAAGCTCCCGAATTAACAATGAATTAATTGACAATGCGTTTGAACCCCTGCTACACGGTCAATATGCCCTTTCAATGCGTCTCGTCAATATTATTGATCGTCTAGGGGCTCCTTTAGATATACAAATTAAATTCGTAGCACTTTCTCAACGAGTTTGTTGATTATTATAATTTAGAATTTACTGAATGTTCACTGCCTGCTGGCCCACCACTGTCGCAATGATGGTCACACTAATAGTTTTCTTTTGACCGGCATTGACGAGACCTTGGTTCGTCGACAGGGAATAGATCGTTGGATGATAGTCCGAAACCTGTGCAAGAAGATGGAACGATGATCGGTCATACAGGATTCTGTAAGCCCTTTAATTGCATCAGGACTGTGCCCCATTTTAAGAACTCTCGTAGAGAACGCAAGACGCTTAACTGACGCACGGTGGGCCAGGAGCCCGCTTTTTGTTGGCAAAACTATTGTAACGTTATTCCAAGATTTAACCCTTTGCACTCGGAGCTATTCTACAGCAACGCCCCACCGCCCTAAAAAAAAAAAGACAAAAAAGACCCTCTCTCTGCCAGTACCGAATTAGTTATGTGACATTCCGACAAAACCGCGACAGAGACGGAATGCGTCATGTGACCGGGGCGTGGCGGAAGCGTGGGGAAAAGCGTCGCAGAATCTGGCGAGATCTCGACGATTCTCGCAATTACCAGTTGCGACTGCAAGTAGAAAAATCCGTCGTAGTTAGACTCGTTCACCACGGCAAATGTTTTGGTGCAGGGATGATTGAGGAAGCAGAAATCAGTGATGATCTCTCTCGGATCGATCGACAGGGCGGCCACGGCGCCGCAGAATTTGATCAGCAACGCTAGAGCATCCGAGTCCGTGTCCCACAAGTCAACCTCCATCCTCGTCTCACCCTCTCGGACGATGTTGGCGGTGTAAATGATCTGTGAGTCGTACGATGATCGAGACAGCGGAGCTGCTTTAGAAGTCGCGCGGATGATTGATCGTCGCGCGGGATCAAGGCTTACTCTCAGTTTGCAGAATCCGTTGGCAGAGATCAACCCTGACTTCGGGCTGACGGTGAACTCGCGAGGATTCGATGGGAAACTAGGCTTTGTATGAGCCTTGGCAAACTCCTCTTGAGTCAACGGTGTCTGGTATCCATCGTTCAACATTCTCAGGCTGAACGAGACGGGGACCAGCGACAAATTGTGCAGGTACACCTCTTGTTTGTTGCTGAAACCTTCAACAATTCAACGGAACGCTTTGCTCTACTTGCGCATCACCAATACAGATTTATACTATCCGTACAGACCGTTCATTCCTTTTTGTTTTTCTTTGTTCATTCTCCGCGAGAATGTCAGTGTTTGCACTGTATAAACTAGAGTTTTCCAACCTTTTTTGTGCTATGCCCCAAGCATTTCTCAAAATTCTTATGCTTATTCCCTGTGTAACATATACAATTTAGCGTGGACCTTAGCTATACTTGCGAAATTTTTTTGGTCTCGTATACCACAATCGTGACAAATGTTGAGAAAATGACCCGGGAAAAATCGTCTTCGGAATGGGACTCGTGAGTTAAAAGATGGAGAAATGTTATCAGTGACGCAAATTTCGAAGATGGAAACGGAATTTCACGATTCGAATATGGCGCAGAACTAAGGATGCCGTCCGTTCGTCAGAACAAGGGTTCCGACGAGCCCCGAAGTCTAACCGAAAGGTAGTTCCGGAACTGGCCCCCTATTTAGGAAGGGTTCAGCGAAGGGTGGAAGTTTAGAGGGTACCCCTGGCTTGCACTCGAGGAGCTTTAAAACTTCTCCTCGAAACTGGCAAGTCCCTCACTTCCCTGGGTTGGAATTTTTTGAACACACCTAGCATTGTCCAGATTTCAGACAGAAACGTCCGGGGTTTTTATGCCGTCCTGGTTCGCTATTTTATAAATGACAAACCTACGCCGAGAACGAATTGTTTGCACCTAATATTTCTTCCTAATATTTCTGAACATACCCAGGGGCGTCTCATCAAAGTGGAGGATTTCCTTGTCGAAGCGTAGGTTCGGGACCACGATGCAGCCCCTGCAACATGCAAGATACAGTCAAACCTGTTTTTGTGCGGTCTTTTTCCATGCAATTTTTTTTTTTCTGTTTTATTTTCTAAGCGAGACTTTTTATGCGGTCCCTCTCCACCGAATAAAAAAAATTTTCTTCAATATGTTGTGAAAAATTATTTGCTATAGCTATTTATGAAGTTTGTGAATATTTTTTTTGTGCGGTTTTTTTCTGCGCTCCCTGTCTACCTTACAAAAAGAGGTTTGACTGTACAGCGAGTCCTCGCTGTTTACTTGTTCCAGGTGAAACGACTCACTTGATATGCAGGCTGTGCACCTCGAGGCTCTCCTTAACAATAAAATCCAACCTTTCAACGAAGTCGCCCTTGCGGTTCGAGGAGAATCTTACGTTGAATGATTTGTGCTCGTCCGGCTTCACGAAGAGACAGGTCGGCGTGACCTCGATCATGCCGCCAAAATCGGTCGGCTTCGGCTTGTAGATCAGTGTACCGGGAATGTGACCCTTGTTCGCCACCACCACCTACATATATTTCAATTCTGTGTTACGGTTTCGAGTTATCGTTTACTATTTAGCTCTGCGATACCTCGAAATTGTGCGCCGAACACAAGTATACGTTGCACATGTCGATCGTGAGCACGTTCAGGCGAAAGTATGGTCCTTTGCCGGTTCCACATAGACTGTCGCGACAACATTGTTATTTTTATTAGATTCACAAAAAGACATAATAAATAAAGCAGAAATTTAACTGTTATTCCCAATTAACGACTAAAAGTATTTAATTGTTAACGCTCGACAGGAACGCGTCACGTGACCGTGCCGTGGCGGAAGGGGAACGGTAGAGTGAGGACACAGGTATTAAGCTGGCGACTTTGGTACTGAGTATTAATTAAGGTATGCACTGTTAGCGTTAGTATGAAACGCTTTTACGAAAATTAGTAAGTTGTCAGTTCGTAATAGAATAAACTCCTCCATTTCCATATGGTACAATCTTGGAAACGCACGTTCCCCAACTCTATAATTCTAGGAAAGTTGTAATAAATGTCCAACCTCAGTGGAATTCTAGTTTCACGGCCAGTTACTTCCAAGTAGGCAATATTACTAATTTCACCGACTTCCAAGGCGCGGAACAACACCGTAATTTCTGTCGACGACTGTGGCCAAATCTCGCCCTCCTAAGAACATCGTCGCGTTACGTTTCTCCAGTGAACTTGTTCCCGAACGATCAAAACATACCACGGGCGCAAGCATGAAGAATATATTATTGTACGAGAAGGTGTCCTTTTTCAGCGACTCGATCTCGTCGGTGTAAATCCGCTGATACACCATCTGATGAATATCAGGCAGGCAGACATTGTAATGAACTAGATTGACGGATCGGACGAGCTCCGACTCGTACACCAGATAAAACAATTTCCTGTACCTGCGAGGAATGAAATTTTTCAGTTTCTCACGCGAACTCGTATGTTTTTCAGTTTTCTTGGCTGCACTTTTCCTTGCGTAACCATAAGTTTTGCCTTTTCCTATCTTATCCGGTAGATTTGGACGAGAAGATGCGAGAAATCCAAGTTTCGATCCTGGAGGATCAATAGTTCGAAAGCTATGTGAGTGTTTAAAGTTGAGCGATTTACAGTGCTTTTGACACTTCGCGCGCCGCTTCGCGCGCCGCTTCGCGAACCATCACTACACACAACATGGCGGCGCTAACCTTTCAAAAACACTGAAAATTGCTCAACTTTAAACACTTACAACTTTTGAACCATTGATCCTCCAGGATCGGAACTTGGATTTCTCGCTTTTTTCGTCCAAATCAACTGGATAACGCAGGAAACAGACAAAACTTGATAGGAGGAAGGTAAAAATTTCTTGTTACGCAAGAAAAAGTTTACACCTTTTCTCACTCTGCGCGCTGCTGCTCGTCAGCGTCCAAATCCTTGAACAACATCCACTTGAATTTGACGATATGATCGCTGCCGTTGTGGATCGTCAGTGTCTTGCTCCTTGACAGGCCTAAATAAGTCTCCTCGATTCGGATGGAACTTCTGTCGACGCGAATAGGCGAATTTTCCGCGGTACAACAGACATCTATAAACAGCCTCTCCCCTGACGCGAATGTAAAAAGTAAAATAGATTAGAGGTCTTTGATTACGGCAGTCGTTTATGGAGACCAGAAACCTGTTTCGTATTCCAAACACAGCCTCCCTTCGAAGTCGCCGGCTTTCCTCGACAAAAAGTGAACGGTGAACTGCAAAGTCTCCTCTTCCTCCAGCCTTCCCTTCGACGGCTCGATCCCGAAACATGCACTGAAAATTAATGTCGAGTCAACGCAGAACAGCGAACAAATCATCTATAACTAATCAGCCAGTTCATTATGCTCTGGTATTTCTTTCTTTACGGCTGGAACCTTGTGTAAAATGAAATTTTTCAGCATTTTTTTTTGCTTAAATCGATAGGAAATTTCCTCAGGAATACGATAATAAAAGTTAGAAAGCGATCAGAGATGTTCTTGTACGCTGTTTCCAAAATAAAGTGAACGCTCGTCGGACACTCGGTTCTCCGGTCCTTTATTTAATTGGACTGTGTTAAAACGTATACTAATGTACAGAGAAAGATCTGTTCTATGGCCCTGGAATCGCAGATTAGCAAAAAACCGCGGTAAAAAATAGGAATATTTTATTTTCGAGAGAGAGAAATTGAATATCTTATTTAAAATACTATTTTCTTTAAGCCAAATAAAATCTAAAATATCAAATACGCTGTCCTTCTTTGAGCCCTAAACTTTCATCGTCAATTAAACCACTAAATACAGTTTTAATTATATAGTGTTTAGTATCATTTTAATCAGAAAAATGTCACAAATAAGTTGGTGAAAGTCCCACGAAAAAATAATGAAAAATAAAGAAGTTTTGTACTTGGATTAGTGGAGGGGATATTTTTTTTGCATTGAACGTGTACAACCTTTTTGCAACTATAGAAGAATTGCTGTATTTGTACAAAACAATTTTTGTCCACCTGTCGCTGTAAATAGTAAAAACAGTCGGCGCATGTCCCACGTTGCGCACAAAAATGGCCTTCGAGGACACGATCTTCACCGGTGTGGTTGGTAGCTCGATTCGATCGGGGAAGTCCAAGATTCCTCTCGGACCAATCGCTAAATCCCAACAATCTCGTTATTGCAACTAGTTGAAACTGTTGAAACCACAAAGAAACAGATTTTCCACTTGCCTATGATCGGCACAACAATTTCGCCGACGTTCGTCGCAAACGTCAATCGATACTGGTAATCCATCTTGTTCTCGGGAATGAATTTCAAATTATATGTATTCGAGAGACCCGGCGCAATCATCATCGAGAACGATCCTCGATTTTCAATGGAGAAGAATGGATTTAGGCCGGAGCAAGTCTTCAGGTACTGCGATACCTGTACTTCCGTGATTTAAGCTGTTTTTGCACAATTATTGCGCCCCACTACCAAATTAATTAAGAAGGATAGAAAAAAATAATACTTTATTAATTTTAATCATTCAAAGATCGTATAATTGATAGTTAACAAGCTGGACGTTTCTAGCAAATGGATGGAGAATCGTGTAAATGTTGAAGTACTAGAAAAGTGAGATTAACATCCAATCCAAATGTTACGTTACCAATGTAAATGTTACGTTTTGGGAAGGCAGCTCGGATTGCCTCCACCTTAATTATGTATTGTACAATGGAATTATTCTAGTTCGGAAGAAATGTTTAATTTTCGAGTTGAAGTAACTCCGGGTCGAAAAGGGTTATCGCGGTATTTTGGAGCACGCTTTAAATTCAAATTGTCGACTTATTGTGTTGACAATTACCTGCGACACATTGCGAACAGTGACCTTCACATTCAACACCTCCCCGGAATTGAATCGTTGGAAAATGACGACGCTGGGGGTGACATCGAAGTTGCAGTCGTAGGTTTTCGAGTAGCGGGACAAGTCGGGTTTGTACCTCGATTTTAGAATAAATTCTATCCTCTCTTCCGACGTCATTAGCATTTGCTTCACGAACTCGGACGGACGGGCGCACTGTGAAACATTAAAAGCCTCTACTTTCTATTCCTCGCAAACTTGCCAGAGATTTAGCGGCGGCGAGAAGCTTTCGGAACCAACCCCTTTCTCTTCCCCATCGATCCTCTTCCGCGGCTGTTCCAACAAACACTGTATAATGTCTAATACGCTGAACGGTTCGGTGGGGTATCTTATTCGATTCAGTTTCTCCTCGGTCATTTTGATCGCGTGATATTTGAACAGCTTTTAACTCGACCGTAAACGCATCGAGCACTTAGCCGAACAACGCTATAGCACAGTGAACATGTCCTATTCCTATCGTCGCGTCAATCTTCATTTATTTCGATCTTCGATCTCCTTTGTTAAAAAGAGAAAACGAATTATAGTTGTTTCTCGATCGTTACGTACGGTGGCAGCACAATAGTGTCCCGCACTAGGGTGGATCTTATTTTGTTCCATAAATATGTTGGTGAACTTTCATTATTTAAATTGGGAGCAAGATCCTGAATCCTTCTTTTTATTTCTTCTTAAATTAGTAAATTTATATTGTGATTCATACCCAGTAAGCAAAATGCGGGCATGCTGCCCTGGTTAAGAGGGCAGCACAGTTGCACTAATGTGGCGAATGCCGATATACACGACGACAGGTCGCACTAACACAGACATAAGATTTAAGTGTGTGCACTAATGTGGCAGACGTCGGTAAAATAAAATTTGATTGAATTACGAAGTTTGTTAAACTAATGTCGGAATCACGCCACCACTTGATGCTCGTCATAATGCGATACCGTGGTTGATATAGATCACGCCGTCTCGTCGCGTCGCGTCGGAACGTTGAACGGCTCTTTGAGACGTTAAGCCAAAATTAGTGAAAGTTTAGACGGCTCCCAAGCAGCAGTTTCCGAGCTTGCGAAACGTGATGCGCCTTACTTAATTGCCAACTGGTAGACGACGTCAATGTGTAGACTGTCTCCTATGATTCATGAAGCCTAATAAACGAAAGTAGTCAATCCCAAGGAACACCTGTTTCGTGTCCTTCGTCCGCTGAGATATCACACCAGGACACAAATACAGGGTGAGGCACACTAACCATTGCCACCTAGAATAACTCCGAAAGTATGATAGTAGAAGAGAAATTTTCGAAAGAAAAATTCCATCGGACAACAAGGGTCGTAGTGTGGCGTTAATCTTTTGTTGCTGGGTGGAGTCGCATCAGAGATATGAAGGTCACTTTTGTTCTTTGGTCACCGATTATTATACATAATCACCAATTCATTATATTTACGGTAACATGTACACAAAAGTTATGGGATGACCTAATAGAAGCGATGAAGTAATAAAACCAAATGTCCAAGAAGCACATCTATTTCACGTTTTTCATCCGCTGAAATGTAGTACAAGAACACAAATATTTCTTCCACGTTCGAACGGCTGAATTATTCTCGGAAGTTGGTGTACTAGTATTGAGACGGGGCAACAGGGACAATTTAGGAGGGCAATGATTCTGTTGACTCGAAGACGCGCAGCCGGACTTCTAGCGGTAGCACGCGTTCTGCGGAGAGAGACAGGATTCTGGGGGGTAGCCAACCGACTTGGCATAAGCTCTCAGCCAGCATAAAGGGGGTGCACGACACCAGGGTCGTGAAGGGGGTGGTACCGGACAACAGGGCACCTTGGAAATGCAGCAAGGATCGCAAACGCCTGAGCTGCAGCATAACCCTGGGCAGGGTCCACGTGGACATCCGAGCGGTGGACACCTAACGTTGCATACTTCCGGTTCCGGTTTTCTGGAAAAAGGCGATCCGAAAGATTAGAACCAAACATCCCTATTTCCCGCGTATCTAAATACGGATCTCAATCCGTATAATTTTGAATATCCGTGTATTTTTGTTTCACATGTCTAGTCTCAAATTTCAATCGCGGCTTGATGTATTCATTACGATACGTTCAAGTGAACCTAGTAGGATTCGGAGGAATTCAAATTTGGCCAGATTACTCTGATTTTGTGGAATTTGTTTCGGTATTCGAATATCTTTGGGAAACTACTCACAGGCATTCGATATAGTCTATTATCTTCAACAATTCGTCCATGTAGTCGCGTTGCCGTTTGCAGTTCATGTTTGTTCAGAGTTTGTTTCACGAGAAATTTAGAATAATGCTACTAATGTATCACGAAAAATGGAGACTCAACGAGGAGAAGTCAGCGCATTTCGTTTTCTGAGGTAACAGAAGAGTGATGTACGTACTCGGTGTTCGAATTGATCGAAACACATACTCGAGGAATTGATGAGCATGATTCTTTAATCTGTTAATAATAAAATCCGATCCTTAAAGCTTACAAACTAGAATGAAATTCAAATAACGCACATTATCCTAAACTTCCTCTATACCGAAAAATCCCACAAATAAGTTGGCGAAAGTCCCACGAAAAAATAATGAAAAATAAAAAAGTTTCGTAATTGGATTAGTAGTGGTTCACATCGATATACTCGACCCGGTAATGGCCCCTCGCGGGGTATGCCCCCCAATGGAAAGGGTAGGCGAGCTGACTTGGAACAGTCACCTCCGTTGCGCTTAGATTGGGACTTTACTGTATACTGCGGAAGAAAATGTAAATAGATGTCAAAGTCGGTGGGACTATTGTCAATATGATATATCACGTTAGATAAAAAATCTGTTTGTATAACGAATAAATATTATCTGGTCTGACACGAACGCAACAGTCCACGTGTTAATGCAAAATGCAGTGAAGCTCATTTAGCGGAAGGTTTGCGCGAGACACTGGTCAATGTCAAACGGAAGATCCGAAATATCGATAGCAAGGTTTCACGGCATCGACGCGTCTTGAAAACGAAAATCCCTGTGCAGAATGATGGGGCGAGACGAGTCGTCGCTTTGTCAATAGACGGGACCATGGGTAGACAGCAATTTGCTGATGAGGATGGAACGCCACGGAAGGAGCGCGGAGAACGGAGTGAAAAAGGAGGAAAAGCAGCAATTCTAGCAATGAGGGTGAGCCTCGCTTTGAAAGGGAACAACTATCCGCGATGAATAGCAAATGTTCCCGTGAACCTTCAAACAGTAATACTTGCCTGCTGGAGTTTCCATGAAATCCTGGAGTCGTGGAGGAACAATAAAGACAAAACCACTGGAGCATATTAAAATCCAACGGGTTTATTCACAAAATTTTCAAAACGCAAACCATCTTTCTTGAGTTCGTCGCGGGCGTAGCACGGCGATTTCAAGAAACGCGGTTCTTATAAACAACACTGTTTACAAAAAAAAGTACCATATAAAATAAACGAACCAAAAAATAAAACATGCTACGAAATCGGTAAAACGGACAAAAAAAAAAGAGGTAAGAAAAAAAAGAAAGGTAAACGACAAGTCCCCGTCAGTAGATCACTGGGGGCTGCAGGTGTCTGCTCGCGATCAGAGTTTCCGGTGACACGAATTGCGTGTTTGGCATGTAGTCCTGTTTCCTGGCCAGGTACCTCACACCCCCGAAGGTTCTGGCTTCGTGGAGATCGGGCTGGCTGTAATGCGTTCTGTATATCGGCATTTTAGTATCCGGCGTCTGGCCGTTCACATTTCCGATGGCGTCGCCACCGGCCCGATCGAACCCGACCTTGTTCGTCGGGTCGTTCTTGCGAGTGGGTCCCGCATCCCCTTCGCCGATGTTCCTGCTGAGATTACGCGCGTTCTGATAGTACTGTTGCATCTGCTGATAGTGCTGGGAACAACTTCCGTCGAACCTGAACGGCATCACGTTGAAACGGGCCGCGGTCGGATTCTTCTCGTTGTAGGGGATCATGGGCGTCGATGACCCTAATTGCTGGTGGCCGTAGGATGTTGCTGGCTGCTCGTCAGCTGCCACGGTTCCGTTTTCCCTCTCCGCCTGAACGTAACAATTCGTCGGGGTGCTTTGCTTCTGGCGCGGATACTCCCGCAACTCGTGGTCCGCCTTCTTCAGCTGCGTCAAGTTCTGTCGAGGCGGGTTGTTGGGGTTCCTGCCGTTCTCGAGGCCGTTCGCGGAGATCCTCTTCGTCGCTTGTTTACTGGAAGCCGCCAACATTCGTTCGTTCAGCTGATGCTCCGCTTCCATGCGCTCTTGCATCCCGTTCAATTTCGCTATTGGCGTCTTCGACTCCAAGCTGGCTAGATACTCCAACCCTCTTCGAACGTCCATGGACTCCGACGACTTCTCCAGATACTTCCGCACTATCTGCGGATCCTGCAACCCGTTGTTGCGACCTTGGGGCCGGATACGTTCCTTGTACATTCGAAGTTTCAGCAAGCTGGATGGCTCGGTCGTTGGTTTGGCGGTTTCCTTGGCTGTAGAGTTATTAGGATGTACTTGGCTCTCGACTTGTCGGGGGTTCTCTCGGCTGACCTGTTGATACTGGAATTGTGGGTTATGTTGCTGCAGATGGGCGTACTGCGCCTGCTGATAGCTTGGGAAGCTCTGATGATACGGCTGGTACTGTTGGTAGTTCGTCGCGAGCATGTTAGGACTCGATTGAACGGAACCGATCGGTCTAGGCTGGGGGAACATCTGCTGAGGCTGCTGCCGGTTGTCTTGCAGATATTGTTGGTACTGTTGCCCGTTGTGTCGATGAGTTTGATTGGGCATCTCGTTCTGTTGGACCTGCCTATTCTGATCCATAAGACTAGCCAGGCGTTTCTGCTCTTTTTGTTTTTCGTGCATCTTCTCCAGCTGCATGTAGGGCACTCTAGGTGGGGTTAGGTGGATCATCCATTCCGGCTTCTCATCCGTTTGCCTATGCCTGCGAGTGACAGTCGCGGGCCTCTCGACCTCCGGCATGTCGTCCTGTCGACGGATATCCTCGATGTACTCCAGCTGTCTGTGCTGCTCGTTCAGCAGCGACTCGAACTGTCTTTTGATGATATCGAACGGCACCCCTTGTTGCTTCATGGTTGCCACCATCTTCTCCTGGTCGCGTATCATGCTCGGGGTGAACGGCAACTTCGACCTATTCTGTTGATTATCTGGGCGAGTATGTACAGCTGAATTTTGAGAAGACTGTCCCATCTGTCCACCACTCGTTTGCTCGTTGTATCCAGGCTGCTCCATCACCTGCTGGCTCGCATTTCCCGCGGGATTCCTGTACAGTTGATGCCCAGGATGATCTGCAGGATTCCTATACAGTGGTTGCTCAGGATTTCTGTACAGCTGCATAGGTTGCTGTTGATACTGCGTCATGGGAATCTGCTGTGCCATGGGATGCTGCTGCGCCATAGGATGCTGCTGCGCCATAGGATGTTTCTGCGCCATGGGTTGCTGCTGCGCGCTCGGCGCAACAAACTGCGGCTGGTTGTTTACCATGTTGATCGCGTAAGGCTGCAAGTGGGCGTTTTGAGGATTCATCGCATAGCCCCTCTGCTGAGCCTGGAAATTCTGCAGACCTCGATTTTTCATCGCCTCCTGAGGTGAAGTCATTCCCTGTGCGGGAGCCTGTGCGGGAGCCTGCGCGGGAACCTGCGCGGGAGTCTGTGTTCCTAACTGTGCACCCTGATTGTAAAGATTCTCCTGATTCTTCCGTGGATCGTTACTCATCATTTGACTTTGATAAGCCATCGCCCGCTGCTGTAGCAGCTGCTGCTGCGCCACAGTCTGTTGCAACTGTTGATACGCCAGCTGAGGATTTTGAGGATTCGTATACCCAGGCGGTTGACTCTGCGGCGCTGCTTGACTTTGGGCCGGTAACTGATACTGTTGTTGACTGCTGTTCGACTGCGACACGTTCGGCATCATGGACATATGCGACTGTGCCCGTGGCTGTTGGCCGGCCATCATCGTCTGCCTGTACAAGGCCGCGTTTCGACCACCGACCGGCTGCCCCTCGTAGTCCGCGCGTTCCGCTTCGTTGTTCTCGGCTTTAGACTTCTCCGGACTCGCCGTCAATCCTGAGTCGTTTAGAGGTTGCTGCATCGGATTCGGTGGTACAGGCGTCGCGGCGTTCTGCGGCGCATTGCGGTACAACGGTTGAGCAGTCTTCTGCGGAGGATATTCCTGTTGGCCGTGAGGCACGCAAGGACGGTGCACCTGGTTCAATAGGGCTTGCTGGTGCAGAGTGCAATCGGAGGTTGGGTTCATCTGACCGACCTGATGCGTCGACTGCTGGTTGCCAACCTGTTGCAGGCTCGTGGTTTGCATGTTCTGTAAGAAAGAGCCACGGATTAACCCCTTCTCTTCTAATATCGAATCAGACTACTAAATATCAGAGTCTGCTGTCGCTTGGATGCACTTCGTACAATGCGAGACAAAGCGATAGCACACAGTTGCAGTTTTGAAAGTTTTGTATTAAAAACTAGCGAGTAGCGAGGCACCTAAGACTTACACCGAAAATATTACTGCATATACCCAATATACCAAAAATTCCTTCAACAGCCGGAAATGGTTGGTTCCTGACGCCATTTGAAGCGACATTTTCCTTTGTTATTAACGAAAAACAAGGACCAATCAGGCCGCGATCTGATTGGTCCGTGTTTTTCATGAATAACTCCTAAACAAAGCCGCGGATAACATTTTTACAAAGGAAAATGTTGCTTCAAATGATAAGGTTCCCGAGGGAACCTCCCATTTCCGAGAAGCCAAGGAGTTTTGGGACACCCTGTATAAACATAGAAGAACCTGCTGCTGCCGTTGCTGCGACGCCGGTTGCAAGTTCGTCGTTGCATCGCCCTGTCCCTTATTCTGATCGGAAGATCCCGGAACGTAAAACGTGCCCGACTCTTGAGGGTTTTGCTGCATGATTATGGCGCCGATTGGATCAGCTGTGAACGCTGGAGAATTGTCCACCTTCTTAATTTTCTCAGCTGGGAAGCATTTCAGTCTAGGCGAGGATGTTGCGAACTCTTTGCATCTGTCCTGAGCACTGAATCTTGTCTTTGGGATGTAGCCTTCGGCAACATTTTGCGGCGGTTCTTTGTGCTCCGCTTGCGGTAGGTTCTGCGTAGACGGTGATTTTTCGGGTTTTGTTCGCTGTTGCATTTTGTTCTCTCTCGCCTTCAAGCTGCTTGCACTTTGACGTTTTGTGGGTGTCTTCTGTGTTGTAACGTTTCTGTAACGTAACGGAGAATTACAAAAAATATATTTTAAACTTTCATTAAGGGCCCAAATAGAGAAGTTTTAAAAAATAACCTTCTAAATTATAATTATTTGCAAAATCTTTTTTGCATATCATTTCGTAAACCAATGCTTCTTATTACTTACAAAACATCAGGTCGTTTGGTGCAATTACAAAAAAGTTATACTGTTTTTTGAAGTGCGTTGAAATACTTTCGTGGTTCACTGTATGTCACAGCACAGAACTGAGAATCGGCTTACGATTAGATTGGGACTTTACACTGTATTTTGAAGAGGATACCACATTCATGTAGACGAATAAATAAAATTATTGTCGAAATAATCAACTCTGATGATCCTCTCATACGATAATTCGTTCGATTTCGAGAAACTGATCGGACCAATACACCAATTTGCGATGTAGTATGATTGGTATTGATCTGATCAGTATCCCATAAACGCATAAAGATCCGCAGCCCTATATCAGCGATCCATTAACGGGGATAATTAAATTTTAGGCTATGCACGCGCTTGCCTCTTGTTCATACTCGTCTGGAATTTTGCTTCGAATATAGTCCGCGATCAGAGGCGCATCGTCCAAAATGATCGGCGGTGATCCTCCTGGTTCGATTTAGCACAGGATCCAAACGTGGAAACTCTGATTAGCCGGAGTGCAGGGGGTGTTTCGCAGACGGGGACGAAAAATTGACGAGACACGGCGCGCCGTGTTGCCATGGCCACGTCTGCGAGCGTCTCCGCGTTATATTCTCGATTCGGGTTCCGCCTTCCGCCTAACTTCGTTCCCGTGTGTCAAAACAGCTGGCAGGCAGGGCAGGATTGCGTTCTCGTGCCCGGTGTGGTATGGTGTCTCGCTTCTGCCGATTATCAAGCGCACCGTTTTCGCCGATTCGAATTTGGGATCCGTCTAATTCGATATATTTATTGCGTTATGATCCACACGAAATTCTGTGGTTGAGTTTATGCATTAATTGAGCTTTAGAGTATAGGATTTACGAAAGCATTAGTGATTCAAACCTCGAACGGTAATATCTCGGAAGTGAAAGTATGTGACATGGAGCGTTCTCTTCCTGACAACCACAGAATTATGAGCTGAGATTTCAAAGAGTGAGGAGGAGAGGGAAGATAATCACGAATATAAAGAGTGTTTTTCTTCACAATTGTCCAAAACACGGGTCCGGCCAGGTACAATTATCGGCCAGGAATACCATTCTTCGATATCTGCCGAACCTAGAAAAGGACAGCGGAGCTCGAAGACCTCGGGCGCCGAGAAGTGTAAACATAAATGATCCAATAACAAATCTTCTTTATTTTCGATTATTTTTTTATGGGACTGTAGTTTCGAATCGAAAAGGAAGAGAATAAACGTATCAAAGAATTTTACCATTTTTATTTACTATAGCGTTTACAAGAAGCATGCACCGATGCGTTTTCAGACACGCGTACAATACGCCTGACCGCTGATCGCTGATCGCTGATCAGTTCCCCTTCTAGACGATCGATGTGGTTCGTCGATGCAGATCTTTCTCTTGATTAATGGATTTTTCGGTCTCGAACGCGGTACGACCGAATCAGTCGTCCCGTTGCCGCAATCGTACCAAAATCTTGACAACGTGACTTGATTCATAAAAAAAATCACAATAAAAAAAAGGAATGGTACCTGCTTTCTTTGCTCGCAACTTATCGGAACGCTGAGACTCGTCGTAGACACGTTCGTTGGCAAACAATGGTTACGTGCTTTTTGAGGTGGTTCTGTTTCTGCCGTTTCCATTTCGGACCACGAAACACCTCGCGTCTCCTTAGTGTGCCAGTGAACATGTTCCGAGGGGGACAAAACATGCATCGGAGCATCATCAAGTCGAATCGAGGTGTTCGTGGATCAATTGGTTTTCCAAACGAACTGGTTTTGTTGATAAATTGCAGTCAGCATCGACAAACGAATCTTCTCGTCGATCAAGTGTTCGCGAGGTGCCCGCTCATTCTGAAAACATACTCATCTATCGGGGTGTTGTTCAAATGGTTAACTGTTAGCCGCTTTCGGGTTACGTTGCGAACCAAGAGTTTGTCAATTTCGGTAAGACCATCCGGTGGTTTTGGTACTCGTTTGGTACTAAACCAAATTTGGTACTCGTCAATATCGTTTCAATAATCGTTAATAGTACTAAACTCTCGTTCTCAGAGTCAGCGTTAGACTAGTCTAAAATTCGGTAATAAGACGCGTTCGGTTCGAGTCGAGTCCGGGATTAACACCAGTTAGAAGATTTTTCGTCGCGACGGTGATTAATCTTCAATTTCGTAAATACGTAATCGGGAATTTAGTCGAATCGTGGGTCGAGTTAGGTATCTCAGTTCTTCATCGAAGTACTTCGGTCATAATCGGTTGAGATTCGGTCCGAAAACGGGTTGAGTTCTCTGTAAACAGAGAATATTCGTTGGTTAGAATCGCATACGAACAAAGAACGAAGCAGTTGTGAAATTAATAGTCCAGTCAATGAATGCTCGTAAGGAGGGTGTAAAGGAAAATGGAAGAGGAACAAAATTCACCCCGCCCACCTCCTAGGAGTTCTAGCATGTTTACCTCCTAACTAGTCCAAACAAAGTCCCAAATTTTTGTGATAATTTGCAAAATTGCTCAATAATAGTAGCATCACAGATCGAACCAGTGCAATGAAATCATTATTATTCGTTATTCCACAAATTGTCGATCGAGATCAAGGAAACAAACAATTACCTTAATTGTTACGAAGATATACGATGCATCCATCCGTCGCTCTCGTTGGAGCCCGCGCATATCGTCCCCGCGGCTACTGAACAATGTGTACTTTCCATGTGCAGTCGACTAGCAAGGAGGGCAGGACACTGTAAAAAGGACGAGGATATGTAAGGCTGAGGGTAGGTTCTAGCGATTGTGATCCGACATTGAAAATCACTGTAGAGAACTGACTGCAAGCTGGCCGACACGGTGAGCATGGTGGAGGCGTGGGTGGTGGGCAAGGCATACAGGGAACCAGTTTCTTGGTACAAACGTAAGTGACGCACGGCGGCGGCGGGGGACAGGGGGGCGGGGGCGGATGACAGGTCACGATTACCTTTGGTGGGCAAGGAAGCGGGCAGCACGGTGGACAAGGCGGACAAGGCCGTAGGTAAACCTAATTTTCAGTGGTTATTAAGTTAGCTGCGATGACAAGACTACGCTGCTGGCTTAATAAATTTACATGGCAATTAGGTTGACTGCAGTTCAGCCTACTCAGGACTTTCATTCTTATTCCTCGCGCATTGTGTTCTTTGATTCATCCCCCAAGAAAATTTCCACCCTCAACGTTGTTCTTCAAAGAGTAACTCCCCTCCCCAAAAAAAATGAAGGGTTTCCTCGTTCATTTTGGGTCTGTCGAATTTAGCCTTAATTATAGGACCTCAAAAATCGCTAAATTTGTCACTGACTGACAGATCATCAAAACCTTTTGGGTACTTCCCATTGACCTACAAGCTTGAAATTTGGTACACAGGTCCACCATAACAAACACTCAAAGGAATAATTATCAAAGTTTGAAATTTTACTTGACAATTGATGAAATTTCAACAAAAATTGATGAAATCCCAACAAAAACATCCTGTGAACGGGAGCCAAGTTCCTATGGCCGTAAAAAGTTGTAAGATCAAACAAAATACTGCAATACTGTGAAATAACGTTTGTAAAAATTAGTTTAAATTAGTTACTTTTTAAACCAGTGGGCATAAAAGGTGTTAAGTAGCCCTTTCGTTCGATGATCAAACTGTTCATTTGATGGTCAAGAAGAATAAATAAGAAAATATTTTATTGATTAAAAGTTCATCACTTGATTAAAGTTCTTCATATTTATTAGAGTCCGTTCAGAATCTCTGAATGCAAGAATAATAGTTGGCAGTGATGAAGAAATTGGAGAATGATGTAAATGATAATTGTTTTTATTGAAACTCACTGCTGTTTTGGTTGGTTTAGGGGGACATCGCGGCGGACAGGGTGGTCTGCAGACGATGCAAGGTGGGCACGGAGGTGGTGCACACGGTGGTGGATAACAACATGGAGACGGGGAACAACACACCGATCTGGGACATTCAGACACGCTTCCGCAGCATCCTCTGCGAATTAAATAATTATTGTATACTTTGTGTAAATATACAATAGTGGCCACGAGTTATCGGTACAATAATTAGTGATATAAAATTTTCGCCACCTCCGTAAAGACATTAAACATTCGGTTGATATAGAATAACATCGTGTTTCCACGGTAACCGTGGCTTATGCGTTAGAAACTGCCGGAATCCGATGCATTTCGGAGAATATTAGGGTAATCTTTGTTCTTAAAGAAAGGTTTTTCATTTTTAACACGCATTGTAGCTGAGACAGTTAAATTATTTGATAGTGTATTTTTTATTACGAAGAAAGATTGAAGCGTCGCTTTGTGGTAAAGAAGGCAAGAAACGTTTGTTATTTCGCCGCGAGTTTTCGATTCGACGCGTACATAATCCCGTTCTATGACAAATGGATTTTTCCAGCGCCGCGCCGGCGAGCTTTTACAGCGTCCAGATATCGATCGGGCAGCAATTTATCAGGATTCAGCAGATTCCGTGATAGATATACATAAGAAGCAAATTTACCTGCTCATCACGGCGTTTGCGGGGTACTGGTGCTGCGAGTGGAATTATGTCGACATATTTCCACAGGGTTTCCATAAATTTGTGGTCTGTCATCAAACCCCCGACGATAGATGAGTCCCTATCCAACGAGAGTCGACGGCATCGGTGTGCTCCGGGATCATTCGCTGACACTTGAAATTTTGATAATGACGGCCGAGGAATGGTCTGATCTGATGTGTTGTAAATGATTTTCTTTGTTTCGCCCGTTGCCCGGGGATAACAGATGTTCACCTGTCTGACCGATCGTTTCGCTATGCAACAAAGCAGCGTCGGAAAATATATAGGGTGTCCGAAAGATGTTGTACTTCCTCGAAAGAGGTGATTCCTGTACATTTTTCCGTTGTAGACGTTGTTTCGTTTATTTATCAAAATCAATACAAACTCATTTCACGTTTCATTCGGAAGTAATTACAAACGATTCTCTGAGTGCATAGTACATTCGGCCTCGATGCACTTTTAGCATAGACACGAATCGCACAGTTAACCCTTTCGGAAATGATCACTATTAGCCAGTGGCGCAGCTGGGATGTAATCTTGGGTTATAATAATTAAAATATATAATAATAAAATATCTAGGGTTATTCCGCGATTTTAATTTTGGAAGCTAAATATTTTTTTCTTGCTAGGGGGCCAAGTCCCCCCCCGGATGCGCGCCAATGCCATTAGCATATATCAGGATAGGGTACATACGGCAGCTAAACAGAGATTTGAGATTTTCGCGTACCGGCATCATACAATTGTCACATTTCAGGCCCTCGGGTGCGAATCAATAATATTTACGAGGCGTATTGACCGTTTAGAAGGGGTTCAAACGCATTAATCAATATATTGAAGCATATTGAGATAGAAATTTTGATTGAAGCGCATTGACGGGAGCCATATTGATGCGCGCATTGACGTTTAGGAGGTTTATTGTCTGTTATCATCTCACTAGAAAATGATGCGATATGGTGCAAGATTTCTCGCGCATGCGCGAGCGAAACAGTTACTGTATCTATATTACGATGATCAGGTAGCAGAGCCCTGAGACACAGCTCGCAGATGAACTTCTTAACAGTAAAAACACGTCACCTACTCAAAGATTGGATGCTTCCGTGGTCCGGCATCGTACAGTTGTTGCTGACGAATAGACTGTGGATCTTTATGCAAAATAAAAAATGTTCGCATTGATTGCAGAACTAAAATCCGCAGTCTACTGATGAGCCCTTAGGGTGTAAACCGTGTTCTTTCGGAGTGGTTTCGCAAGCATCGCTTCATCGGGGATGAGAAACCTGGGGGAAACAACTGGAAAGGAGCACGAGCCACAGCGTGAAAGCCTCGAATAGAAAATCGCGGCATCTTTTCTCTTCTCTCTTGATTGCTGCCATATGGAGTTAGACGCGAAAGGGTTAAACGAGTGTGAGGACATTCACGTGACGCAAAATCCAGGACCATTCGGCGGCTGAGCCGGTATTCCTCGTCTGTTCATGCGACAGGCGTGTTCCTCGAGACGTTGGGCAGCTCTGTACTCGTCCTGTTTGATGTCGCTCCAGAGTCGTTCCGCGGTTGCGCTGGCTCGCGGCCATATTCTCGGATGCACGTTGTTCCTGAACAGGAAATTAAAGATGAGCCGATCGTGCCTCGACCCGATATCAATCAGGTGGGGGCGTGGGTAGGGGTTGGGGGGTGTTTTGGGTTAAAGAGCGAACGATCATTACTTGTCAACGAACTCGCCCCACATGCAAGCCTCCCCGCCGAGCATCAGGTTGGTCACGTTCCTCGAGGAGGGGAACCCGAGCGGGTCGCACTTGTAGAACTTTTTCCAATCGCCGCCGTCCGCGAGACGGTTCAGATACCAGCACGCGGACAGCAACACAGGATGTCCGGCCTTGGTCGCGCTCTCCAGCTCCTTCGACCAGATACCCGTCCACACGTGCACCACCGTGTTCCTCGGCAACACCACACCGTTGTCGAACACCTGCGAATAGCGATGGGATTTGAATCGCTTCGAATCGCTTCGATTCAATATTTACGAGAAACAATTCGAATCACTTGCAACACAATTCGGACGAAATCAGATTATGGAAAAATCAGGGCGCGATAGGAAAAGAAAGTTCACCTCTTGCCACACGATGGAATTCGCCTCCAACGAGTCCGCGATACGAAGAAGTTTGGCGATATATTCTCCCTCGAGGAGGGCAAAATTCCTGGACATGTTATGCGCCAGCATGTACGCGGTCACATTTCGATTGCTCTGCCAGCAGTCGAAGGGAACCTCGTCGCCACCCAAATGAACATACTGGTCAGGGAAAACTTGGACGATCTCGGAGAACAGATTCCGCAGGAACTCGTACAGATGAGGGTTCGTCGGGTTCATCGGACCTAGTTTCCCGTTAGGCTTGCCCTTGGAATCTGGTGCAAAGTCGATTGTTTGTTAAAAAGATGTTTTCAAAGAAAAGAAACAGTTCGTAATTGTTGTTATCCGTGACCCGGCGGTGATCATGTAGCCTTTCATCCTGTGTTTGGACATTATTCCTTTCCATATCATATGCGACATTTCTTTGAACATTTTTTCGTACAACTCTAAAGCGACACTTGACCTCCTCGATCGGTGAAAATAAGAGAAATGAAATGAGAACTGCTGCTGCAATATTTACCATAGCAAGTGGTCAATAGTTCAGGGTAGGCCAAACCCCAAGATCTAGTGTGTCCAGGAGTATCGAATTCGGGCATCACTCGGATTCCCCTCAGCCTGGCGTAATCAACGATCTTCTGGATGTCGTTTAGGGTGTAGATCATCGTGGAGTGGTACGCCCCCTTGACGGACAATTCAGGATACCTGGAGCTCTGATACGGGAAACTGTTGTCGTCCACGATGTGCCAATGAAAGACGTTCAGTTTGTTATAAGACATCGCGTCCAGAGTCAACAATATGTCATGGATAGGTAGGTAATGACGGGAGGTGTCCAAGAGAAGTCCACGATGTTTTAGCTTCGGTCGATCCCGGATAGATTGACATCTTATCTTTAACTAAACACGTTCAAGATGGATGACTAACTTCGCTTCCCGTTGAGCAAATTCTATTAGGTTGTGGCATATGAAATGTCCGGAGAAAAGCTATTACTGTCTAAAGGTTTATTATGTAGATCGCTCATTGAGTTATAAAACCAGTCCTTCAAAAATAGGATGTATTTTTAGAATTCTCATTTAACTTGCAAATCAATTTTATTTCAACGACAATTAGACTGCGGATAGCAAACTTGAGTAGATGAGATTGAAAATTGTTGGACAATTTGACAAATTGAAGATGTCGATAGATATTTTGTATAATGATCCGCGGTCTAACGAGTAAAACTAATAAAATGCTCTGCGAACTCACGTTAGGTCCGTCGCTAGCTGGGAACAAGAGCTGCGAGAAGGTTTCGAGTCCGCGAAGAACACCCCACACCGAATCTGCCATGAGATTGACGACTGTCGACGTCTCGCTGATGCTGAGATTGTCTGCGAACCAAGTCATGCAGGGCAACATGCAGCCGAATATTGCAAAATCATTGCTCGTAAACGTAAAAATTGGACTTTCGAAGATGATCGCACTCTAGATTGATCTTTCATCTAGCCCAGATTTCCGGCCCAGTTGTTTCCATGAGAGCCACTGCGTTTGCTTTACAGATCACGTTCTCGGGCAAAAAGCGAAACGTATATAATCACCAAGAGAAAAAAATAATAATTGGCGATGACGTCAGTTTCGTTCTATTGACACCGAACAATTTTTCCTGCTCTATCGCAGACATGGCATTCTTTTCCACGCGTTAACTATTAATCGAGCGATCACGAGGTCCCACGTGGACGTGCAATTGCGAGCAACTGGCGTGCGAGAAACACGAGTACGACAGAATCGATGCCAGCTTATTGTTAGATACGATGGAACGATGAAATTTGAATTAACTTACATGATTCCTTCATCTGCAAATGAGGCCAGTGATTGCCATCCTTCTCGCAGGGTTCAACCAAACGGATGTCGATGGCAGTGAGCGTGCCTTTGCTGGTGCTGTTATCGCGCGGGGATCTAGCATGACCTTGCGCGATGATCTTCGCTATTCGTGCTTCCGTCAAAATAATCGCTTTGTACCTTTCGATCGCGTCGGCCACTATATCGCATGTCTCGGCGACTACCTGGTTGACAAATTGCACAACGCGAGTATTAAAGTAGTAACAGGTCTACAGTCTACACGCGTGTCTGTATCTACGTATCGGACAGTGCGCGAACAACTTATCTGATTATCCTCTCTGCGATGATCCTAAATAAAAAAATATATACAAAAAGCTTTTTAAAAACCACGCTTGTATTAAAATGCACTGAAAAGGAGAAAATAATTTTTTGAGACATTAGTGACTATAAATCTAAAAAAATTATTTTCTCTTTTCAGTGCATTTTAATATATAAGCGTGGTTTCTAAAAAGTTTTTTTATCACAGAAAAATGCCAGGAATATAAGTTGTCGATAAAAAAGTAATGAAAACTAAAGAAGTTTTGTAATTGGATTAGTAGTGGTTCACACCGATACGTTTCGGCCGCCCGATCCGTATTTACATGCTGTCCTTTTCTATATTCGGCTTCGATTGTACTCTCGGCGCGGTAGACGCAGTCATAAAAAAAATAGTGTCCCTACACGATATGTCTCCGTGCAGAACCCGAGCCGTTGGAAAAATATCGCGACTTTCCGTTACTGTACAAACGGAATACGCGAATGATTGTATTTATGCGAGAGACCGGTATCGTGGATAAAAATTGATAGGATTCGATTGAACTGTATCTGTGTTCGTAAGTTCGTACGAATACGTTCGCGGGCCATTGTCACTTTGCAGCATCGTCTGCCACGAAACGAGCGGCGCGGCGTTCGATCAATTTTAATCATCTTTGATTCGTCGATGGAAGGATCGGCCGGTTAACGGGTTGAGAAATTGAGATCTCTGAACGGTTCTCACGCGCGAGAACAGGGGAACCGAATGCGTGGAAACGGAGTTAGTTGATGCGTTCGCTCGCGCACAGCGGGTAAGTCCCGCATGTATATGCAACAGGCATGAATGTGTAACGCGATTCTGTATGCCGCGGGTGATTTCCCTTGGCCGTGGTATCGATACGATGCCCCCGGTAGGAAAAAAGCAAACGTACGCGCGATAACGCTTATCCTCGCAGACAAGGTGTGCACGGGCCGAGAAGATCGAATAAAAGAAAAATATGCTGCTCGAATATTTCACTCGTATTCGAACATTACGCACGGTAGTGGCAGGGAATAGAAGCGTGGTTCTGGATCTGCGTCAGCAGATCGCGGAATACATCGGACCAATACGTCTCAATGAAAGTTTTATCAAATTCTCGTGTTATTCACAGTTCACAGCAGCTCGACCTCCTTACCAACAATTTCCACCGTAATCCCAGTTTCTACAATCTGATGAAAGACGATCTAATTATCTCCAAGCCAGTCGCTGCTAATGACTGATCTGTTCGCATGAACGTCCACGGGATATTCGCTCCAGCTTCGATAAATGAGCCGTTCAACGTAACACTGGTGTAGGTCTAAGACCCGGTTCGAAACGCTGAAGATACGGTGATCTATGTAATTTTTGTTTCAAGAAATTATAAAGCGACTTTCTCTCTCGAAATTTTATGGTAACTTGTTCTGTACTCGAGGAATGTAGAAATTGAATGAAGAGATTCGTTTAAAATCATTGGGAATGATTCAAGAGCAAGGACATTGGGTTCAAGATCATTCTTCCTCATGTTGCGGCGTCGTGCCGGTCAAAACCTACTTGGAAACACTTAATTGGGAAGTTACACCCTACCCGCCGTATTCACCAGACATTGCTCCTTCTGATTACTACTTGTTTCGATCGATGACGCGTGGCCTGTCTGAGCAGCACTTCACGTCATACGAAGATACCAAAAATTGGGTCGATTCATGGATAGCGTCAAAAGATGAAGCGTTCTTCCGACGCGGTATCCGCATGCTGCCAGAAAGATGGAAAAAGTAGTTAAGACGATACTTTGAATAAAACATAAGGTACCGTTCTTTCGCAATAAATGCCCAATTTGAGGTGAAAAACGGCGGAGACTTATTTGCACTCCCAATACTATTACCAGACAGCGGATCTAATTAGAACGTTTTTAGCCACAAAAATGTCGTAGAAGGGAAAAGAAAATGTATATTTTTTCTATGGCTACATTTATTTTAATGCTTAAATATTGAGTACAAACGAATAAAATTTTATTTCACCTAAAATGAAACGCGCGTAACATTCATATTTGTAAAATTTTGTTAAAAACCTTCGTCACGAGTCTGGCTCGTCAAACTACTGCAAAGTGTTTTTCACAGAGACCCGCAGTCTAGTGATAAGTGGACTGCGGATCTTCACGCGAAAGATAAAAAATAAAATCCGTCACTTTGACGGGTCCGGTGAATCTAGTGATAACAAGTTGCAGGATACTCACGTTGAACTGAAAGGTGGATGGTCTGAGATGGTAGTACGCGTTTCCTAGACGCCTGAAGGTCGGCAGCGGCCATGGTTCACCCTGCGTGGCCTGCACCCATGCTCCGGCATCCGGGTTCAAGGTGTTCCCCCGGCAAACGATCCCAGCCAGCGAGAGCAACAATCCCAGCGTTGTCGACCGCATGTTTCAATCGCGAATGATGTCCCAAGTGTTTACGGAGAACCGATGCGTCGCCACCGAGTGGTCAACGTCTACTGAACGCGGCGAACGATGCGTACGAGAGTGGTAACGACCTTAGCCTGCGCCACTTAACTTTCATCAGTTCGGCCGAACCGGACTGCTCACGGTCAAGTATAACTGTGCACAGCTGGAAAGATGGCCCCGGGAGGGAGGGGAAGGACACCGGGGGCACCAGAACCAATTCGTTGGGTCCTCCTTCGAGCATCAACCCTCGTCCACACAGGAAACGATACCGCGCCCAGAAATCCTGAAAATTTGCCAAAATTCACGGTTCAACACCAGTTCTGGATAAAATACACATTATACAGATAAATTGTTTTTCTAGCTTTTCAAGTAGTACATTACATTGTTTGTGACCTGGATACTTTTGAATTATTTTGAATTATTGATATTTCAGAGGGGACCAGTCAATCTTTTACCGTGACCCATTGTTGAAAATTTCACAATATTTCAATTCTAGAACACGCAAAATATTAAGTGCTTGTCGACCTGAATACTTTGACGTCTTAACGCTAAACTGGAAACACACAAATTTGAATTTTTGCTATCAGTTTGACGCAGCAGTCAGCACTACGGTTCACGTTTTCCACTTAACCGTAATCCTATAGATAGAAAACAAGCATGTACCCTGCATAGATACAACATATTACAAACTGAGCAATGATATATTATACAAAAATTAACAAAATTGGATAATGTGCTGTCTTTTTGTGGCGGAGTGTATTTCAAATATAATACACATATAAGTGGGACATATAATCCTACTTATTTTTTGAAACCCTGCTATTTAACCCTCAACTGGTATACTGGGATGGTATACTCTAGAGACTCCCACGAAATTTCTGTACAGTAACTGTCTCTACTGTACTCAATGAAAATTGCAAATGTCAACATTTTTTAACTTCTTCCGAACAAAGATTCGAAGATTCATCAATCTGTTTAGTTTGTTTATCTAAATGCTTTAATGCTGTTTCAACTTTGCTCTGACAGATTTTATTTTAATCAACGGTGCTTCTAAATTTTCCAGAGATACCAACGCGTTTCAAGAATTATCCTGCAGAACGCTCCCACTTGAAATACATATTATCTTATTTGGCCATTGTGTCATCGTTATCTCTGCATCACGTTGAAAAGTAGTCAACAAAGATTTGTATGTGCATGTGGTTGTCTACTGTCTGAATCGTCTCGATTTGACCTATGACCATGACTCCGACAGCTAGTGTATGTCTATTGATCAGCGGTGCTCTATACTGATCCGCAATGTAAGCAATCTTCTAAAATTTCCAAAGCCGAGCAGTACGAATAATATAATAAAAACGCAACAGCGCTAATTTTGTTCGATGGTGTGATAATTTAACTTGAAAGTAGTGTAATAGTTAGTGGTGTGCGAAACCTATATGAGGTCGCCATGAGCGAAAGGGTCAAAATAAGTAGCAGTCAAGGAACTTACTGCTTTGAAGCAAATTTCAAATGAAACACTTGAAATAGTAGAGAGTTGTTTTGGCAAGAAAATTGAAAGATAATTCTGGTACTGTTAGATAACTACTGGTATAGATAAAGTGTTAAGAAAAAACCTAAATTTCTATTTCACTTTAGTCTTGAAAATTTTTATTTTGCATGAAGATCCGCCGTCTGGCAATAACGATTCGAAGATTAGAAATACAAGTGAGGTTAAATGAAATTGCGGGCGTCAATTCTTCAGCTCCGTGGAGAGCAATCAGTCCTTGGCCCGAATGTGTTCTGAAGTATTCTTCCTTTCGCAGATTGGACCGCGTAACATGAAACGGGGATCTTAATCTTTGATGGGACGTCGACACGAGATCGGAATTCTTCGAGATTCGCTGCTCGGGAAGCTGTTCTGTGTCGGGATCACTGGACTAAAGTGCTACCGTGGTCTGCGAAGCTGCTGGGTATTTTTGGAAGAGGATGTTGTGGATCTAAGCGGCGGGTATTTATGGGATCGTGTTGGTTCTAGCCTAGCCGTAACATAGTACATATAGCAAAGTGCTAGAGCGCCGAGCTAAAGGTTCCAAGAACGATCGTATGTACCGATGAAGTGTAAGAGAATAAATCACATTTTCGTTTCGATACCACATTTTCATTTAGTATCTACCGAACACGATGAAAAGTAAATATTGAATCTCTTTGGTATATTTCGTATCTCTTCTTATTATTGTCCTTCGTTGCGCTTTTTAATAAGGTGTCTCGGAATCGCAATCACATTTTTAGATCTCTAAGGTCGTCCTCATTCCTAACGTATCTCTGGAACAGGGTACCACACATCTACATGGGTATGTTGATTGTGCTATGCATGAGAAGTTCACATTGCTACGAACTTTTAAATAAAATTCATTAACTACGATTAGATTAACCGATTATCTGAGTTCAATAATCGTTCCGAATTATCCGGGCGCGATTAGTTTTATCGTTGAAACAGTATTTGGCACTTTGAATGCTTATCTTCGTCCAAATAAATTGTTATGTGCAGTCGATAAATCCGACGGCATCCCATTGGATTCGGCTATTTGCAACTTACCAAACAATCGATCCATTACCCATTGTTTTTCATTTAACCCTCGGCCAACGGACGATTTTTAACCGACTTCGAAAAAGAAGGACGTATGTGCCTTTTTTCGCTTTTTTTTCTATGTATGTTCACCGTTTACGCCGAGGTGGATGGACCATTCGGAACGAAACCTTTTGCAACTTGTAGAGTATGTCCCCGGGGGGTGGTCCCGTGAAAAAAATTGAATCTATACTTTTTAACACCTAGTGGTCTACCTGCTGCAGATTTTTTTATATTTATGGCCCTAAAATCTGAATCTTGATTAAAGTCATATTTGAATTGCATGACGTGGGGTTTTGACATTTCTAATTTTATGCAGTATTTATCACCGAACCAAGTGCTTTGACACGCAACTGGCTCATAATTGCTTTTACGTATTTTAAACTTAATGGGAAAAAATGCCGCAGTAAAACGTACACCTACAGTAATAGGTATATTTGCCCTATCTCTGACTAGGTATATCGAGCTCGAGTCGATTCCTCGGAGAGTAACTGTAACGCTGCCCTGTAACGCAAGAATTTCACTTCCGGATTCGATAGTATGCGAATTGAAGTGAACAGTCCCGTGTTCGGCCGGGTGCGTTTCGAGCGACGCACGCACCGCTTCTAAATTAATTGGAGAACGAGGCTCGCCGGAGTGTGCGATCCGTTCGCGATATCGTCGGCAATATCGAGGCAGTGCACGGAGGCAGCAGCCGAGAGTGCAAAGGTCGACGATCGCTCGCATTATCGGATACGGACGCCGATGCGATGCGATGCGATGCGATGCGATGGATCGTTACGATTACCGTCTGTGCTAAAGAGGAATATCTTCTGGTCGCTGTGCGGCGATCGCGAGCAAAAATCGCGAACAAATGAAATCGCCCGATGATGACGATTAGTTTACCGAGGCTCTGCCCCTCGCTGTATAAACAATAAACGCGGAGATCGTTAAGAGTACGTACGCTCAAGCCGATTGTCTCTCGCACAATAAATCGCCGCGCGTCGCAACATCTATTGTCGCGCGTGTCACTGCAATGTGCATAGAAGCATTTGCATTCAATGCAAAATTTCCTATTGCCCGTGGCGTGCATCATTCGCGCCCAGATTGCGCCCACTTCCGCGGAAACCATTACAGTCACGATCCCGAACGAATTAGAGCCGCTCACGCCTCCGCGTTTTCTACGAATTCTGCCAGCGTCGAGTCGCTTTAATTCATTCGTTGCCGCAGTGAGGTACTTAACCCGAAAAATCGGAAAATAGTCAATAGGTCAAAGTTTGAGATCATTTCGAAATGTGCCGAATTCACACAGCTGAGGGTTAAAATGATTACAAACGGTTTCCTGCTAATCACAGTTATGCACAGTTTATGAACTATTCGCGGATAAAATAAAATAAGAAACTCCGAAAGAGGAATGATTCGGCAATGACCCGATTCGTTCCGTTCATTGTTCATACACATCGCCAGAAATCACAGAGTTTTCTGTTAAGTAAACAATCGAGTATTCCTCATCGCAGTAGTTTATGCTTGGAACGTATAGTCGGAGGATTAAAAAGGATTACCCGTTCACGGCAATTTCGCGGAGATAGTTCTGATACTCTCGCGCGATGGGCCGTGCCGCGAAATCTAGATAGATGCAATTATCTCGAGTGTGTGCGTCAAATGGACGCGTGTGTGTGCGGAGGTTGAATTAATTATCCTCCACGGAGTTAAGGTAATAACAAGCTGTTCATCTTCCAGCTTCATAGAATGAACTCGTTGAAGGCTAAATATCAGTCCGGCTGGGTTTCATCAGCGAACACGCGAACGGAACAGTGTCGCCTGAGCGCAAAGGAGGTGGCGTTCCCGATGTCACGTGAACTAACTTTTGGCTGCTCTTTCCCATGCTCTTTCCCAGAAATTTTTGTCTTTTTCCTATGTTATCCAGTAAATTTGGACGAGAAGATGTTTCAAAAGTTATAAGTGTTTAAAGTTGACAAGCTCGCGGTAATAACGATATTTAATTAGTTGGTTTGGGGTTAGGTCGGGTCAGGGGGAAGGCGGCTTGGGAATCTCCAAATCACCTCAGGAACCGCCTCCTTCAAGGTTTTCCGACATTTTTCGGATTTTTGGGACAGCCTGTATGTATGCACATATTCCGGGACAGTCGCTATTTGACAGATCCTCCGGGACCCCTAAGTCGTTGGGTCAACAAGGTTTTATTAAACGATACTCGAAATTCAGAGTAGCAGGGTTCAACCCCCCGTTCCCCTCCTCCCGAAGATTAGCCTGTGGTGTGGAGGAATGAAAAAGCTCGGCGGGGAACGGGGGTGGATGGGGGCGAAAGCTTTCGTAACGCCTGTGTTATCAAAGAAGCCACGCCGGACGATCGTAAAATACGGGCTTGCGCATTTCCTTCGTCTTCCGCGAGCCACGACAACGATTTCCAACTTTTCGTCCGGTGCTGCGACGAGCAACCCGTCCGACGAACGCTTTCCCCTATTTCGAACGGAAAATTTTTTAAAAATTCTAGTCACCCGGACAAAATCGGACACAAGCAATTTATTTCGTGGATACATGATTTTAAATATATTAGTTACAATTTTTGCTTCAGAATGGAAAGATAACGTAGATAACGTAGAAATGTAAATATTAAAACAGCTAGCTTGATTTTTCTCGAAAATGGATATGGACCACTTTCAAAATAAACGGCTCAAATATTGAAGGAATGAAAGAGAGCGTCAAAGGACTATAAACTTTTTATTGCAAACTGCCGTTAATGAATACGAACCAGAGAGATGAAGTGGATACTCGTCTAGATTTGGTCGGAATGATATCAATGACTCTCTGACGAACGTATAAAATCCGTGATTGAGATAATACAGCTTTCGGTGCACGTGTAGAACGATTGAACGAACTTCCAGTTTCGTGAGACCGTGGACGACGCGACGCCGAGGGACCACGAATTGCTACGGCACTGCTCGGTGAATCGTAGCTTCATTGATTGCGATGTCGTACACCGGGTCGACGACAGAGTCGTGTTATGTAGATAAAAACGCTTTCTATACGTAAAATTGAGTACGCGTCGAGTGGGTTCGCAGGCTTCTATACAGTCTACGATAATAATTTATCCGTAATTTTCGCGTGTGTGCGACACGCGTACTAGCGTGTCCCGTTTGCTCTCTGTTTACAGGAGATAACGTTTCTGCCAGCTTAACAAAATACATAGGTACGGCTCGTTCTACATTCTAACGAGGGAGGTCAAGAGGGACGTGTCACGGGTGGTCAAGAATTAGAATCAGGCCGTCCTTCAAACAGGAATGCTGGCCAGAAGATGAATGAATGCGGTCGCTATTCGAGGGAACGCTAAGAGGGAGGAAAAAACTGACCCGCGGCGCGAGCTCTATAATGAGGACACTCGTATCCCCGAGATAAAAAAAGATATCACACTAGAGGAGCGCCCTCCTTTTCCCCTCCTTTTCCTCTCCTGTTCCTCGAGCTATCCCGAATAACGCATAAACAAAAATTTGTCGATTCCGAGTGGAACTCTCCATCCCTTGTCGGAGCCGTTTCCTCGGGGCTGAACGACCCGGAGGAACTTGATCCATTAAATTTTACCGGCGAACATATAAACGGGTAGACAATAGGAAGATAGCGAGCGGATAAAAAGCCTCTCCACCCTCTCCAACTTTACAACACCGGTCTTATCATTCCGGACCCGGGGCCCTGTACGTATGCACGCGACGACGATCATGCTAATGCATTTACGTCGTCCGTCCGATCTTCCGTTACTATCGCATGGGATTTCTATGAACGTTTTGAGGAGTCGGAGCCAGGTGTCGCCGCACGGTTCGGTCGCGTAACTGAGGGGGGTGGGGACCGAGAATTCTCCGTGTATAAATAAATGGAATGAAATAAAAACGGGAGAAACGAGAAAGGAAGGAGGAAGGAGGGGGGAAGGCCTGCCGTCCGAAAATCTGGCGATGCTGCGCGTCGCGGCGGCATGGATCCGGCACGGTCGCATCTGCGCGATAGGGAGGGTTCCACGGAGCTCCATGGTGGGGCGGATCGTGCCGAGGGGAGGCTCTCTCTCGGACTCTATGGTAGAGGGGTGGTTTCGGAGCAGAATCGAGCGGAGGTGCCGGTGTCGTGATAGTAGTAGTCGGTCGTAAACGACGCCGATGACGTCGGCGGAGGGCGCTGCCGGCGCGGTCGACTTTAATCGCTGCTAGTAGTAGTAGCCGGGTGGTGGTACTGGTGGTGAGAGTTCGTAGTGGCGTGCGTACACGCGACGCGCTCGTGTACGGGGGGATAGGGAGCTTTTACAGCGTCGGTGGGTGGGTGGTTGTGCTGGTGGATGGTTGTGGATGGTGGTGGTGGCGGCGAACCAGAGTGAGAGACCGGTGGATAGACAGACGGAGAGGGAAAGAAAAAGCGCCGGGAGCGACGAAGAGAGAAAGAGAAAGGCAGAGAGAGAGAGAGAGAGATAGAGAGAGAGAGAGAAGAAGCGAGAAAGCGAGGAGCCGGCGGCGGTGAAGCGAAAGGGTGTTTCACTCGGCTCATATTAGAGTAGTCTGTCAGTGCGCGCGGTTCCGTGGTGGCGCGGCTCTCCGTTTGGTGCGAGGTGGTTGGCCGGTTGGTCGAAAGCGCGTTTTCCGGCACGCTCGCGGGACGCTCGCACCGGTGTGCTGGCACGACACGCGACACGCGACACGCGACACGCGACACGGAATAGCTCTCTCGAGTTGGTTCGATTCGGTGCGGTTCGAGTTTAGTCGAGACGAGTGGACGGTACGCGGCCGGTAGACTCGGTACACGGAACGCCGGTCAACGGCTCGATCGAGAGCAAGGGTGGAAAACGAGGAGCGAGAGAGCGAGCGAGCGAGCCAGCGTACGAACGGGGCGAGTCACGAGGGAGAAAAGGAGAGACAGAGGGTGCGTAGGTGTGTGCGCGCCGGCGACTGGTGGCGGCACACACAGAGCGAGAGAGCGAGAGCGACAGAGGGGTAGAGAAAGATAGTGGTGCACGGAAGTGGCGGTGCCAAGTTGTGGTGGATGGTGGATAGTGGAGGTTCGGGCGGTAGGTTGGATCGGTCGGTCGAACGTTGGTCTTGGTGGTCGTCGGCGTCCCGGCACGGATTGGGAAACGCGAAGAGAAGACAGGAAGATAGGAGGAAAGGAAGAGGAACGTACGGAGAGCGGATTATCGAGAAAACGGCAGCAGCAGTAGCGGCAGCACCATCACCGGCACCTCTAACAGCAGCGGCAGCAGCAGCAGCAGCATCGGATTCGAGAAGAGACGAGACGACGCGTCGACGGGACCAGAGAGAAGAGACGGAAGCGAGGATGAGATCGATAAGGAGGGAGTCGAGGTGCGGGTTTCGCGAAACGGGGACGCCGCGCCGCGCGTAGAGACGCGGCTGGTAAACATACGCGCGTAAAATACTCGCGTACGCGCGCACTCACGCACGCGCCGACGGTCGCGCGAGTCGAACGATCGCAGGGAGGACTCACCCTCGTCCTGAGGATCCGACGCCGGAGGACGAGGGAGAGAGGAGAGATCGGCAGACGCGGAGAAAGAGGGAAGAACGGACAGGTATCGGTCCGGAGTGCACGGATTCGAGAGAACGGGATCGTCCTATCTTTCTCTCTCTTCCCACCGGATCCCCACAACCCTCCGCCCACCGCCCCTCGATCTCTCTCGATTCATCTCCGCCACTCGATGGGCTTTGCCGGCGAAAGAAGGTCAAAGATCGATCGTCGAGTACGAGGGTCGTGACCTCACGCACACATTCGCACACGCGCGAACACGAGCCACGCGTGCGACTAACGTGTCGGGGGATCCCCTACGTGGAGGAGAGCGGAAGAGGTTCGGGCTGACTGGCCGACTGGCTGACTGACTGACTGACTCACTCACGGACAGACTGACTGACTACTTTCCTGCCTGTCTGACTGACTGCCTGCCTGACTGCCTGCCTGCCTGCCTGCCTGCCTACTTGCCTGCCTGTTCACTCGCTGGCTGCCGGAACGAAAGGTGGATCCGCGAGCGATGATCGATCGCCGAGCGAATTATAGTTCCCGTCGATCGACGCGATAGGTTAGGCGTTGTCGATGCCCGTCGGTCGCGAACCAACGTTTCCGCGTAGAGTAGAACGGCTCGGACGCCGGCACGCCGCCACGTTGCGCCCGAAATCGGGCGACTGGGATTCTCGGGACCGGTCGAGTCGAGGCGACGTCGACTGGCCATCATCGTTCGGCACGAGACAACTCGCGGAGAATCGAGTGGAAACGCAGCATTCTCGAGAGGAGCCGCGAGGGGAGCGAGCTCCGAAGCTAACCACGACGTGCCACGATGTCGATGAGACGCTCGTCCATCATTGACGCGAAATAATCACAGGGGAGGGGGGGCAAGGATCGAAGGACCTAGAACTAAGAAAAAAATATCACCAGAGTACATAGGATATATCGAGAACGATCGTCCCGAACCACTGCATAGAATCATCGTCACAAACTAGCGCTATAGACCGCACCACCACACAAAAAAAGACCGGGGTACCAATTTTTCACCGATTCGTAGAGCCGGTCGTCTATCGAACAAATAAACAAACTCAGAAGACTGACGATTAGAGCAGAAAGAAGCTGTCCGCGGAGAAGCGGACGCGAAACGACCAAAATAGAAAAAAAATAAAATAAAAAGGAAAGTAAAGCTAGTGAGTGAGAGAGAGAGAGAGAGAGAGAGAGAGAGAGAGAGAGAGAATATTAGAAAAGAGGAAACTCACGGAATTGCGAGAGCAGAGAGAAGATTGAGAAGAGAAGGGCGAGACACGAAGGTTGTAGAATCGTGTAAAGCCATTTCGCGCGCGGTGTGTAGAGCGGTGTGTAGATCGGTGTGTAGAGCGGTGTGTTGTAGAAAGCAGAAACGTATCCAGAAAGAATGTCTAGAGATCCGTACTCGAGCGGAAGCGGAGTGGTCGGGCCAGGAGGCGGCACGCGTTCTCCGAGGAGCAATCGTCGCATGACCGAGCTGCCGACCGTCGACCGTAGCCCGTCGCGGAGCTACGCGAGCGGTCGCGGCAGTCCGTTGGGTCGCAAGAGAGTAGCGGGAACTCGTAGCGGAAACAACTCGCCGGAGCACCTCGGATACGGCAGCTACCATCACCATCAGCTGGGCAGCCCGTACTACTCCCGCGACGAGGACCTCGGCAGTCCCGTGATGCTCGAGGAGAGGGGCAGGAGTATGTCAACTGGGGGCGGTGGGGGCGGACATCACAGATCCAGAAGCGCCTCGAGACCCGCCATGTCCAGCTCGGCGGGCATGTCGGCGAGGTATACCAGCCTCGATCGCGCGTCAGCGGGGATCCTCGATCACGATCGCGAGTTCGTGCCGATCCGGGAACGTAGTCGGGACCGTGGACTCTACCTCGAGGATGAGATGTACGGATCGAGATCGGCCAGGCAGAGCCCGAACCCGCACATGCTGCGGGACAGCGGGGGCTACATCGGCGAGCTACAACACCAAAACAACGATCTCCAACGAGAGCTCGGGAACCTCAAGAAGGAGCTCGAGCTGACGAACCAAAAGCTCGGCAGCTCGATGCATAGCATCAAGACCTTCTGGAGTCCCGAGCTTAAGAAGGAGAGAGCGTTGAGGAAGGAAGAGAGCACCAAGTACAGCCTGATCAACGAACAGCTGAAGCTGCTCAACTCCGAGAATCAGGTCAGTCAGTCGTCGCGACACTGCGGATTTTCCTTTCCGCCGTATGTCGTCGCGTTACCCCGCCCCCCGTCCCACCGTCCCCCCGTCCCACCGTCATTACGTCCCATCCGTCGTCGCGCGAGAAAACTCCTTCGACGCGATTACGAGTGTCCACGGTTTCCCTTAGCGATTCCTACATCCTTACGCGCGCGAGTTCTCCTCGCCCCCTTTTCCCGATGACGTCCGCGCGCGCGTGGAATTTAGGTCGAAGCGATTAGGTCGAATCGCTCCCACCGTTGGATATAACTCTTTTCTTCTCGTTTCATTTCTTTGCAGTAGTCGCGGTCTTTTTGCAATAGCCGAGAGCGAAAATCCCTTTTCCAGGCCAGGCTTCATTTTCGATGGAATATGGATTTTCGAAGGGGAATCGGGTCGCCTAGTCGGGTCGCCTAGTCGGGTCGCCGTGTTCCGAGCGAGTTTCACTGGGATTCCCGCGTCATCGGAGGGCTATCGATCTACGTGTGGCAAACGGAGAAGGACTCGTTTTTTCCCCGACGTACTTTCTCGACACGTCGGGTAACAAACGTGCTTATCGATTGGCCAAAAATGCGCGCATCCGAGGGGGAGCCACCGATTCCCGTCAACGCTTTAGACGCGTCTCGTCGCGTGGAATCGTTTCCGAAGGGCCGATTACGCGAGAGTCCGATGTAACCGCGCGTCGCTCGTCACCGGACGATTAGAATTCAATTACATCCGTCGTACGTAACACCCGTCCGCCTTCGTAGCCAATCGTAGCAATCCAACCCATTCACAATCGTCGTCGCAACAAGTCCCAAGTCGCCACTTCGAAATCTTCTGCGTTTCCTTGAACGAGACGTGTACGCATCGCCTTCGAGGACGTCGCGTCGGCTGGATCAATATGTTAGCTGTTCGCGAAGCCCGTCGCACATTTATATAATGTCGGGCCAAGTCACGCGTCTTCCGCGGAACTTGGTTCGTCTTCCGAGGCGATCGTTGCTGTCCCCGTTCCTAATTAGGAACAATAATTTTCCAATAATAACCATTCTGCAGCAATACCTGCGACACAATTCAGGACCTTCGGGACCTATAACAGTCAATCAAGTAATATCAAGCCTTTGCACCCGGAGCAATTTTAACTCGAAAATTCAACATTTTTCTTCCCACCTAGAATATTTTCATTCCGATGTCATACGATTTTTAAATCGTAAAATTTTCTGCATATCAAATTGGTATAATACTTCATATATGTATGTATACAATACCTAAATGTTAGTAATTAATTAGATACCGATACATTTAATCATGTAAAGAACATCTTGAATAATGGTACAGCAATTTTTAATGGCGAGTTACCGTCCGAGTGCTAAGGGTTAACCCTGTAACATTTACTAAAAGAGGGTGCAGAAAATAGAGTTAGGGTATATGTAGTTCAAGGCTCCTCCGTTCTGTTTTACACTTTAACCCTTGAGTGGTATAGCGTTCAATCAAATTGTAAAATGTCACACTAAGACCTTTCTAGATTTTCTATAAATTTGTGTGTTTCGGTTACTTTTAAGTATTTAAGAATAAATAATCCAAACGTGCTAAAGAAGTTAAAAAATGTTAACCATTGAAATAGTGCTAGTATACAGAATTTATTCGTGGTCCGATAATCGAAAGAACGCGGTGACAGAGAAAAATATTATACGGTATCTGAACACACAAAATGGAGCCGATTACGAGACGAGGGTTAAAGAAACTTCGCGTTGTGTGTGGAAATTATCCACGCAACACAGCACATACAGCGGAACTCGGACTACAGAGCTAGAGAATTTCGAAACTGCAGGAGACACGAGTTTAGCGGCAGTTTATCGACCAACGAGGTACGATTAAATCACGACAACGATGAGGAGAGCTTTTATCGAGTGCATAGAAAGATTACTGTTGCGCGTGAACACGAAGGTGTGTCGGTTGCGAGGACTCTATAGACAAGTTGGCAAAGATGAAAGATATGTTTGCTCGTTTCAATCGTTTCGCGTGTAGGTTCGTGTGAACACTCCAACTTCGTGAGGGAATCGGAGTATGTATATGAATTTCGCATGCGTCGAGACCGAGCTAGAAGGCTTTCGCGAGGGAAGACAGGAATCGTGGCACGGATGATACGCAATTTTTCTCGCTGACGCGCTCTGCAGCGCTGCTCGGGTTTCATTCGATTACGATCACGTGCACACCACCAGCAAGACTCGTTAAGTAACGTGAGGGAGCGAAATTGTGGAGCATCGGCGCGGCATCTCCCGTGCACCATAGAACAATAATGACAGCTCTAGTGCTGCGTGGAAAGAAGTAACGCTAATCACAAAGCTGGAACTGCTGGGCGTCTTATTCAAGGTGCACCGACATTCCCTTTGAGTTTTATATAGGAGCTGAATCGAAGCAGCCACGAAATGTTGGAAAATTAGATCTTAGCACTCGAGTGGTCGAGAGTCACTGCAACTGCATAGAAAATATTTTTTATGCCATGGCAACTGAGGGACGCATTTAGGTACCTATCTTTAAGTGTACCACCCTGGATAAAAAAATTGTATCGAATCCAAGAAACAATTGAACATAATATTTCTGATTCTGGAGAGATTGACGATATAATTAATGTCATGTATTTTATAATCTATAGCAACAAACTTGGACTCATTTTGAATCTTGAAGATTCTACTTTCGCACATAATTATTAATTTTAATCTAAAATGTTACAGAAATGTTACACGAAGTAAGAATTTTAAAGTGAAATTGTAAAACCCAAAACCGAAACAATGGTTGGGGGTGGGGGCAGGGGCGGGCGAACGACAGTCGCGACGCGACGCGACGCGACGCGACGCCATACGCCATCCGTCAATGTTCGGTGGCACAGAGTTCGTCAGCGTCTGCTCCGGCCAGCATATTTTTGGCCGGCGATGGCGGACAGTTCGCGCGAGATGAGTCATTGCCACCGAGAAACAGAAGAGTCAGATTCCCTGGCGGTCTGCCCACGTTTCCTTCCCGTTTTTATCCGACGTCTGCTCGTTCCGCGGGAACGTCGACCAAGCCAGCCAGAAGTGTTCTTACGTGGCGACGACACGTGCTGCGTCGGGATCACGAGAGAGCTTCACACTGTTGTCGTTGCCGTTGTCGCAGCATTGTTCCGCGAGCCGTGTCGAGTCCAGACGGACCGACGATCGACCGTGAAATTGCATAATTCCGGCGCAGCCGAGTACTCTCGGCTCGGCATACGACGATCAAAGATCCAGGTAGCTGCACGGCGCGGCGCGGCGCGGCGCGGCAACCTGGGACGGCCGGACGGCTCAGCCCAGGATCTGAAGTTGGCGTTTACTAGCTGCCGTGGGATGAACGTGGTTAATTACGGCGGTTTAGATAACGACCCAGCGGTAATTTATTAGGCGATGGAATTCTGACTCGTTAAAGGCCGATTCGCCCGTTAACAGACTGGACAAATTGGTTTCTCTTTTTTTCGCGTTGATCGGAAGCACTGCCGTTCCTCCTCCTCCTCTATAACGCGGTTACCTCCTTCAGTGTTCTATCGAAACCGTATTAACCGTATTTCCTAGCTTCAATTATTGGAACTTTTAGATTTTATTTTGCTGAAAGAAAATAGTATTTTAAATAAGATATATTCTATTTCAACAATTTGAAATTCGAAATAAAATATTTCTATTTTAACACTCTGAAACACGAGTCTACATCCCCCTTATGAGCATTCATTGACTGGACTACTAACCCTATTCCCATTTTCCAACCCCAACAATGAATGTAAGAAAGTAGAAAAAGTGCTCGAGTTGTATGGCGTAGAAATTGACGCATGGTATGTCAAAGATTGGCCACCGCTGATCTAATATAACGTAGGAACCGTTGCTCCAGTCAGCCGGCTCAGTTTTTCATGAATCTAACAAGTGAATATAGTTGAATAAAGCTCCAGAAAATGGCACTTCCGCATTGCGAGTCATCCCAAACTGGCCTCCGTCCGCCACCCGGTTTCCCCAGGGGAATAATCTTCCATTCTTCTTCTCGCGGGGGATCCAAGGGATCGATCAACGGTTCATCCTCGTTGTTAGAGCCCCGACTCGTGGCTGGAGCCCATTCCCACCATTACCATCGGGAAACTTCGGAATGGAACCCGGAAAAAAACGCATTAAACGGGTGGAAACCGAGCGCGATGGTAGACGCGAGGGGTTGGAATTAATTTTCCTTTTCTGTCGGGTCACGTACACACGACTCGCTTCGAAATTGGCGTGTTCCGGAAGTGGGTCGTAAAAAAATGTCGTGGCGCTTTTTCGCAATGTTATCGTTCTCGCGATACCTCGCACTCTCCAGCATCTCTCCCTCCCCAACCCCTCTCTCTTTCTCTCGTCGTTTCTCCTCTCTGTATCTCCTCTTTGACGCGGAAATGAAATCCTGCGGTTCGCTGCGTTCTCGCGAACCATAGATTTTCAACCCATTCCTTACGTTCGGCACTCCTATTTCATTTCATTGATCTTCAGCTCGTGAACTAGACACAGCGGATTTTATGCATTTATATTTATAGCAAAAATGGTATAAATAAAACAAAAATAAGTTGTTTCGTGTAAAAGGAGGTAGTGCGAGAACTTGGCTGGTGCAGTACCGTGCACCTAGATTACGGTGGACTCGCTATTTCTTGATTGTGTCTTCCGTCCTTTATGGCGGTCCCGGTCGTTATGTCGCCAGTACGTAGGTTAACCAGTGTCGCCAGATGAGGGGAGTCACGGTGAGATCATCTACCCCCTCTCTATGTGACGCGTTGCGGCCGCGCACGCGCCCGCACATAGTACATACTCTACTCTGGTCATCAGAGAGGGGGTACTTTTTTTCCCCTCGAGTGCTGGTTTGAGCACTTTCTGGCGACACCGAGGCTAACCTTCACGATCGCGCGCTTGTTCCTTCGCGGAGCGTTTTACGACGGAACAGAGGGGGTTACTTCTTCCTCTCCCCTCATCTGGCGACTCTGGCCTGATTAATGGAAGCCAAGCTATTAAACATTCCGTTTGATACGTAGTCCGCGTCGCTATTCATGTTTGTCTGAAGGAATCTCGCGGAAGAATAGCAACCCTCTGCCATAATTGCTCACTTGACATGGATTCTGTCGAATGAAAAATTAGTTGCCGACAGACTCCCGGACGCGAAGTCTATGGTAATTTGTTCGGAACGGTTCTATCCCCGATTTTATCCCCGATCGCATCAAATTGATGAATTCTAATTGAAGTAATCAAACAGTTAATTAGAGAACCGCTCTCATAGTTTCTTCACCGCGCCGCGCCGCGCCACACCAGACTCACACATCGCATTATCAATTCGCCTTTCGATAGGGGTAGCGCGACCCGATTACTCGATCGCTTCTCTCGCGTGCCGGTGTGGGGTCATTCGACGCGTGCAACACCCGTTCGTTCTTTCCAATTTTCTTGCTTCCTCCTCCGGGAAGCGAAATTCTCGAGCGCGAGCTGCGTTTCAGTTTTCGTCGTTCGACGCGCGTTAGTGTCGGCTCTCTGCAATGCGTAGTTGTCCGAGCGGCCCATCGAGCAGTTTATTTGCTAAGAATTTGATGCATTCTTAAAATTGCACGCCGTGCGTTATATATATAATACGAAAACTATATTCAACAATATTTGCGAAAATTAACGAAATTGGATCGTGTGCTATCTTTTTGTCGCGGAGTGTACTATTGGCCGCGAGATCCTACTCATAACTTAATATCGTTAAAGTGGTCTCTTTAACAGAGCGGTTGCTCGCGTACGCCGCGCCGCTTCAATTCGTCCGAACTCGCAGCTGCCGTTCAGTGCCGACTTCGTCCAAACAGAACCCGGGAGTCTGGACGAAGTTTTCGAAACTAATTTCTGGACTTTCGTGTGCGAAGATCGAAACAAGTACATATTTCGTTCATTTTGCAGTTGGAGCTATTTATTATTATCATTATTATTATTGCTTCATTTTTCAGCCTTACAGCTAAGAAATGTGACTTGGTTTACAATATCCTGGTGCCTCTCAAAGTGACCGCTCGAGTACGCTACCCTTTCGCAGAGCCTCTCGTTTTGCCCAAGCAACAATATGCGAGCCGCAAAACAGGCCCGCAGGTGAGGGGTTCGAATGACCCTCGAAAGCCACACGGACGTGTCAGAAAATGACAGAGAAAAGTCCGCGCGCCTCGTTCCCACAACTAACAACTTATTGTTCCGTTTCCGTCCCCTGCGTGACTGGCTGCTCTTCAGATTCCATTCAATCTGACGAAACGAGTCTGGCCGCGTCCTCTCGGCACGGCATGCAGGCGTCTCGTTTTTACGAGAACTCGTCGAGGAACGTCTTGGCTCAGCCGTCTGGTCTCGTTTCGTAGACAGTTCCTCCGCATACATTACAAGGTCGACCGTGAGGTCCTGTCCTGTCACAGAAGAAACGAATCTAGAATAATCTCCCAAGCGCGTCTGGACGCAGCGTTTTGAGATACACGATCAATTCGTCGTAAATCCCTGCTGTGCGTCTGGACCTTAGACCATACAGTGACTCCCACTAATATCCGGACACTCTTCAAAATACCATAACTTTTTTAATATTGGAATATACGACATATTCGTATTTTTCAACTTTTTTATCTGGGCTTATATGAAAAATTTAGAAAACACGTTTCGTAGATCTGTATCAATTAAACATACATATTCTGAAAATTTCATCATAATAGGTCGACGTTGTAACGAGCTACAAACGTTTAAATATGGTCAAAATTGCAGTTTTTCACGATGTTCGGCTTCCAACTGCAGTAATTCTTATGTCTTCTCAATGATTGTCGATTTTTCCCGCATCAACCGATTTCTATGAAATTTTCACAGTGCATATAATTGACACAGATCTACAAAACGTATTTTTTAAAAATTTCAATATAGACCCGCATAAAAAGTTGTAAAATGCAGCTTTTAGTACTGGCAGAGAGAGGGTCATTTTTCCCCTTGAGTCGAGTCAATTTCCCTCATCTGGCGACTCCGGTTCGGACGCGTTCGTCGAAATATAGGTTCGCCAGGAGACGTATCCACATCCACATCCTAACACCGAGCTGGCTATCTCGTTTCCTTTTCCCAGGTTTTCTCTTTGCCACGTTTCCGCTTGGTACTCGTTGAGTGAAGGCGTCGAGCAGGATGTAGGCTGGTCTGGGAGGGGGGAGGGTTGCATTAAGAATGCACGCGTTAAGGAGAACCCGAAAAGGTCTCCCCTCGATATGCTTTTCAGGATGTGGTTGCCTCTGAACGGTCTCGTTACGTAACGCTCCCTTTCTGACGCCAGGCATCGTTTAGAATTCAATTCCAAAATAGGTTACCGTTGCGAACCGGACGAACACCCGCGGCATCCCCCGGGGGCAACGGGAAACGTTCGAAATTAATCGAAGGAAAATCGTCGAAGGAAGCAACGGCTCGAATATACACACTCGCCAATTTGCACAAAAAACGTGAACAAAATTCGTATCTTTAAATAGAAATAACAATCGAAGAATTCTGAATTTCTGTCCAATCCGAGTTCAAAACTATTTCTGACGAAGCGATTAATATTTTATTACAGAAATTATGCTGAAATTTTTCGAATCTTTTACTGGTTTATATTTCACAGACGTATAAGATCTTGCAGCGTGAGACCTGCTTTTTCTTCAGGTGTTTACCGATCCTGTGATCTCGTCTTCTAATTGATCGAAACAATGTTTGTTCCACACAGAAATCCGCAGTCTATTCATTCGATTCCTCGAACCGAGAACTTCGTTTTGCAGTTTTGTCGATATTTCCGAGGGAGAATTGACCGATTGATTTCGCGATTCTGGACACGAACGAAATAAACGCAAATTCAGCATCGAAGTTACGGGGGGTGGAGATTGTGACGATGAAGGACCGAGAAGTCCCCGAGGCTGCTCTCGCAAATATTAAACTTTCTTTGCTCTCGGATATTAGGTTGTACCGATACTGAGACCGAAAACTCGCGGCGCTGGCTGGCGATACATGGTCGGAAAATTTCGAAGTTTCCCCGACGACGACGACGACGACGACGACGACGACGACGCGATTGTAGCAGAGGGGAGAAAAGAGAGAGTAAGAGAGAGAGAGAGAGAGAGAAAGAGAGAAGAGACGGAGGAAGATAGAAGGCAAGGGAGACAGAACCGGGAGTCTGGGGAGCACGCGTGGTTCCCTCAATCGATCGATTTATTTTCGAAGTCCGTGAGAGACACGTTTACACTGTAACCCCGAGGAACAATGCGGTCGTGTGCCATAGTTAGACCGCGTGGCATAGGTTCTCTCTAATAATCCGCCTCGATATATTTAGGCCGATCGATATAGACGGACGTGTGCGGTGCACTTTACGCGACGTGTACGGCATTCTCACGAGTTCTCTCTCCCTCTTTCCCTCTCTCTCTCTCTCTCTCTCTTTCTCTCATGCGACACGACGGTTGTTCCATCACGGAGAACGCTCAGCAACGCGGTAAATATTTCACGTCGTCGATCGAACGAATAAAATGGTCAGATACAACCACCCCTGCGAGCGTCTTCTGTTATCCGAACAGAGTGTCTTCTGGTTCAAACGGATTCCGAACACAGAGACAAGGTTAAAGAGCGATGACGCACGAATGACCACAGTGGCGGCGCAAGCGAAACGTTCGCTCGGGCGACTAACTTCGAGGGCACAAAGGGCCGAAGTTCCCTTCTTGGATAGCGACTTTGGCGCGGTAAACATGTTAGTCAAGGAGCAAACATTCAGTCATCCAACAATAGACTGCTCTGTCGTGTAGTTTGCGTTAGGATGTAGTCCGCAAATTGAGAAATATTTCTCGCTCGGTTTTCTTTTCGAGGAAACTTTGTTTAAAAGTCGGTAACCCGGCTCTACACACACACACACAGCTGCTCTGAGAGCTGTTAATCGGCCATTCACTGATTAGTACAATTTTTTCGTCAAACAACGTACGAGCCAGCCTGTTCTAACGTTGAATTCCGTTTCTCCCGCAGACGTGACGCGTAATGTTTCCGCGCTGAATGCGTGTCATGCCAAGCCACGAGTCTAACCGCTTATAAATCATGCTTTGAAGGCATGTGTGCGCATAAGCTACCAGCGGGTTAATGAGGAAGTGACTTCCACTGTGTTCGCCGGGCGTTATTTGTACAGCAGCCCTGGTTTTCCTGTGCTGCTGGTCCATGACACTCCCCTCGGGCTTCTTCTTGCTGTTATTATTATTGTTCGGACCAAACGCTGACACAAACGAGGCTGAATTTGTCGGTACGTCCGGTCCGCTGGGCTCCGTTAACCAGATATCGCGCGCGCGATATTCTGTGCGAAAGCATTTTGCATTTCAATAAATTATTAGAAGCCATGCAAGACGGAAATGTCGTTCTTTTGGAACGAGACATTAACTGTTTCTCTGTCAAATGTGCCGCAAGGGTTTTTAACAAGTTTTACCGTTCAAAAATATTTCGATCATCATGCATTTTTGTAAGGAAAAGCCGTACGAAAAACGGGTTTATTAACAAAGTTGGGTACACGGATAATCAGAGAAGTTAACGACCGACATATTTGTAATCGTGAAAATTTAGTGTTACAATTCAAAATACCGAGAGAGAGGTATATGTTTTTAATAGTCAATAACCTTGAGAATATTATGAAATCTAACTTGAGATCTTACAGACACATTCCCGAAGAGTACACACACACACAAGCAAAAAATTTTCCAAAAAATCGAATTTCACTTGGAAAGGAATACAGAGATTTTCTTTTAAGAATTTCCAGGAACTCGATAGCGATAACGTTCGATCGAGTCGGAGAATTCTGTTCCTTTGGAATTGAATTTGCAACGAAATCGCCGCGCAGAAGGCACCATTAACAACCCGAGAGATATCCGAGGGTGCATCGGTGCATCGCCTTGGCGAAGCGCATCGCTCAAAGGGACTGTCGTTAAAATCGCAGCGACGCGACGCGCGACGGCCGCGGAACAGATCAATCCTGGACATCGATCTCACAATCTGTGTCAGATTACTTAATGCGATGACCCGTGGGGAGTTATTTCCGTGTATGCTAAGCGCAAGAAACACGAGCATATGTGAGCATGAAATCGATGAAACGCCGCGATTTGTCGTGGTTGCACTACAGACGAGATATAGAAATAGACCCGACACCCTATGGGACTTGTGGTGTCCATAGGAATCTGTAGTACCGTCACCTTGACCCTTCATTTACTCAAAAAATTTCTTAAAAGTTTTTAAAATTTGTGCCAACTTCTTTAAATACTCAATTTAGCTTTGTCTTAACTACAAACCCTCGGTTACCTCGTCGGACGAACCTTTGATTAATTAATTAGCGGTTTGCCAAACACTTGCCGGCTGAACCGAGACGATGAAGATCCAGATTGATCTGGATATTGTCACTGGAGAGCGAAAGCAGCAGATTGATTGTACATATATTAATAACAGTATGTATTTGAATAATTAAGCGATCGGATGGACGCGCCGTTCCTTCGATGCGAAGTCTGGTTGAACTCAATCCCATTCTGCAATAGTAATAACGATTAAAGTGGAGCTGCTAATTGGATTACAAGCTAGTTTCGTAATTGCGATTGTAGGTCAGTAAAAATTAACGATTGCTTTTTAATCGCCATCAGCGGGTCGCTGTCGGATTACGTGTTGTCCGGTTCTGTTTCAAAGACACGGGAATCGAGTATAACGAGCGCAATCTTTAATGGTTGCGTGTTACGTGTGTCCCTAAGCTTGACAGGCATCCTCTTTGATATATAGGGTGTTCGAAAAATGTCGGAGAACCTTGAAGGTACAATAGTTCCGGAGCGTTTTTCTGCCGTACCATTTTCTTTACAGTTACTTAAAGTTGATTAAAACGACTTTATCCCCAAAAATGTCGTAGAAAAGGGAAAAGAAAATTTATATTTTTAGTATGGCTACATTTAATTGAATGCTTGAATATTGATTACAAACGAATCAAATTTTTTTTCATTTAAAAAGGAACGCGTAACATTCGTGTGACTCGTTAAAATACGGCAACGGGGTAACGAAAAACACGGGTCAATCAGAGCACAGGTCCAGCAGTAGCCGCGCTCTGATCGGTCCATGTTCTTCGTTAATAACTCCTGAACTAAGCCGAGGTTGAAATTTTCGCTAAAGAACAAGTTACTTCAAGTGGTCTCGGAAACCACCCCTTTCAAGGTTTTCCGACATTTTTTAGACGCCCTGTATAAGTACTTTCCACTGCAGCGCTAAAGAAAGGCGAATTATCGAAGGTGAAACAGCTATTCGTACCCGCGAATCACAAACTCCAGACAAAACACCGAGCCAACAATTAAATCAGCGCGGCTCCTTTTGTACGCGGCGCGGCGCACACGCGACAAAAAATTGCTTAATTCGTTTTAATTACTCCTGACGTTGCAATTTTTATGCAGAATAGCACATATTTCGTGCATTTTAATTGCTGCACCAGGATCTTTACACAGTGGCATTTGTCACGAATGCACGAAGCCAAGTGAAATTAAATTTTAATAAACCTGGCCTCAAATTTCATAATATTTTCGCGTTATCCAAGAAAACAAATTTATTAAGATACAAAGCTTTTATGGAATTTTCGCTCGCTTCACGCTTATCCTCGTTCACTCCTGTTCAAATTTTGAGGCTTTACATGATTTTTCTCGTACACATGTATGCACGTTACGGCAAACATAAAAATAGGCGCGGAGCCCGGAGCAAGTGCCCCATTTGCCCGGCGCTGAGGACGGTACTCCAATTACCATTGTGGCAATTCGTTGTCAATTCGACCATTCCTTACCAATTCGACATCAAAGGGCGAATTAACTTGGGAAAATGGAGGGATAAATTATGAAATGGGGGACTGAACGAATAATGGCTGAGAACTACACAAGTTACACTGGAAGATCGATAGTGGGGGAGGGCATAAACGCACGTTCATCCGAGAAACCTCGAAATACGGTTGAAGAACCTTTGCCTTCGATTTGGCAAAGGAACGTCGGCGGGGTGTAAGGCCGCGAGTAAATTGCGTTTCTCGGTGAATCGGATTTTCAAACGAGACTCGGCGCGACGCGCGACCATTCTCTTTGCAAGATTGGAAAAGGAGGAGAACGTTTCTGTGACCCTAGACACGTACAGACGCGCGCGCGTCGTCGGAAAAAATGTGTCGGGAACGAGAGAACCCGGCGCGTTCCCCAACAAAGAAGATCGTCGGGGCGTTTCCGTCGCGTTTTTTTCAACGCGACGCTCGCAGAGAAAACGTGTGCACGCAGCTTTTGAGAGAAATTCTCTGGCGGGCACGTACGTCGACGGACACGAATAAATACATTTAAATAAAAGCTTGTCGACGACCGGTACAATTACTTCCTCCCTCCCGTTCTGTCGTGGAAATTCATTTCGAATCGACGCGACGCGACGCGACGGTACCGAGCGAGACGCATCTGTGCGAAATTTTTTATTCGTACTTCATTTGTCGTAACTTCCTGCTGTGTATCTGGGCGCACAAGTTTGCGTTCCTACGATGCGATTTGGTATGTCGGGTAAACTTTGCCTTTCTCCTATAATTTTTTGCCCTTTCCCTACGTTATCCAGTAGATTTGAACGAGAAGATGTGAGAAATCCAAGTTTCAATCCTGGAGGAGATCAATGGTTTAAAAGTTATAAATGTTTAAAGTTGAGCAAAGCCGCTAAGTGGCACTACATCGCCAGATTAAGACCCTTCCCCTTTCACGTGACTAATCCGGTATTGGCAGAGGGAGAGAGAGAGAGAGACAGTCACCACTAAAAATTGGTGTATCATTATTCAAAATATAATTTACATTATTAAATTAAAGTATGGATCTCATGCAGTACTTAAATGTTTAGTAATTGATTAGATACCAACCAATATTTGATAATGTCAACGATATTTCGAACAATGGTACAGCAATTTTTAGTGGTGACTCAGAGCATCTAGCGAAAGAACTGATCTCACAAATCAAAAGGGGTAAAAGACAGCAAAACTCATGCTCGTGCCTACATGTAGGTCATGCTCCGGGACATCTGGGTTATGCTGGGGACACACGATAAACTCCACTCTTATTCGGCGTTTTACGATCGATGCTCCCGACCAGCGTTATCGGTGACGTTCTATTCTTCCGCCACGACCCGCATTCGTCGGACGGACAGGGCGAGATCGACGCTCTGGACGAAGAATTACTGGCATCCCGGTGTCCTGTTTTCGTTCGCGCTTTAATTTGGCACCGGTGGAATCCCCTGTCTTTACCTCCCAGCATCGGTGAAAACCTGTTCTACGAATCGAGAGCTCGCGAACCGCTGATCGACGCGTCATTAAATCGGACATTTATGTTGGATGCTCTTAACTCTTTACTTTCTTTCAGAGATGGGCATTATTTGGCGGAATAGATAATAGAGGTTTTTCTCAAACTGTTCTTCAATTTTATTACGCGGAGTGCACGTGATAGGTTGTTGACTTTGTCTTCGAACACGCCCCGTTAAGTAGAACGTTACAAATAGAGAGCCACCCAAAGACCTACAAATTCCCGGCGTACAGGGGAAAATGCGCAGACTATCTAAGCGACGTAAAACAAGAACTGCAAAGCACCCAGTCCCACCGGCGAAAACTTTGCGCAACAATAGAACCACCAGAAGACTGAACAGAAAGCACCCGCAAGACCTCCCAACACAATAGCCAGTATAATCGCGTCCTACTGAATGTTCTTGCGACGATGTTGCTGCAGTGGGGGAATAGCACATTCGCGTTAAACGTAATCAGAGTATCGTCTCCATCGTCTCCAAATTAGTACCGAAATATCTTTTACACTGCAACTAGCATCCGTAGTTTCTCCATTGAGAAATTCTATTATCATTGAAAAAATCTCCATCTCATTTTTTATGCATCTACTGCATCCTATAAGTAAATTAATAAATCGTCAATTTGAACAATTCATACAACTAATTAGCACATCGCATTAAACTTCTTCCTCTTTATTTCTAAAATCTCCATTCTTGCTTTGCGTTTCTTAAGTTTTCAGTGCCGAAAAAAAAGATGTTTTCCTCGAAGAACCATCGTCCCAGATATCACCGCTTTTTAAGAATTTCCGTCGGCGAACGACGCAGATATTCCCGCAGGACACTCGCGCGAGTTTAAGAGGCCCTCATCTATCCTGGTCTGACTTTTTATCGCGCGGAGGATGCATCGCGCGAGCTCGTAAACAGTCAGTGAAGCTCAGCGTTCTAACAGTTTGTAACACCGTAAAGGAGATCGTGGTTTAGCGGTACCCGACGCTGCAGATCGAAAATGCAACTCGTAAAACCCGCAGCAGAGAAAGTCGATCCAGCAAGGACGCGGAACCAAAACCACTGCGCGATAGACTCAGTCAGTCATAAGAAAATAGTGTCCCTACACGATATTTCTCCGTGCAGAACACAGCCGTTACTGTAATTATAACACCTGCGGGCTTTTAGACCGCTCCGTATTCGGAACCCTTCCCTTAATACGCTACTTTCCTCCACATGTCACTTCGGGAGGACTACGATTTATTTAGTCGAACGGCTGCTGCCGCGAATCGAGTCGAATCAGCGGCTCTATAAATAAGCAAGCGCGCCGCATCTATAAATGCGCAGCGGTTGATTAGAGCGACGATAACGGCGCGGCGACATGCCGAGATATCAGCGGCGTGTTCCAAAGCTTGATCTGCACGCGCACGGTTCTCCCTTTAAGGTAGATACACATTTGCCATGGAATAACGACGACAATGTTCCGGAATGTGGGCGTACCAGTTGTATCGAATGGAATTCACGGTAGCCACGCTCGAACGATCAATTGATTTCCTTGTAATTGTGGCACTTGCGTGCGTCAGACGGTGTCCTCTAGACAGCATTATCTACGATTATTGGATAATTCTCCGAATCATTGGAGGAATCGGTAGACCAACTTTCTACTTTTCCGCTCATTGAGGAGCGCTTAAAGATTTTGACGATCGCATTAATCTTCTGGAAATAAAATCACAATCCAGCATTGCTATTTACAAACAGGAGCCATTCACAATTTTCTTTAGTATATTGGCACTGTTCTCAATTCATTTAATCTTTCTTTTGTTCCAAATTGTAGCTAGACGTTTTCGTCGTAAATGCATAAAGTTCGCAGTCTAATGACGATAAACAGAAGCAATATTACCAGCTAATTAAACTCTCATCTGTTCGAACTAAGGAAGAAGGGCCAGAGTCGCCAGATTAACACTCGTGTCCCCACTCTACTTTCCCCTTCTACGACGTTTCGTTTCCGTCGTGCATGTGTCCGGTACTGGCCGAGAGAGGGTAACTTTTTCCCCTTAATTCGTGCTCCCTTCCATTAGCTGGCGACTCTGCTCAGATATACATACTGTAATAATAAATCTCTGTACCTACGCTAAGAATACTGATAGCGACGCAGTCGCGAGACCAGCAAAATACGAAAAATATGTGCACTCGCTGTGCACCTAAAACGACCGGTCTTTTAAGATGAGAAATGTGTAGATGTTATATGAAAAGTTTTTATATCTTGAGAAGAGCCATATTCTTTCTGACATATGCTGCGGTTGCCTTGCACATCTATTATCCGAGAACGCCTTTTACAAGGGAATATTTATTTCGTGTTTAGTATTTACGGATTCCGTTATAATAAAAAGTGAACATTTTCAATTAATTCGTCTGACTTTTATTACTGTAACTCAAATTCTAAATTCTTTTAATTCAACTTAATCGAATATCTAATAACTTCGGTAACATCTCAAGTCGATGATAAACTTTCCGAGCCACTGTACGGGAATTATTTTAATTGTTCTACAATTACTGAAATTATTGTATTATGTAAGATGTTTTCGCTGGGAATGATTATGCATACTTCTTTATTCGAGCATGCATTATAGTAAAAATCACAGGGAATCCCTTTAGAAAATAACTGGACGAGTCAGTTTTCTTTAGTGGCGCCTCAGAGTGACCATTCGAGTGCTAACGGTTAAACGAAACATCTTTTCGTTGCCGAAGAAAATCAGCGTTCCGTAGTTGTGTGCGCTGTGAACAGGCCTTTATAGTAGCATCGAGCGATTTTTGCTCGACCACGGCGATTCGCGAAGCAGATACGTTACCCGCCAGACCGTTTTCCACCCCGGCAACATAATTACCATTGCCACGGTTGATGCATCGCGGCAATTTCTCGACCTACCCGTGGTTCGTCGATTTCGAACTCGATTACGGTTAGTTTTATCGCGAGCGAAACGCGGCTCCCGGCTGAGTCGGCTCCCGCGACTATTGCTTAGAATTTCTTCTACGATCCGTTCCCGGCGGATATTGGATTACTTTTTCTGGGGCCGGTTCAGGAGTGGTCGAAAAAAAGAAAAACTGGCACGCCTCGAGGGACGAGCGTGTTTCCTTGCGATTGCGATGCGATGGGAACTGGCTGGGAAGTTTCCCTGTTCCGTTGCACTGCGAGTCGCGGACCGATTCTAACTGAAATCGGGAAGAAGTTTCGAGTCGCGACGCGACGCGACCAGGCTATTGTTTTTATTTTATCAACTCCGTGAACTTCTGCTAACTCCGCTAACACGTTACACTAGTAAATAAACGCAAATGCCTTAGTACGACGGTAATGGTGTTTTAGAATTATTTAAATTGAAATATCTCTTGAACTACTAACTTTTCGACATACATAGGTTACTACTTTTTTTACAACGAATGTCCAGCTGTATCGATCGATTCATGCCTCATCAATTGGGCCTCTAATGACAATTAAAAATATATGTTTCATAGATCTATGTTAGTTACATACATGCTGAGAAAATTTCATCGAAATCGATTGACATACATACCAGCTACAAGCGGTTGAAAATGGTGAAAATCGTAGTTTTACACGACTTTTGATCAGGTTGACTGATCAGTTGCTCATGGCTGACGACTGGAACAATTACTGTAAGTACGTTTCCGACATACGAAATATACAAACACGCGAAGTGTCTTATTATTTCGTCGAGCACTGTATATCTTACTAAAAAAAGTAATGAGAGTGATTTCCGGAGTGAAATAATTGGCGGAAACGCGGAAAGGAATACACCAGCGAGAGTCTAGAGTCTAGGAAAACTACAGATCGGGAAAGGGAGGGGGAGGAAGAGAGGAAGAGAGAGAGAGAAAGGGAGAAAGATGACGGTGCAGAACCGAGGCGTTATCGAGCGACG